>JAMXDD010000007.1:14655082-15006239 GCA_024733475.1 Syzygium grande | reverse complement strand
CGACCTCATCGTCGACCAAATGTGGGCGATGGCGAGGTCGACCAGCGGCCATGGCGAGGCCGTTCAGCCTCTCCCAGATTTGGGGGAGGCCGAGCGGCCTCGCCCAGGTCTAGTGGTTGACCTCGCCGTCACCCAGACGACAGCCACACCTGGGTGAGGTCGAACTCACCGGTCTCAGCTGGTCGCCAGTTGCCGGACAGGCAACCAGAGAAAAATATAGGAAAAAAAATATAAACAAAAAAATTAAAAAAAAATCGAAAAAAATAAAAATTATTAAAAAATAAATCTTAAGTGATTTTTCTTTTTTTTAGGTACGTATCCATTCGAAGGTCTCGCAATCCAAGTGAATATTGCAATTCTCATCAAATTGACCACTTTCCACTACAAAGTTTCAGTCAAATATTTGAGTAAGTCTTCTTTACATGGTAATTTTTTCATTTTTTTCAATTTCAAAGTAATTGTTGCGTCAAAAACAAAATTTTAATTTTTATAATTTTATGGTTTTAATTAAGAACAGTAGATATGATATTTTTAATATTTTACGAGATTTTTTTATTTTTATATGAACACAATGCAAAGAGACAGGGCTTGGATGTATAATAAGAATTTACCTGAACGTCGAGGATTGATCGATAAGTTTCGTACTAGGTTGAAACTATTTTTAGACTTTGCTAGTAGTAAATATGAGTTCATAGATAGAAATAAGTTACGGTGTCTGTGTAAAAAGTAGAGTAATAGTAAATTTCATGTGTATGATAAAGTTAGAGAACATCTTTTTAGATTTGGGTTTACTCCGACTTATTATAATTGGACTTGCCATGGTGAACCATTTATATCTAATGAAGGATATCGAAGAAGTGACTAATTTTTAGTTAGGGAAGAGTATAGCTATTGTGACCAATTGAACTCATACGAGAGGATGGTGATTGATGCAGCTGGTCAGAATTTTGTTTCAGAATCGAACTATGCAAGTACTAGTTTTACTCCTACACTTGAACGAGTGGGTACTAGACATACATCATAATTAGAAGAGATAGGAGTGACGGGTTTTGATGAAAATGTGTGTAATGGAACTTTTCCATCTAATCAATTCTGGGAAGTGTTGAAAGCAGCAGATGAACCTTTATGGGCAGGTTGTGACAATCACATCAAGTTATCGGTGATAGCAAGACTATTAAATATCAAGGCAGAGCATAATATGCCTACGGATTGCTTCAACTCTTTTGTTGAAGTAATGCGGGAAACAATGCCTCGTGATAACATCATGCCATATGATTTTTACGATATGAAAAAGCTAGTGGATAACTCAAGTCTTCTGGTTGTAAGATTGATGTACGTAGTACGGGTTGTATGTTATATCGGAGAGATGATGAAAATGCAGAATCTTGCAAATTCTGTAGCCAATCTAGGTACAAGATTAACAGGAGGTAGGGTCGTAATCAGAAGCGTAGACCATGCAAGCAAATGTTTTATCTGCCTTTAATCCCCAGATTGCAAAGGTTTTATGCGTCTCAAGCCACTGCTGAACACATGACTTGGTATGCAAATCATAAAACAGAAGAGGGTCTAATGTGTCATCCTTCAGATGCAGAGACATGGAAACATTTTAATAGAACATACCTTGAGTTTGGGATAGAGCCTCGAAACATCAAGTTAGGTCTTTGTGCTGATGGATTTACTCCATTTGGCCGGTTATCTTAACGCCGTATAATCTTCCACCTGGTATATGCATGAAGATACCTTTTATGTTTTTGACATTGATCGTGACTGGCTTGCAGAATCCAAAAAAGTTAATAAATGTTTATATGCAACTATTAATTGAAGAATTACAATGGCTATGGGATGAAAGTGTCCTTACATATGATGTTTTTACTGATCAATTATTTGTAATGAAGGCTGCTCTTCTTTGAACGATAAATGACTTTTTAGCTTACTGAATGTTATTCGGATGGAGTATAGTTGGGATCTTAGGATGTCCGATATGTTTAGAGAGATCAAAATTATTTAGATTAAAACATGGAAAGAAGCCCAGCTATTTTGACTGTCACAAATAAATTTTACCGATAAATCATACATTCAAAAAGAATAAAAAAAAGTTTATCAAGAATAAGACTGAAAGAACACCTCCACCATTGAGGTTGACCGGTGATCAAATTTGGAAACGGGTACAGGACTTTCCAATTGTTGTTCAAAACCTTCACGGCATAACTATTGCGTACAGAAGTACACATAAGTAGATAAACGCAGTATATTTTGGGATCTACCATATTAGAAGGCCCATTATATTCATTATAATCTTGATATCATGCACATAGAAAAGAATGTTTTCGACAATATCATAAATACGGTAATGGATGTCACCGAAAAAAAGACAACTTGAACGCAAGAAAAGATATGAGAGATTTTGTGATCGGCCAACATTGGATGTGAATGCAACCAGCATGGGACCAAAACCAAAAGCAGTTTATATATGGATAAAAAGCAAAGACGAGTTGTTTGTCAATGGTTGAAATCTGTGCGATTTCCCTGATGGATATCCTTCAAACCTCGGGAGATGTGTTGATTTGAATGAATGCAAGTTGATAGGTATGAAGAGTTATGATTGTCACATATTTATGAAAAGACTAATTCCAATAACTTTCCAGAAAGTTCTATCGAACTTTGTATGGAGCGCCATTACAGAGTTAAGTAATTTCCTACTTGATATTTGCTCGACAATATTAAAAGCATCACACATGGAAAAACTAGAGAGAGATATTCTAATTATTTTTTGCAACTTAGAAAGGATATTTTTTCTATCATTTTTTGATTCGATGGAGCATCTCTTAGTTCACTTGCCTTATGAGGCCAAAGTTGTAGGTCTATCCAATTTTGATAGATGTATCCATTTGAGAGGTAAATTTTTTTAAAAAATAAAGTTCAAATTATTTTATTATATATTATGTTCCGATAAGCTTCTTTCTATTGCAATTAGATTCTTATATCATTTGAAGAAAAAAGTGAAGAATAAGGCATGTGTTGAAGCTTCAATTTGTAATGCATATATTGTGAAAAAAGTGACAATATTTACATCATACTATTTTGAGCCGCACGTGTAGTGCAAGAGGCGGAGAGTAGGCAGAAATGATGAGGGCCCCATTGATCCTAATTGCAAATCATTCTCTATTTTCAATTATCTAGGTCGACCAAGCGGCGCATATAAGTTTCATTACTTAATAGGCGAATAATGGTATACAGCCCATACATATATTTTATTGAACTGCCTAGAAGTTGAGCCATACTTCGAGTAAGTGTAAATTTGTAAATATATGTAGTGTGTATCAAATATTTGCTAATATATAAATGGTATTTATTAATAGGATTTTCCAAACTTCAATGTATGAACTATCACCAAATGAGTTTGACCGTTTGTGCGATGAACAATTTGCAGCATGGTTCAAAACATATGTAAGTTGCCTATGGACCAAAACTAAGTTATTAATATTTTTATACATCATTATTAAAATATATATTATTGACTTTGCGTGTGTAATTTTAGATTCACAGTAATCATGATGAACTTGAAAAGCAAGGATTGTTATATCATTTGTCATGGGATCCAAAGTTAAGAATACGAAATTGGCCGGCATATTTCATAAACGGATATAATTTTCACACTCAAGAATATGGAATGGGAAAAGCCACAATGAATAGTGGTGTATGTGTGTTCAGTTATCCAATGGTGGCAGTTCAAAAGATGAGTTTTATGGCTTGTTGGATAAATCATAGAGATAGAGTATTATGGAACATTAATGTGGGTTGTGCTATTTAAGTGCAAGTGGTTCGATTTCGTCAAAGGAATGAAGGTGTATACGAAGTTTAATTTGATTGAAATAAATCACAAGAAAAGATATATGAAATATGAATCATTTGTTTTGGCACAACAAGTAATTCAAGTATGTTATGCATCATATCCTAGTTTGAAACGTGACAAAGCTGATTGGTGGGTTGTATGTAAAATCAAATCACGGAGAAAAATTGATGAACACTGGAAGGATAGAGCCTATCAACAAGAGGAAGTTTATAATGCGGTTGAAACTGAGAAATATAACATTCCAACTTTACAAGATCCATGTGAAGCAATGATAGATGTGGATGTAACTGAAAATTTACAAATTAAATGTAGAAGGTGGTACAGAATCTGATTTTGAGATAAATGATGAAGATGATGCTCATGAAGAAGATGAAGATCAAGATCAAGATCAAGACAAGGACGAAGACGAAGACGAAGGAGAAGACGAAGACGAACATGAAAATTAAAATTTTTGTGACAAAATATAATGATGTGTAATTATTATTGCGACATGTGTTATTTTGGTTGTCATAATAATTATAATTGTTCTTGTTATTGTTGTTATTGTTATTATCATTATTGTTATTGTTATTATTGTTGTTGTTGATTATTCTTATTAATGTAATTGATCGTCGGAAAATTCGTCGCTAAATGATAACAAGTCAAATATTATTCGTGCGATGACATTTGCGATATTCTATTTTCCATTGGATTTGGATCGTCGCTAATTTCGTCGCTCATTTTGCGACAAAAACTTATTCATGGCTATTGTTCATCGAAGAATTAGCGACGGAAGTGAAATTCGCTGCCATTTTTGAATCCGTCGCAAATTTGCGACTGAATCCAAAAATGGCCACGAATTTTGAATCCATTGTAAATTTGCGACGGATTCAAAAATGGCTCTTATCAACATTTTCGTGGCAAAATCTGTTGTAAAATTTGCGATGTATTCCAAAAATGGCCGCGAATTTAAAATCCGTCACAAAATCCGTTGCAAATTTGCGACGTCTGTGCATTCGAGCTCATCAAGAAGACGGAGGACATCATGGAGCTGCGAATCTCCATCTTCCGGAATGGCGTCGCCTAGCACGGGTCATTCTCGCTCCATCATTAAGGATATGCCATGGACATTTATTTGGTAACTCTCTCTTGAGTATGGTCGCACCACATTTGTTCTGGATAATTCCATCTGACGCCATTCAAAATGGAAGTTTTTCCGTATGCCAAACCGCTATGTTTTACCAGAGAATGAACAATGAACTTCATTAGCCATGCATCCTCTTCTTCTTCTTCCTCTTCTTCTTCTTTTTCTCTTTTGATAACTTCATTAACTCCATTTTCCAGCACACTCCAGTTATGCAGACATAAGCTATCGGCTGCAACAAAATACAAAATTTGAGGGAGTAATCTTTGACTTTTCAAATTTAGGGTTTTGTAATAGTGGTGCCAAAGTTCAGGAAGGTAATTTGTGACTTTTTAAAGTTTGGGGGCCAGTGTGCATTGCCAAAGCAATTACCCTATCTTCTTTAAAGATGTTTATGAGCACATAACCCATAGCATGCGTTGATCGAGCAACTCTTCCACAATCACGCAAAAAACCCACGAAAGAGTCACGATAAAAGCATAACACAAAGCTAATTACAACCTCATGACTTGACAGACTCCACTCAACCGCATGACTTCACAGACTCTATCCATAACCAAACGACATACTTGAGAAAGCTTCATGTGTTGTCCTTCACACCGAGCATCATATTACTACAACATAATATCTAAAAAGGCAAGAAAAATCCAATCAAACCCGACGATACTCAATGATCTTCATTCCCCTATACAAGACGGCTGCTTGGTTGCTGTCCATGGCATCGCCATAGGCATCATCCTCCGCAGGCGGGTAAGGATTTTGGTGATGATTACTGTAATAATGGTGATGAAGGGGGACTTCAATCCTGTGGAAAGACAGATAGCCTGGCTGTTGATGCTGTGGCGTCTGATGGGAAACAACATATTCAGGAAGCCTCTCGGTGATTAGAGGCACTTTGGTCTGACGGTAAACGCAGGGTTGGGCCTTCTGCTGCGGCAGTGGGGGTGGAGGAGCAACGGCGGGCCTTCTTTTGTGGCCATAGGTCTTCTCGAGGAGATCAAAGCCTTCCCGTCCTATGTCAGCGAGATTTGCTGGAGGGGTCATTGGCATTCAAGATGAGCTTGTGAAAAAGCTCTCTATGGAGATGAAGTTCTTATAAGATTTTAAGGATTGGGCTTGGCAAAGAATGTTAGGACACCGTCCATATTTATAGGCGCGAAGGGGAGAGGAGTGATTCTCATGGGAACCCGATCACGCTATTCTCTTGTAGATAGATTTTAGATTGGACTGTAGATTTAGCATACTATCTGTTGCATGTTAAGAGATAGTAGGCACGCAGCCTTAGATACTTTAGTTTAATATTTTAGTGACAATTATAGTGCTCCCATCAAATTAAATCCACCGAAAAAATTACCAAAACAGTCATAAACCTATTGGAATTATGCCAGTTCAGTCCTAAACCTTTTGCATTTGTACTAATTTAGTCCATCTAGACAATTTTGGTCGATTGGCGCTGGCCGTCCAGTCAACTTTGACATGGCATTTTTTAAAATATATATTTTAACAAAAATTTCCTAATTTTGTTAATTCTCTTGTCTTTTTCCCCTTTTTTATTCTTTTCTTTCCGTTTTTTTTTTTTTTTTGTCTTTCCTTCATCTTCAACCTCTAGCCAGTCACTAGTTCTGGCGACCGACCAGAGGCAGGGGCCGTCGAGGTTAGCCTCGGCCACCCTTGGCAAGAATGACCTCACTTAGACAACTGGCGAGGCCGACCTCACCATCACCGTTGCACGCTAGTTTGAGCCTCGCCATGGCTAGGTAATGCTCGAACTTGCCATATTTGGTGGCCGTGCCCAATCACTAGCGTTGGCTGCCTAATTTGGCGAGCTCGAGCCTCGCCTAACCATGGCGAGGCTCATCCTCTCGCAAGCAACAACGATGCCCAAGCTTGGCCACTGCCGCTAACGAGTTTAACCTTCATTGTTGCTCGTGAGGTGGAGCCATGGTGAAGCTCAAGCTCGCCATATCTGGTGGTCGATGCTAGTGGCTAGTTGTGGCCGCCAGATTTGGCAAGTTCGAGCCTCGCCCAACCATAGCGAGAGTCGTCCTTATGTATGACAGCAATGGTGAGGCCAACCTTGCCAGACTGTTGTTGGCGAGGCCAACCCTTGGTTGGGTGAGGTTGTTCTTGCCAGTGCAACTCGATGGCTCCCACCTTTGGTCACTTGCCGGTTCTGTTGACCGGCTATAGGTTGAAGATAAAGGAAAGAAAAAAAAGGGGAAAGGAAAAGAAAAAAAAGAGGAAAAAGAAAAGAAAAGGATAAAAAAAATTACTAACAATTTTGAAAAAAATATTAAAAAATGACACATAAGCTCCAGTCGGCCAAAATTGGCCGGATGGACTGAATTGGCATAATTGCAATAGATTTAGACTGTTATGGTAATTTTTTTTCTAAATCCACCTAGAAAGGCTTATCAATGGATCGGAGTGCGACTTTTTTTTTTTTTTGGTAAGGTAAGAGATAATATTAGCTTTACAAACACAATGTACAACAAGGATCCGAACACAAAAACCCCGAACTAGTAAAGACAAAGACAGGTGTCCCAAATAGTGCAGGGGTGTACGGACTAGTCAAAAAAACTAGCAACGCAAGGGTTGCAAACCAAGGCTAAAACAATAGCCAACAACAAAAACCAAGGCTACAACACCTCAGGAAGATAACACAAATAAAGTAGGCGATATGCCCCAATTAGATTGGATCCTTCTGTTGCGGGGGGAATCACGAACAGTCTTGTAGGAAAACCCTCTGTCTCTAACGAGCATAGAAAGGTGCGCTTGAATAGCCCGGTATAAACAGGAGTTTATTTCTGAAGAGAATGTGATTGCGCTCCGTCCAAATGATATGGCATAGCGCCCCAAAGGAGAAACGAGCAATGCGCTGACGAAAGCTATTACCACTTGCAGTTCTGATAACCCACTGTAAGTTTTCCTTCCATGATCTATTACGCCAAGAAAGATTGCAGTTTCTTGCCCAAAATAAGGCCAAGGAACCGGTGATGGCACACCCAAAAAATAGGTGGTCGATAGAATCCGGTCTATGTCTACAAAAAGCACAAGTACCTTCCGAAATTCTACGATATTGCAACAAGACAACCTGAGTAGGTAGTCTGTCCAAGGTGATGAGCCAAAGTAAGAAACCATACCTTGGAGCAATATGATGATCCCAAATGAAGGAGCTCCAAGGAACAGTCGGGCTTTTGTTTCTTATCAAATCCCAAGTTGAGGCCGTCGAGAATATACCCGGAGGGATGCCCTTGCCATAATAACTGATCCGGCCTGTCCCCGTGTAGGATAGGGATATCATCTGACCAAGAATGAAAGGTTTGCAAGATGTTAGAAGACTGCCAGTCGGAGGATAGGAATTCCTAAACTGAGGTACTTCTGGGAATGCCAGAACAATAAATATCTCTATTAGAGAAAAGCTCGTAGAGGGGGCCTTTAGGATGCCAATAATCAAACCAGAAGGATATAGACGATCCATCCCCAATCCGCCATTTAAACTGTAGACGAGACTCCTTCCTGTGATCAAGAATTTTCTTCCACGCCCAAGAACAGACAGTCGGCTTGGGCACAATCCAGAAATTCTTATTCTTGAGAAATGTGGAATGGATCCACTTATGCCATAAAGATTCTTTATCCGTAAAGAGGATCCAGATATGCTTGAGCATTGCCGCCCTATTGCAATCAACGAGACTGCGAATACCCAAGCCGCCTTCTTTTTTGGGTCGACACACATCCGACCACGGGACCTTAGCCCCGCCAACCCCCAAGTCCGGGCCCTTCCACAAGAATTGTTTGAGAATTTGCTCGATCCTTGCTAAAACAGAACGGGGGATAGAGAACACACTAGACCAAAAGACATGAATGGAGTAGAGGACCGATTTAATAAGCTGCAACCGACCAGCAAATGAAAGAAATTGTTGGGACCAAGACCGAGCTCTAGTAGTTATGGAGTTAACTAGAGAGTTACAGTCAGTCTTACTAAGCCTAGTTGCAGTGACAGGCACTCCCAAGTATCGAAACGGAAGCGTACCTTCATTAAATCCAAAGAGAAGCCGAATATGATCGCGAATCTCTACCGAACCACCAGAAATGAAGATCTCACTTTTGTTGGCATTTGGAGTAAGACCAGACCATTGAGAAAATAAGGTTAGGCCTTCCTTCATGAGAGCAACTGAAGTCGCATTTGCCTCCATAAAGAGGAGGACGTCATCCGCAAAGAAGAGATGAGTAAGGCAAGTAGCTTTACATCGCCAATAAAATTTGAATCCAGGGAGCCGAGCCTTCGAATTAAGAATCCCAGAGAGCACCTCCATTACCAAGTGCGACTTTTCATAGTATGAAAAATGAAAATTATCTTTTCTAGTACCTCTCGTTTCTTTTGGTAAATATATCGACTGATATTTTGGATTCTTAACGAATTATGAGCGAGTCAAGTCAAATGATTCTCTCGGCAAAGTTATCTTGTAACTTGCAAGGAAAGGCAGGAAAGAGTTAATATGAATATATTCCACCGGTCCAAAAGAATACTTTTAGACTAGACACCAATCGGTAGAAGATGTGTCTGAACCTTTACTTTTTATTTTTATTAAAATCAAAGTTTTTAGGCACTTTGAAATTTTTAAAATTCTAAAAAATTTTATAAAAATGAGCAAAATATGCCAATGTTGACACATAGATGAACATATAATTTTGATGGAAATTTTAATTTTTTTTAGCTTTTATTCATGTTGAGACAAAGAAAACCCACTGAGTTAGATAAGTCAATCCGAAATGACTAGTGAGGACAATATATAATCCTTCAAAAACAATGAAACATGTTGGAAAAGAAGAAGTATACGATAAGTTATATATATTAATGCATATTGGGTTAGACAAGTCATGTTTATATTTGTAAGGAGCCCCACATTGGCCACTGAAACATGCTTATCTCGTCATCACATGACGTTGGACATGATGAGATGCAAAAGGACTTCGAATAAGAATAATATCATCAGAGACGGATAATTGCTGGCTTCTTATCCTTTGCTTGCACAAGAAGGGGATACTCCAACAGGGAAATTGTAAAGATGTGTGACAGCTTGGCATAAGAACCAACAATGTGCATTCTTATCACTCTCTAGAAAGCAACGCGAATGGATGGAGACTGGATAATTTATCGGGTCAATAGGATGTTGGATAGGAAAGACATGAGTGGTCAAGTTGGGCCTAGATATTGCAACGTGGTAGCGGGTCCGAGCTTCCGAAGATCCTGATTATGAGGTCTGGTAATGCCTATAATACCTTGCTATCGGGGGCCTGTTCACTTGTGCAAGTCCTTTTTGGTCATGTGCAAGCCTTTTTGTGGCATTGTGCAAACCTCTTGTAACTTGCAAGGAAAGGTAGGAAAAGTTGGGTTTCGTTTATTTCGTGGAAAATGAATGATTAAATTGTTTTTCTAAAAATGGTTGCTTGTATCATTTACAAAATGAATGAATGAAAAATATTTTCATCGTCCACAAAAATATTAGGTATAAATAACAATGTTAATAATGAAAATATTTTCTATTGACTAATTATTGCAAGTGATATAAGCGATCAATTTTTTTAAAAAAAGTTTCATAATCATTCATTTTTCATGAAACAAATGGAGTCTTAATATGAATACATTCCACTTGTCCAAAAGAGTACTTCTAGAAACCAATCAGTAAAAGATGTGTTTGAACCTTTACTCTTTATTTTTAGTTAAATCAAAGTTTTCAAGCACTTCGAATTTTTAAAAATAGAATAAATTTAAAAAATGAGTAAAATATGTAAATGTTGATACACAGATATACATATAATTTTTCATAACCATTAAAATTTTTTAATAATATTTTAAATTATGATGGGAAATTTAGTAAGTATTATTTTCGCTTTTAATAAAGTTGAAACAAAGAAAACCCGCCGAGCTAGACAAGATAGTCTGAAATGACTAGTTAGGACAACATATAATCCTTCAAATACAGTGAAACAGATTGGAATAAGAAGAAGAATTATACGAGAAATTATATATGTTAATGCATGTTGGGTTAGACAAGTCATGTTTATGTTTGTAAGGATCCCCACATTGGCCACTGAAGCATACCTATCTCGTCATCACATGACGTTCGACAGTATAAAGATGATGATTCATGTGTGTCACAGCTTGAAATCGGAACCAAAAATGTGCTTTCTTATCACTCTCCAGAAATCAATGCCAATAGATGGAGAATGGATAATTCATCGGGCCAATATGACGTTGGACGGAAAAGATATGAGTGGTCAAATTCGGCCAACCTATAATTACTTGCCAGCATGCCTGTTAACTTGTGCAAATCCTTTTTGCTGGCGCTAACAATAAAACTTAGAGGGGATGAATAGGTTGAAAGAAGATTATACAAGACTTCTGCATACTATGTTAAAAGCAACAAGAAGTAAACCGAAATGCTAAGGATAATAGTGAACATAATGTTGACACCTGTTTTTTAGATCATTTTTTTTCATATTTTCAAAAATCTCAAAATTAGGACTAGGAATCTTGGCCAAGCCTAGAAACCTACTTCTAAATCAAAAAAAAGTTTTTTAGAATTTTCCTCCATTTTTCCTTAATTTCTTTTAATCAAAATAAGTGAAAAAATAAAGAAAAATAGAAAATGGAACCAAACAATTCCATAAAAATAGTCATTAGTCCTCCTTTAAACCTAATTTCATTAATACATCATCAATTTTGAAAAATATCAATCGGGTATGCATTTTTCCCAAAATTGGGCAAAATCAAACATGAATTGAACCTAAAATGCAATTAAATCTTTTCTAGTAATTTTTAAGTCATAGTGTCTTCACAACAAATGATTCTAGGACCTTGAATTACATAATGGTTGGTCCAATTGCACAATTTGTCATGGAAATAAGAAATCCCCAAAATTCAATTGAAAATAGGAATTTTGAGCCCAAATTGGGAATCGTGCCCAATTTGAAATTGTTGAACCATGAGACCATCGTTTCTAGGGTTAATCAGATGTAGATAATTCAATTTTGACACCAATTTTTCCTAATTAGGTCATTAGGACATCAAATTGAACAAAACCCTATTAACCTGATTACAAAAATTTAAAAATTTAGGACACAATTTTGACAAAAAATTGGGGAGAATCATATATTTGGGTTCAGAATGTCATGAGGAATTCAATTTTTGGATTTAATTCCGAAAATTTGATCAAAATCGAGGTTAATTTGAACTTTTGGTCAAAATCGAGACTGTCGGGTTGATCGGGTCAACCCGACCCGACCCGAGGACTCCTCTTCTTCACCTGGTTTGCCCAGAACTCAATAAAACCCAAAAAAGTTCTTCTTCAGCCCGCAACTTTGCCGATCTTTTCTAGCCAATTTAGCACATGTTAAATGACACTATCAGCCAAAGAATCTCCGGTTGTCATAGCTAATCGATTACAACCAATTGGAAGGCGGTGGAAACAAATTTTAGGCGGGAATTTTAATCAACAAAAACAAGATAAAACGGATGGGAAAGAGAGGAAGTTGTTCAACGAATGGTCGAAGAGAGAGAAGAGAGAGAATCAGGGGGAAAAGGCATGAAATCTAGAGAGAGAGGAGTGGAGATCCCCATGTCGAGTGATCAGCGCCGGTCGATTGAACGGCGCTGGCAAATCAACTGTTTAGGGAGGATCTCCTCCTCGAGTGACCAGTGGCGAGTTGACCGTGAAGCCCTGAAACCAAGCTCCGACCGGCGAGTCCAGACCTTTCCCAATGGAATTGAAGACGTCAATTTGAAGCCTGAGCATTAGAGAACAACTTCACGGGCATCGATGAGTCTGGAAACTACGATTTGTACACATTCGAAGAAGGTAAAGTTGGCTCATGATCACTGTTTTTCCAAAATTTCTAGAATTTAGTTCATAGTCCCAATGTGAATGTTCATGTGATTTCGTTGATGACTTTTAGCATTTTGGTGTACAAAACTTGTTTCTAATCACATTTTGTATTGTTTGATTGCATTTTTGGCCATAAAACATGCATAAACCGAGTCAGCCATCTCATGAACCACCTTGCCGGAGCTTGGACATCCTCGCCAGAGCGTCACCGTGGCCTTAGGCCAGTCAAATTAGCATTCCCTTGCTTTGTATGATGTTTTGATAATTGTTTTGAGCAATAGAAACGGTTAGGGCGAATAGATTAGGGATTTTGAGCTTTTGATGAGCATGGTTTAGGTTAGCAACAAATTAGCATTTTCCGACGAGATTTTTGCCGATCGACGATGGTCCGACGTCCAATCAGTTGGTTTAGTTTAATAGAAGATATGAACCTGACACAGAACCAAAAATCAATCAAAAAAGGTCACCGGAAGGTCGCCTGCAACAAGCTCAAACCGGCGGCCTTGATTACGTTTGAGTTGGGAATATGCCCACCACCTGTTTGGCGAAATGCCACAATGAAGAGAGGGGCAAAACGGCGTTGTTTGGTGTTGTGCCCGCCAGAGAAGGTGACCGGTGCCGGTGAGGCCCAGTTCAGCCAAGCCAAACCAAATTGAACTCGCCAATCCGGTTCATTTTCTTGGCGGGAAATTTAAAAAATAAAAAACAAAAATCCATTAAAAAATCAATAAAAAATTTTGAAAAAAATACAAAAAAAAATATTAACAAATCAGGAAAAATAAAATTTTTTTTAGAAATTTGGAAATTTTAGAAAAATAGGAAATTCAAGGAAAAATGAAAAAAATTTCAGAAAATTCATAAAAATTCTAAAAATTCTATAAATACAATTAAAAAAATGTGAAATTTAGAAAAAATCTAAAAAAATTGAAAAATTCGAAAATTCATAAATTCATAAAAATTTTCAAAAATACATAAAAATCAATTCTCGATTAATGAAATTCTTAGAAATTCAATTTTCGAAAAAAAAAATTAAAAATTTCAAAAATTCACAGAATGGTTCAAAAACACTGTGTCTAACCTTAGAAAGTGAAATTTGAATTTTTGGAAGTGTCCAAGTGGCATTTTTAGAAAATCTCAAATTCAGAGGTTATATCACCTAAAAAACCCTAAAAAATGCAAATCATGAAATGAATAAGCTTATAGGGCTTCTTTAGGGTTTGGATGTCTTGATTGATTTTCATTTTTTAGAGACCATTTAGGATTGATTGATTTGATTGACATTGATTGCACTTTTAATTCTTGATTGATTTTCCTGCGATTAGAATGGATAGAATTAGTGGGTAAGCCTCGGAAACTTGCATGACACGTTAGATATTGTTTCGTTCTTAGGTACCGAAAGAGCATTATGAATCTCGATTTGGGATCATTAACGTAACCAAGCCCCCGTACTTAGAATCTATGGTTTGTAGAATCGTGGTATTTCTCTCATGCCTCGATTAGGTTTCTAGTTTCTACCTATTAATAATGACTAGTGGTGACTCCAAAATAAAAAACTTAGACCAAATAGGAAATTACCATCCGCTGTCATGTGAGGTATGATCTGGGAAAGACCCTTACACATAAATACCTTTTTAGTGCGCAAATCCCGAAAGTCCAAAAAGTACGGCGCAACAGACTTGGCGACTCCGCTGGGGAATGACCTTTTCTAAGTGGACTTAAGCCTAGATAGAATGATACGCATGTGTTTTGTGATTACAAGAATCCTAGGTACGTCCCGCTAACGATAGTATTAAATGGTTTTGCAGGCGAGTGGTACAAGGGGTGTAGTCTTTGCTAACCCTTGTTTTGTAAGATGGTGTTGGGATTGAATGTGGTTTGAATGAATTTTAAAAGTGTTGTTTGGTCATTAATTACTATGCATGTCTTTAAATTGCTTTAGCACTACACTACTAGCACACACCATCAATGGCCCAATCCCGGCTACATTTAGGATTATCCTTAGGAGGTATGTGTTTAGACGAAACTATGAGCCGGTTGCTCATGGGATCGTTTAAATACAATACCGATCACTGAGATGGAATAATATTCCATTACTTTAGGCCGATTGCTTATTGGAATGGAATCCCTTATCCATTAAGGTGGTAACCTTAAGCCTTTAACATATCCTACCCGTTTAGGCGTCAAAACTTCACTAGTTGCATTCGCTCATCTTTGTGGTTGGTATACCTAAAACCAAACAAAAATGTCCTGGTAAGCAAGTATCATTCCATTCCATTCTTTTAAAATTATGCAAGTTAGTTGACACATTTTCAAAAAAATACCTAAATGACATTCAATGCCTGATCTAAATGCCATTTCATATTAGAATGCATGATTAGGGCGTCATACTCCATTTGACCATTTTTTCATTCTTAGATGAAATGTATAGGTACATGGTGGATTTTCCATGTAATTTAAGTGCTTATTCGTTCATTTCAATGTATTCAAAGTTGTAAATCATAGTTTAGGATTTTATGGTCTAAATGGAGTATGACAAAATGAGCATTTATATCATACATTAAATTTGTCTATGATCTCAAGCAAATGCTCTTTTAAGGTTTAAACGAACTTAAAATGACATTTGCATTACTTTCTAGACATGCAAGTGTATTTTACCTCTGTCTTACCTTAAAAGGACATATAATTGAAATGGAGGCATTAAAATCAATCGGTAATCCATGGTGAATAATAATCAAATTCTTTTACGTGCTTTAGATCGAAATGGGGAAACTAGACATACAAGTCATTCCTATTCCAAGGAATGAGCTTTTGGCATGGTAGGTAAACATGACAAAGGACAATAAAGCATACGTAAGGGAAAGGCTCGGATATTTGTTCAAGCTCATCAACTTGGAACACCAAGTGAGCTTAATTCAAGGATTATCCCATTTCTGGAAAGTTACCACTGCCACATTTCAATTGAGCGAGCATAAGATGGTACCTACACTAGAAGAATATAAGGTAACCATTGGGATTGATTTCGAGTCAAGAACCATTGAGCCCCCAATTAGATTAAAACCCACGAGTGTTATAGCTGAATTCTTAAACTCGAAGACTCCTCAAGTGGAAAAGTTCAAGTCAAATACCGAGAGATTTCCTCTATCTTACTTGGTGGCCAATTACTCTAAATTGTCGAAAGAAACTGGAAATACTTCCGCGAGGGTTTTTATTCTTGCCTTCTTCGGACTAGTCTTATTTCCCGGATCAAGGACTAGATTAAGTACTCTCACTGCAGTAATTGCTAGGCAAGCTTACCTAAAATGGGACTTCTCTAATATGCTCTTGGTAGAGACCATCATTTCATTGAACAAATACCAAAATCAACAAAAGGGTGTACTGCAATCTTCAACTGGTTTACTTTCTGTGCGGTTTATTTTCCATATTTGATCTTGGGAACGTTATATGCACATTCAAGAGATCGACTCTTCTACCAACCCTATTGAGAAGTATTTGAAACTCCAAGACAAGATGCCAAAATACTCTTTTCATGAGTGGGCAAACTTCATTAGAGCATTAACTCCTAACCAATTTCAATGGAGAATTCAATGGCCGCGAAGATTGTGAAAGCTCAAATTACTACCCAAAACGGTAATTTGATGCCTTTGCTTGGATTGAGCGGCGGAACTGCTTATTGCCCACTAAGAGTCATATGACAATTTGGAATGGTTCAACAAATTCCACCTATTTGGCTTCCTAAGGAGTTCACATTTGAGATACTACAAAAACCCCTATTGGAAAAGGAAGGAAAAGAGCTACGAATAAGAGTTGATGGGATCGTGAATTCCTTGAAAAAATCAACCAAGCAAATAGTACAATGGCCTCAAGATTTGGAAGGAGAAATGAAGCTCTTTTTGGCATCCAACGAGTATATAAAGTGGTTGAAGGCTAAGCGACCAATCGACGTCGAACCCTATATACCCTTGAGTGTTACTACTCATTTAGATGAGCCGTACATCCCAGAGTATATTGTGGCAAGCACGCCAGGTGTAGAGCCATATGTTCCTGAGGAGGTTGTAATCGATGTAGAAGAATGGAAGACACAAGTCAAGGAATATGAAGAAGCTAAAGCTACCTTAGCTAGCAAGAAGCCTAGACTTATTTAAGCTAGTGTTCCCCTATTTTGATGAATAGCATTGTAATAAAAATTTTCAAAATTGAAACAATTGCTTAATGAACAATTGCTTAATAAAGTTTCAAAGTATGTTTTGTAAAGAATCACCATGGATTACAATTCTTTGAATTGTATGATTCCTTGATAACGACATTGATAAAGAATTTTATACGCAGCTAATGCTTATATGAAATTTTTTATCCTTAACAATCTCAGGAAATCATACGATTAAAAGGTATATAGGGTTTCATAATTATTTTACCATGCTAATATCGGGTCTTTTTGCAAGACAGGTTGTTTAGCAACGGAAGGTAAGAGACCTCGGACAAATGATGGAAGAAGAAACTCGTGCTCGACTAGCTGAAATCGAGAATCAAATGACCTAAATGGCTGCAATGATGGCAAAAATGAAGGCTTTTATTCTTACATCCCATGGATAGTATCTTACTACTATAAATGCAGGAACTTCAAACACTACTGAAACACCAATTGAAGAACCGGCTAGAAACAAAGAATCGGTTCAAGAAAATCCTCCAAAGACTACGTCTGAGGTGGTAAATTTGGAAGAGGATGATCAAATCAAGAAGACATCCAAAACAAAGGATGAAGAAGAGGCCAAGAGATTGACCAAAATTGAAGAATGCTTAACAAGTCAAGGCTATAAACTTCAAAGGTTCGATAAGTTCTCGCCGTATGTGAAGGTGGTTGTTCTAGAAAATTATAAAGAACTAGAGTTTGTGAGCAAGTATGACGGTACTGGTTGTCCCAAAAGTCATTTGAAGTATTATCTCCGTAAGATGGCAAGATATTCAGATAACACGCCACTTCTTATTAGCACATTTCAAGATAGTTTGAGAGGAGCGGCCCTTGCATGGTACACAGCCCTCGACATAAAAGACTTCACTGAATGGGATCATTTGATAAGAGAATTCCTTCGCCAGTATAAGTTTAATGTTAAAGTGCTCCAAACTAGAGAAAATCTCGTTAGAACCGAGAAATGGAAGAATGAAGGGTTTAGAGCCTATGCTCAAAGATGGAAAGCTGTTGCCTCACAAGTAAAGCCCGCCATAAGTGAAGACGAGCTCATTGAGCTCTTTCTAAAATCATTGCCAATTGAGTATTATGACAAGGTTCATGTATCAGGCTGTCAAGTATTTACCATGTTGGTAAAAGTGGGTGAGAGAATTGAATGGGGATTGAAAGAGAAGAAGGCTCAAGAAACAGCCGCACGAAGGCCTTATCCCAAGGAGAAAAGATAAAGAGCCCATCTGAGAAGTGGCTATGGTGTCTTACCCAAATACTCATCAAGCATCATTTCCAAAGCAATCAAATGTCGCTTGGAAAAACCTAAGGCAGTTCGAACCAAATGAAAGGCCTATGAGGCAATACACACCGTTGCCTCAATCTCTGTCGAAGCTATTACCAATGCTTCTAGAAAGGCATTTGATGGCCAAAGAAGTACCAAGAGACAATCCTATAAGATTTTCTTGGTACAATAAATCAAAAACCTGCACCTATCACATGGGAGAAAGGGGACATGATGTAGATAATTATCTCACTCTAAAGTATAAGGTTCAACAGCTCATTGATAAGAAGATATTGAACTTTCAAGAGCTCGAGCCAAATGTACATCATAATCCTCTTCCTGAGCACAATACAATAAACATGATCAAAGATGAAGAGGCAATGATCAAGTATGACAATGAAGATGAATATGAAGTCAAGATTAAAGCTTTTTGGTTAGGAGAAGTCCGCTTTCGTCAATAAGCACTCCTAAAAGGCGAGATTGTAGATAACTTGGGAGAAGACTCCGGAAGATATAACTTCCAAGTGAAATATACCTCACCACCATGGGCATTTAAAAATGAAATAATTATGCTTGATGGCTAGGGTGGCATGGATAATGAAATCAGTCTTGAGGAGAAAGCCCTATCTAAGAAGGAAATGCTCCAAGATAAAATAGATAAGGATGAAAAGGAGAAAGAAAAAGTCCTATAGGGTGAAAGGCGTTTCACCCAAAAATCATTCAGGGAAGGCAAAACCGTAGACTTACTTGGTCAAGATAGCGGTAAATACAATTACTGTGTCAAATATACTCCACCACCGTGACATCCCTAATTTCGGACTTAAGAAACTGAAGGCTAGTAAGAAATGGATGAGCAGATAATTCAAGTCGAGGGTCGGTAATGAAATGGACAGTATGATCGGGAGCGAGTGTACTGAAGGTTGGTCATGGTTCGATTGAAAGATTGTCCACGAATTGGCCTATGGATCGATAGTAGAATGATCGCCTGATTACACAAATGATTAGAGTAATATGATTGTGGAATGATCCATCGACCATAAGGGCCGTTAGTGGAACGGTCTAGGATAACTGTAGATCAGTTCGGTATCGGCATATATCGGTTGTGGGTGATAACGCACAGCCATGCATTCGTCTCAGACTATGAGTTAATTATGAGGTACTGGATTCTACGAGGCTACATGACAACCAAGGGTCGACCATGGATTGTTGATACTTGAATGTGGCTCGATCGCGAATCGGCTACAGATCGTTGCATTGAGTTGGGTAGGCCATGGACGAAACATGTGCCACACCATGTGCCTAGTGGCTTGGTCGTGGCCTAGGCAAAATTTCGAATCGCACCGGCCAAGGCTATGTGCTCGGTTATGACCGGCCATCGTGCCCTTTAGTTAGGCCACAGATCGACTACGTGCCCGATTGTGTGCCGGGCCATTGTGCCTAACCTTTGTGCCAGGTGTTATACCCATAAGATTCGATTTCGATCTCATCCCATGTCCAAGAAATATGGTCATGAACCGTGCATCGTGTCATTCATGAGTCGTTGCGTGTGTTTGGTCATGACCAACCCCTCGCTCGTGTGACCAGGCGTAGTGCTCGGCACGTCGCCCATGCGGCCGGCAAGGCACTTGGCATGTCGCCCGTATAGCTTAGCGCAGCACTCGTACAGCTTGGCCATGTGCCCATGTGGCCCTACCCGGCGTGCCGTGTGGCCCGGCATCGCTCCCGACCCACGCCCGGGTCAGACCGACCATGCGCCCAACAGCCCAGTTTGCTTGGGCCTTGGTTTGGTTGTGTTGGATAGTTTTTGGGGATATTCTCGCATTAAACCTCCGGTTGAACAGGTCCACTAAGCGTGGACAACCTCAGAAAATTTGAGAATAGTATGATGCAGGGTTACGATTATAGTGTCATTTAGTCGATTTCGTGTAAACCGATTGCCTCGAGAGATTTTTGTGTGAAACTAGCCAGCTTATAGGCTTTCCACGGTTCAAATTTGCTGAGGAAAAGAGGACAAAATTTTTTGACTTAGTTAAAGGCTTCAATTAATGCCATTTAAGCCTTCATTATTAGACCCCACGAGGTATCCCTCTTCATTTAATGCCTTTGGGCTGAGGTGTGCCATGCATTTAAGGCACTTTGATGACTCAATGGCCATCAACAATGGAGCACAAGGCGAGGCCAATAATCGGCCGGGCCAATAATTGGCCAAGCCAACGGAGCCGAGAGAGAGGTCATTTGGCCAAGAGGGGGGGAGAGAGAGAGAGAGAGAATGGACCAATAATGCTTGGATAAGCTTGGCTTCTTCATCATTATTTTTAGCCTTAGTTCATAAATGACCTTTAATGCATGCCATGATGATTTTTGACTTAGAAGCCCTTCCATTATTGTCTTATTCTAGGGTGTTCCAAGGCTTCTATATATGCATGAAAACCCCTCCTCCTTTCTCACGCCAACATCACTATCGCCTTCTTCTCCCTTTTGTTTTTTGTTTTCTTACTTCTTGACCCAAGAAGCTTCACACCTAAGGAGTCTCGAACCGGCCCGTGTTTCTCTTCGTTTTCACCCAAGAGCCCACGGTTTGGCCTATGTGTGCCTAGTGTTGGTCGGCCAAGCAAGGAGAAAGCTCGAAAATCACTTGAGCTCACCCGTCTCTAACTCATTCTCTAGTTCTTATTGGTTGTTGAGTAAGTGAATTCCCTAATATTGGGAAAGGAAGTTGCCATACGTCGTAACATGGGTTGCTTGGCCCGTTTTTTGGTTTCGTGGTTGATTTGCTTGGCCCATTTCTTGGTCTCATTATTGATGATAGTTCGTTCTTTCTCAACTAATGAAGCTCACGTGTGATGCTTATGTTTTGATGTTTGTTTTGTTGGTTTTGTAGCATGAACTTTGCTATTTGAATTGTCATTGATGTCGATACAGTAAGAGTCAACTTGTGTGAACGGTGATTGCCTCGTCCTCACTTGATATTAGAGTTTTCATTTATTAAGTCTCCACGACTCCCTCCCATTGTTTTTTCTCTTTTCAAGTCCGTAATATGGCATCTCCTCCAACCCGGTGGAAATGCGAGCCGAACTCCTCACTATAATCGATGCCCAGGAGGGCTATGCGTACCGTCGTATCACAACCTATGTGATAGTCGATGAAAGCCGTGAAGAATTAGTCCCTCACCCATATGAGGCATGGTATCGCCTAGCACACGGAGAATGGGTTGGACCCCTTCGCGGGTTCAATAGGCCATTCAGTGGGCCGGGCAGGTCGGCTCCAGGGCAAATCAAGGGTGGAGCATGAGATGGCCAAGCGGATGAGGAGCGGGAGGAGCGAGATGAACGAGAAGTAATAGTGAAGCTAAGAACCCAAGCCAATGTTTTGTTTGTTGCTATTTGGCTTTTGCAGCATCGCCCTTGAAATGGGCATGTAAAATATATACGTAGCTTGTAAGGGCCCATAAAGAAGGGCACGACATAAATAAGCATGTATCTTATAAATACAACGTGCGTTGTTTGCTTATCTCACTCCCGTTTGTCTCGTTTATTGTTTATTTACTTCCGCTTGCCCATTTGATTGATTTAAAATAAACGGGACGAACTAATACATTTCCACGAGTCATGGGTCATGTTCGGTCATTAAGCATCGATTGTGATTTCGAGACGGGACGTGACAACCATCATGGGCATTTAAAAATGAAGACATTGTACTTGATGGACGGGGGTGGCATGGATGAGGTCCCGATCAGCCAACTAAATCTCTAAGAAAATGAAGATTGAGAAGAGAAAAAGAAGAAAAAGATTCGCCGAGGTGATAGGCGATTTGCTCGTAAAGCATGAAAATAAGGTGAAGTTGTTGATTTTCTGGGTCAAGATAGTGGCCAGTATAATTACCGTGTCCAATATACACCTCCTCCGTGGGCATTCAAGAACGAAATGATCACACCTAATGGCTGGGGTGGAATGGATGTTGACAAAGCCAATAAAAGCATGGTATCCATGATTACATCATTTCTAATCAAGTTTGATGAGGTAGATAAATATAAGGAGGAGGAAGGTCCTATCAAACTGATCACCATCCAACTTCCCATTGATCAACTAAAAATTGAAGGAGAAGAAACACAGCCTGTGATTATCACTCTCTCTCCAAAAGAAAAGTTTGATATTAAATGTGTATCTTGGGATTACTCTCCTAAAGAAGTTGATGCCATAACCCAATCGGGGAGATGCAATGTCTCTAAAGAAGGTGAGCATGAAAAGAAAGGAGTAACCAAAAAAAGATGTCAAATAATTGCTTTCAATCATAAAGACGAGCGAATTTGAGGTAATTGAATAGATAAGAAGGATGCCAGCACAGATTTCTCTGTTGGATTTCTTCAAGACTTTAGAAAGCCACAAAATGGTACTTATGAAGCTTCTCAATAAAGTACATGTCCCGGAGACAATTAATGAAGTACAATTGGAAGACTTTGTTGGCATTATTCTTCTGAAAGATCAATCTGCCTTCTCCGATGAAGATTTCCCAATTGACGGGCGTTCCCATAATAAGGCTCTATATATTGTTGTCAAATGCTGAGGCAAAGAGGTGTCCGTGTGCTGATCGATAATGGTTCAATACTTAATTTGTGTCCACTAAGCACACTGCATCGCTTGGAAATTAGCGAAAAGCTCATCAAATCGTCTAAGGTAACTGTGCGTTCGTTTGATGGAATGAAGAAAGATGTTATTAGCGATATCGAGCTTGAGGTAAACATAAGCCTTGTGCCTTTTCTAATTGACTTTCAAGTAGTAGATATTCCGAGAACTTTCAACTTGTTACTCGAAAGACCTTAGATTCATATGGCTGGTGTTATTCCTTCAAGTCTCCATAAGAAGGTCAGGTTTGTCATTAATGGTAAGATGATCACTGTACACGGGAAGACAGATTTCACCACTTAGAAAGAGAGTGCAACACCGTATGTCGAACCCGAAGTGAAAGAAGAACCAGGTTATCATTCCTTCAAAATGATTTAAATGGTGTAAATTCCTACCGGTTGCATCATAAAATCCCCAGAGTTCTCAACATCATCTATTATGTCTGGAAGGATATTATGCCAGTATGGATTTACTCCCGATAATGGTCTTGGATCGAAATCTCAAGGAATCAAAGAACCTATCATTTTGCTTGCTACAAGAATGAAACACAGAGTAGGTTATATTCCAGATAGCTCTAAAGATCACCATGAAGGCCAAGGCCAAGGTCGAAAGAACCATGCAGGCTATAGTGGCCGAAGTAATCACATCATTAATCCATCTATATGGAATGGCAAAGCTAAAAAGCTTTCCTATCATCATATCCATATCAAGAAAACTTTTCCTGAATCTTCCAAATTACTTCAAGAAGAAAATTTACATGCAATGGAAGAATCGATTTTGTCTAGTTTATTCGAAGAGAATACTATCAATGTTATCATAACCGAAGTAGAAGATACCTACACACTGGAGTAGAAAGATTCTCTTGAACTTTTGCTATTATCCTTTTCCATTGTATTTTGTTGATTACAGTTTCAAATTTCTTGTAATTTCATTTGCAATTTTAGTTTAGTTGTAATTTATATTCCTGTTGATATAGATGTAATCACGTTTTTCAATTCAATAAAAGTGGTCAAATATTTTATTAAGGACATGTAGAAACACAATCAAACCTATGATGAACATTATCCTCATTCGTGAGGCTTTGGGCTTTGGGTTTCTATATTGTTCCTCATTGCGAAAATGATTTTAAGAGTAAGGAAGTTTGATGATATGAGGACTAGCTCTGTCTTTATATTCTTTTAAAATAAATTTCAAAATGAATTTTCAAAAGGTTTTTCATACGGCCAAGTGCGTTACTTACTTTGTATGCAATTACTAATCATGTTTGTTACATGTTAGGCATGAGCATTCACACATCCATAATAGGTTTATATGTGGCCGAAATCTTTACAAGGAGATCACTTGCGATATTGAAGTGGACAATGAGGATGAGGAATGGGTCAGAGGAATGGATTTGTCATGAAGAATCAAAGCCACTCCCATTAGAGAAAACGATTACTATTAATCTGGGCGATAAAGAGAATCCCAAAGAAGTTAAGATTGGAGAAAGTCTTCCCTCAGCAGAAGTAGAAAGAATCATAGATTTGCTCAGAGAATATCAAGATATATTCACATGGTCTTATGCTGACATGCCAGGCCTTAATTCGAGCATAGTTGAACATGCTTTGCCAATCGATCCAAGTATTTCACAAAAGAAGCAAAAATTGAGGCGAACGAAGCCAAACTTGGCAAAGAAAATAGAAGAAGAAGTGATGAAATTGCTCAAAGTCGATTTCATTGAAGTAGTACCATATCCAGAATGGGTTGCTAATATAGTACCCATAATGAACGGGTGTGCGTTAATTATCGTGACCTAAATAAAGCAAGACCTAAGGATGATTTCGCGCTTCCACATATTGATGTATTAGTGGATAGCACTGCTGGGTTCGAAACATTTTCATTCATGGATGGTTGCTTAGGATACAATCAAATCCTCATGAAGAAAGAGGATAAGGCGAAGACATCCTTCATAATACCATGGGGCATATTTTGTTACAAGGTGATGCCTTTCAGTTTGAAAAATATTGGTGTCATATATCGAAGGGCAATGGTAACTTTGTTCCATGACATGATGTATAAAGAAATCAAGGTATATGTGGACGACATGATCCCAAAATCCAACCAAGGAGAAGATCATGTTCAGGTGCTTCACAAATTGATTGAAAAACTTAGAAAGTATAAGTTGCGACTGAACCCCAACAAGTATATATTTGGGGCAAAATCCAGTAAACTGCTAGGATTTGTAGTCAATAGCAGGGGCATCGAAATAGATCTCTCCAAGATCAAGTTTATATACGACTTAAAGACTCCTTCTACGGTAAAAAAAGTGAGAAGTCTACTGGGGTGATTAAACTACATTGCCCGTTTCATCTATCAGCTTTCTGAGACTGCTAAATCATTCTTCAAATTGTTAAAGAAAAATGCCAAAGTGAAGTGGAATACAAAATGTCAACAAGCCTTTGACAAGATCAAAGAATATATGGTATGCCCACCAATGCTAGTACCACCAATTCCTAGAGTTGTGGTCAATAGCAGGGGCATCGAAATAGATCCCTCCAAGATCAAAGTTATATACGACTTAAAGACTCCTTCTACGGTAAAAAAAGTGAGAAGTCTATTAGGGCGATTAAACTACATTGCCCGTTTCATCTATCAACTTTCTGAGACTACTAAATCATTCTTCAAATTGTTAAAGAAAAATGCCAAAGTGAAGTGGAATGTAGAATGTCAACAAGCCTTTGACAAGATCAAAGAATATCTAGTATGCCCACCAATGCTGGTACCACCAATTCCTGGAGTTCTGTTGATCTTATATTTGATAATTTACTATGAGTCGTTAGGAGCGGTACTTGTACAAATAAGACCAAATGATGGTAAGGAACAATCTATTTATTACTTAAGCAAGAAGTTCACAACATCATAAATGTATTACCCGACAATCGAGAAGACGTGCGTTGCATTGATTTGGGTATTACACAGATTAAGGTAATACACCCTTCATTATCAAATTTTGCTAGTAACTGAGAATGATCCGATCAAGTACCTTCTTTGAGAAATCTTCCTTAGTTGAGAAATTAACAAAGTGGTAGGTCTTGTTATCTAAATTTGACAGCAGGAGTTCATCCCAAAAGTCAGTTAAAGGACGAGCAATAGCAGACATGTTAGCAGAAAATTCACATAATATTGCCAATCCTTAAGAACAACTTGATGATGATATATTGACATTGGTCAACGATAAATGAACCATGTATTTTGATGGTGCAACTAACTTATTTGGATCAGGAACTGGGGCAATACCGATCTCCCCAAAAGGACAACACTATTCGGTATCAGTGAAATTGGTATTTCCATGCACCAATAACGTCGCTGAATATGAAGCTTCCATTATCGGCTTGCAATTAGCTCTCTCAATGAAAGTAAAGAGGTTGTAAGTATATAAAGATTCAATGCTCATTATATTGCAAACAACTGGTGAATGGCAAACTTGAGATGCCAAACTAATTCCTTATCATAGATACTTAAAAAGATGATAGAAAACTTTGAAGAAGTAACATTCAATTATCTTCGAAGAGCTCAAAACCATTTTGCAGATGCTCTTGCAACTTTGTCATCCTTATTACAAGCTAAAGATGGTATGGATATGAAATCATTGAGAATTAATATTCTTGAACAACCAGCTCATTGCATGATGATCCAGGCAGAGTTTGACAATGAACCATGGTATCATGACATTAAAAGGTATCTTCAATTAAGAAAATTTCCTGAAGGAAGTCAATCAGGTGACAGGAAATTTATAAGGAAAATAGTCAACAAATTATTC
The DNA here is from genome assembly GCA_024733475.1 of Syzygium grande. Lineage (NCBI taxonomy): Eukaryota > Viridiplantae > Streptophyta > Magnoliopsida > Myrtales > Myrtaceae > Syzygium > Syzygium grande. The sequence goes on along the minus strand of JAMXDD010000007.1, from coordinate 14,979,497 downwards.
CTCAGTGGTCAAACCCTTTACAAGAAATCATTTGATTCAACTCTACTAAGATGTGTGGATGCTACAGAAACTGAACAGATTATGAAAAAAATTCAGAGAATGTGGACCGCACATGAATGGACATCTTCTAACCCAAAAGATTATGAGGTTGGGATATTATTGGATGACAATGGAAATAGATTACATCTAACATGTGAGATGTTGCCATCAATGTCAAGTTTATGGAGACAGAATTAATGTACCACCAAATGAACTACATCAAATGTCTGAGCCATGGCCATTTTCAATGTGGGGCATTGATATAATTGGTCCAATCAACCCTAAGGCCTCAAATGGGTACCGGTTTATCCTAGTTGCTATTGACTATTTCACTAAATGGATTGAAGTAAACTCCCACACGAATGTTACTGCAAAAAATATTGCAAGATTCATTAGGCAGGACATCAATGCTAGATATGGAGTTCCAGAAGCAATAATTACAAACAATAGCTCAAATCTAAATAATAAGATTATTGATGATTTACTCGAACACTTCCACATCCGACATTTGAACTCATCTTAATATCGTCCACAAATGAATGGAGCAGTTGAAGTGGCAAATAAGAATATCAAGAAGATATTGGCCAAGACAGCTGAAAATTATTGTGATTGGCACGAAAGGTTATCGTATGCTCTGATGGCATACCGAACTTCAATTCGAATATCAACTGGAACAACCCCGTTTTCCTTAGTTTATGGAATGGAAGCAGTGTTACCTGTTGAAGCAGAAATTTCTTCATTAAGGATACTATCTTAATTAAAGCTTTCAGAAGCTGAGTGGATTCAACAAAAATATGAACAACTCAACATGATCGATGAAAAGAGATTAAGAGCTATATGTCATGGACAAGCCTATCAGAGAAGAGTAGCTAAATCCTTTAACCAAAAAGTGAAACCTAGGCATTTCAAAACAGAGGATTTAATAGTAATGAAAGTCATCTTCAACAATTCAAATCCTCATGACAAATTCACTTCAAATTATGAAGGTCCATACATTGTCAAGAAAGTCCATCTATTGTCAAGAAAGTCCTTGAATGAGCATTGATTCTTGTAGATATGGCTGGAACAAAATTATCCTATCCTGTAAATACAGATGCTGTCAAGATTTTCTACCCATGAAATAAAGACAAACATTCAAGAAGAGATTTGGGTCACTTTAGAACATGTGCATATCATGCATACCATGCATTTCATAAACATGTTTATCTGTTTTGCAGCAAAAAGCAAAAGGAGTTCAAACCAGTTGATGGTTTCAGGAATTCCCAACGAAGTTGTCAAATAATAGAGAGAAGTATTACTTCCAATTCAATTTTCCGTTGATATTCCCTAATGTACTTTTCTTTTTATCATCCCTAGGGAGGTAAAGAAAAGGGAGCAACAAAAGAAAAATCCCTAGTAGAATCAAAGAAAAACATGCAAATAAGAGGGATCTTGGTAAGTTGACCAGACAACTATCCCTAAATTGTAAGCACATGTGTTAAAGAAGTTGCCTTTTTAAGAGAAAATCGAACTTCTTCCCCAAGCGGAATGACACTAAGACTGAGCAAAACAAAACAGATTGTTTTGAAAAGAAAATACCTCAAAAATGTTTAAATCAAAAAATTTTAAAACATGCTTTCTTTGTAAATGCATTAAGTATCAAAATTCCCTAAAAAGGGATAATTTGACAAAAGACTTTGAAACATTTCAAAGAAAAGGTTTGGATCAAATCGAATGAAAAGACCTTCAAATGATGAAAGGTAGACCGTATCCAAACACGTCCCCTATACACTCAAAACCAAAGTAAAAGAGTGAGTGAGAAAGAAAAACTCATCCGAAGGAAATAGGGGATGTTCGTAATAATTACATGGATTGAAATGATGAAAGGCAGTCATTCACTATCCCAAACACATGCTTATCTTTTGCAAACCAAATTTGAGCTGAAACAGTGGAGAAGCTTTTTCAAAATAACCATGTTAAGAATCACCCCACATTAGGGCAAATCAGGAGGTTTGTGATTGACAGCTATAGATAATAGGATCAAGAAAGATTTTATTACATACTCTCGTATCAATCTTTCTGTGATAACTTCAGATAAAGTCATATGGAAGCTCAAGACATCCCAAGAGGAAGAAGAGCACTTCATTTCTTATACCTAAACACATTACCTTTGGCAAAACCCAATTGAGCCTGAATATTCATTTCAAAACCCTAAATTGGTGATCATCTCTTCACACTAGAGCATAAACATATGATCCACTTTAATAGATAAGAAACAAAAGGGCATGACATAGAGTCCTTAGAATTCAAAAAGGTCAAAGGCAAAAGAATTAGGGGCATGAAAAAGCAGTGTGCTTGGTAAAAGCAAGACCAAATGCCTAAGAAAAATGAAAATGAAAGAAAGTTCAAAAGAAAGCTCAAAATGACAAAAAAAAAATCATGATAAAGCAAAGCCAAGATCATGAGAGATCATAGATCACAACAAATGAGAATGAGCAAAAGAAAAGAGATTGTAGTGAACGTTTAGAGGACTCTGACAAAAGAGGAAAGGGGTAGTGATGCCAAGAAGATCACCAATTTCATAAAAACCCTGAATTCAAATAAATGAGCCTTTTGAATCTACCCAATACCAACAATACAACCTTTCCCCAAAGACTCTTCAGATTGGAATGCCAAGAGTAGAAACATGACTTTATGACTAGAAGTCATCACTCAAAGAAGTGTATGCAATAATATTCGGTTTTGTCCTCGAGGTCCTTAACTTGTAGACCTGAAGTAAGTTATGACGAAATCCTTTTTCTAGGCCTCAAAATACCTATCTTTTAAACAACCATTGACCAAGCCAACATTACAGTCCTCCGAAAGACCTTATCGGATTAATTGGATTGTATACATTGCAAACATCTCCAAACACCTAAAGATTAGTTAAGAGAGATAAAATTGAGGGATATCAAACAAGTCATGTTTCAATCAAATAAAGAAAAGACCGAACTTATAGATTGAAATAAATCCTTTCTAATGAAGGTTTTCCAAACGATTAATTCAAGCATTTCTTGAAAGATTGCAAGCATTTTGTTCAAATAATTCCTTGAAAAGGAAAATTGATTGTCTGAAATGCATTAATGCAAAGAACGCATGTTTCCAGCCCAGGTTTCAAAAGTTTTTGGTCAACCTAAAATCAAATTTTCAAACAATTTGTGGTAAGCTAAGAAAAAAAACCACGCTTCAAACGGTTTTAATTAATTTCAAAACTACTTTTCAAAATAGTTTTTTGCCAACTAAAAATCATACAAAGGTTAGTGAAATCTCAAAATCACATAACTCATGGTCAAGGCTTATTTGAAGTCTTTCCAAAATCCTATAGGCGAGGAGCCCCTAGGCAAATTCAAGTCCTACAGGCGAGGAGCTCCTAGGCAAATTCAAGTTCTATAGACGAGGAGCCCCTAGGCAAATTCAAGTTCTATTGGGGAGGAACCAATAGGCAAATTCAAGTCCTATGGGCAAAAAGCCTTAGGTAAATTCAATTCCTATAAGCGAGGAGCCCCTAGGCAAATTTAAGTCCTACCGGTGAGGAACCACTAGACAAATTCAAGTCTTACAGGCAAAGAACTCCTAGGCAAATTCAAGTCCTATAGGCGAGGAGCCCCCCTAGGCAAATTCAAGTCCTACAGGCGAGGAGCCCCTAGGCAATTTCCAAAGTCCTACTGATGAGAAGTCACTATGCAAATTTTTAAAGTTCTACTGGTGAGGAACTACTAGGCAAATTTCCAAATCCTTAAGCAAAGAGCCTTAGGTATTCATGATTCGTGAGTTTGTCCTTAAACCACAAAATCATAATAATCATCATAATCATCACCGCCATTAATTCATACTCTTGGATAAGCAACAAAGAGACACTCACAAACATGTAAGTTTCTCTCCCTCAATCATTAAGAGCCTTTCAAAATATGTTATGAAAAGAGAACCTTTGAATTAGATCATGAATTTCAAAAGAAAGATCCATAATCAGTTATTGTAAAATTTCCATCTTATCTTGTTCATTTAGTCGACTAAAAAATTCAGGTGTCACCTTATCTTTGAGATCAATCTCTAACGAGCTCAATCCCAAAGAGGGGTGGCTGTTGACACTTGATTTTCAGCTCATTTTTTTTTTTCATATTTTCAAAAATCTCAAAATTAGGACTAGGAATCTTGGCCAAGCCTAGAAACCTACTTCTAAACCAAAAATAAAATTTTTAGCATTTTCCTGCATTTTTCCTTAATTTCTTTTAGTCAAAATAAGTGAGAAAAATCAAGAAAAATAGCAAATGGAACTAGAAAATTCCATAAAAATAGTCATTAGTCTTATTTTAAATCCAATTTCATTAAGACATCATCAATTTTGAAAAATCTCAATCAGGTATGTGTTTTTCCCAAAATTGGGCAAAATCAAATTCGAATTGAACCAAAAATGCAATTAAATCTTTTCTAGTCATTTTTAAGTCATAGTGTCTTCACAACAAATGATTCTAGGATCTTGAATTACATAATAGTTAGTCCAATTGCACAATTTGTCATAGAAATCAAAAATCCCCAAAACTCAATTGAAAATTAGGAATTTTGAGCCCAAATTGGGAATCCTACCCAATTCGAAATTGTCGAACCATGAGACCATCGTTTCTAGGGTTAATTAGATGTGGATAATTCAATTTTGGCACCAATTTTTCCTAATCAGGTCATTAGGACATCAAATTGAACAAAACCCCATTAGCCGATTACAAAAATTTAAAAATTTAGCATAGGATTTTGACAAAAATTAGGGAAAATCATATATTTAGGTTCAAAATGTCATGAGGAATTCAATTTTGGGATTTAATTCCGAAAATTTCATCAAAATCGAGGTTAATTTGAACTTTTGGTCAAAATCAGGCCTACCAGGTTGACTGGGTCAACCCGACCCGACCCGAGGACCAGTCTTCTTCACCCGATTTGTCCAGAACTTAATAAAACCCAGAAAAGTTCTTCTTTTAGCTCGTAACTTTGTCGATCTTTTCCAGCCAATTTAGAACGTGTAAAATGACACTAAAGCTGGAGAATCTCCGGCTAGCGTAGCTAATCAATTATAACCAATTGGAAGGCGGTGGAAACAAATTTTGGGCGGGAATTTTAATTAACAAAAACAAGAAAAAATGGAAGGGAAAGGGTGGAAGCTGTTCGATGAATGGCCAAAGAGAGAGAAGAGAGAGAAACAAGGGGAAAAAGCATGAAATCTAGAGAGAGAGAAGTGGAGCTCTCTAGGTCGAGTGATCGGCATCGGTTGATTGAACGGCGCCGGCAAATCGACCGTCTAGGGAGGTTCTCTTCCTCAGGTGACTAGTGGCGAGCTGACCATGAAGCCCTAAAACCAAGCTCCGACCAGTGAGTCCAGACCTTTCTCGATGGAATTGAAGACGTCAATTTGAAGTCTGAGCATAAGAGAACAACTTAACAAGCGCCGATTAGTCCGGAAACTACGATTTGTACACATTCGAAGAAGGTAAAGTTGGCTCATGATCACTGTTTTTCCAAAATTTCCAGAATTCAGTTCTAGTCCCAATGTGAATGTTCATGTGATTTCGTTGACAACTTTTTAGTATTTTGGTGTTCAAAACTTGTTTCTAATCACATTTTGTATTGTTTGATTGCATTTTTGGCCATAAAACATGCATAAACCGAGTTGGCCATCTCATGAACCACCTCGCCGGAGCTTGGACATCCTCGCATGAGCGTCACCGTGGCCTTAGGCCAGTCAAATTAGCATTCCCTTGCTTTGTATGATGTTTTGATAATTGTTTTGAGCAATAGAAATGGTTAGGGCGAATAGAATAGGGATTTTGAGCTTTTGATGAGCATGGTTTAAGTTAGCAACAAATTAGCATTTTCCGACGAGATTTTCGCCAATCAGCGATGGTTCGACGGCCAATTAGTTGGTTTAGTTTGATAGAGGATGATATGAACCTAACATAGAACCAAAAATCAATCAAAAAAGGTCACCGGTGACAAGCTCAGACCGGTAGCCTTGATTACGTTTGAGTTGGGAATATGCCCACCACCTATTCGGCGAAAAGCCGCAATGAAGAGAGGGGCAAAACGGTGCCATTTGGTGTCGTGCCCATAGGAGAAGGTGACCGGCGACTAGCGTCGGCGAGGCTCGATTCAGCCAAGTCGAACCGGGTTGAACTGGGCCTGTAAGGTTCATTTTCCCGACGGGAAATTTAAAAAATAATAAATAAATATCCAATAAAAAATATAAAAAAAATCAATAAAAAATCAATAAAAAATTTTGAAAAAAAAATTCAAAAAAAAATAAAAATTAGGAAAAATACAAAATTTTTTAGAAATTCAAAAATTTCAGAAAAATAGGAACTTCATAGAAAAATGAAAAAATTTTCAAAAAATTCAAAAATTTTCAAAAAATTCTAAAAATACAATTAAAAAATGTGAAAAATTCAGAAAAAATCTAAAAAAATTCGAAAATTCGAAAATTCATAAAAATTTTCAGAAATCATAAAAATCAATTCTTGGTTAATGAAATTCTCAGAAATTCAATTTTCGAAAAAAAATATAAAAAATTTCAAAAATTCACAGAATGGTTCAAAAACACTGTTGTCAACCTTAAAAAGTGAAATTTGAATTTTTCGAAGTGCCCAAGTGGCATTTTTAAAAAATCTCAAATTCAAGGGTTATAACCCCTAAAACCCTAAAAAATACAAATCACGAAATGAATAAGCTTCTAGGGCTTCTTTAGGGTTTAGATGTCTTGATTAATTTTCATTTTCTTAGAGACCATTTAGGATTGATTGATTTGATTGACAGTGATTGCGCATTTAATCCTTGATTGATTTTCCAGCGATTAGAATGGATAGAATTAGCGGGTAAGCCTCGGAAACTTGCATGACATGTTAGACATTGTATCGTTCTTAGGTACTGAAAGGGCATTAGAAATCTCGATTTGGGATCATTAACGTAACTAAGTCCCTATACTCAGAATCTCTGGTTCGTAGTATCGTGGTATTTCTCCCATATCCCGATTAGATTTCTAGTCTATCTACTAATAATGACTAATGGCGACTACAAAATCACAAACTTATGTCAAATAGGAAATTACCATCCGTTGTCATGTGAGGTATGGTCTGGGAGAGACCCTTACACGAAAATACTTCCTTAGCACACAAATCTCGAAAGTCCAAAAAAGCGTGGCACGACACATACGATGTAGATAATGAACTAAAGAAGTAAAGCATACAACAATTGATAGTGGTTCGGGTTTATCTCAAAGCCTACGTCCACTCTCCATATAACAGCCTTAACACAGGCTGGATTTCACTAGTAATTAGCAATGTAAGGCACAGTTGACAAGTGTTATTCCTCTCATATGATAGATCACACTATTAGGACACAACGACCGCTCTTACTTTTGTTCACTTGACTATTTGCTATTACAATGCAATACAAGAGCTTTATCAGATAAAGAATAAGGAAGATTTCTGATTTTGGACAATGAAGTGTAATTATAGTGTTCTTAGTATTTCTTTTGACAAACCTCTTTCCAGCTTCGCGAATGCTTTTTATATAGAAGTCTTCAATCAGTCTACCAGAGACTCTAAAGAAGATTAAGCTAGCCATTTGAGGATAGGAGGAAACCCTTGCCAAAATCAGGATTGCCCATACAATCATTTCCTCTGACATTTGCTGGTTTACTGAAATAAAGTCTGCTGCAACTATCATCTCACTGATACTTGGTCTGATGTAGGAACTTATCAGTTGTTTTTTTGATTTCTTTTTTGGTTTTCTTACTATAAATTCTAGACAAGTAATGCTCATTTTCTAGACTATCAATGGTCATAGTCAGATGAATACTTCACCATCATCACTTGCCACTTGCCATCAACATGATCTGAAACTCATCATTAGAAAGTGCAAATTATCAGCAAGTCGGTTGACGATCTTCAGGTAACAGCATTGACGAAATGACACGCGATTATGGGATCAATGGTCCTTTCGACTTTATTAGTCTGCAAAGACCGCCAAGAACACTAGATCGACTTTGGTACTTGCAAGTCACCATGTATACTTGTCATATTGGCACTTGTTCTCCGAATTGTCAATATCTAGTGTCGCAACCTCCCCAAATCAATTGGGTTTAGGCCAAGAGGTATTTATAGATGGATAAGAACAATGATTGGTTCGTTTGAATGGTGAACCAAATGGTTCATTAATCTAATGACCGAGGCACTCCCAAGCTTCATACCTCGCGCGACAAGAATTTTTTAATTTACGCATTTGATTGGAGTTGCCACTAGCCATGATCAAGGGCCAGCTAGAAACCTGGATTAAGACGCGGGAGTATCGTCTCAATACGCGCGAAAACCAGAGATTCTAAAATTCGGGGACTTGATTACACTAGCGATTTAACTAGTGCCCTTTCGATATCTAAACTTGAATATTTGCAAACTAACGTATTGGGCAGTCTATCGAAAAAGCTAAGATTCTATCTAACCGTTCTAAAAATAGAAGATAACAATCGATGTATTAAAAGCGCGCAACTAGATAATCATAAAGAAAACAAGCAACCAGTGACCTAGCATCGTCTCTAAAAAAGAAAATGCAATCAAAAGCTCTAAAGTAAAGCCCTCATTGCTTGTCCGATTTTTGGGAAAATTTTCAAAGGTTTTCTCAATTTTTACAAGTTTTAAACTAGGTCTAGAATGAGAAAAACACTAATATCTAGTGAAATTAAGCCCAAAAATGATTTCTGAACATTTCCTAATCTTCTGGATTTTTTTGGAATTTTTTGGAATTTTCTAATTTTTTGTTTAATTTTGGATTTTTAAATAATTTTTTAAAAATTTTTTAAAAATTTTTTGAATTTTTTAAATTTTTCAGAATTTTAATATTTTTTTGGATTTTTAAGTATTTTCGAATTTTTTGGGAATTTTTAATATTTTTATTAATAAAATAACAATTTCGAACCAGGTCCCTTGACCTGATCCGCCCGACTGCTTGACCCGGATTTCCAACCCTCTCAAGATCCCCTTTTCTATTTTCTTTTCTGATTTCTTTTCTATTCCTCTATTTTCCTTTTCTTTTCTCTTACTTTTCTAATTTTTCTATTCCTCGAGATCCCCTTTACTTTTCTAATTTTTCTTTTTACTTTCTTTTCCGGTCTTCCTCCCTTCAGCCATGCATGTGGTCTTCTTCACCGAGAGCTTCCTCAGTTGTTTCTTCATGGTGCTTTCACCGAGCCTCGTCGGGACCACGCTGAGGAAGCCCACCGCCGGTCAACGGCTTGGACCACCAGCGCCGACGAACGGCACTGGCCACATGCTATCACCGCCGGCCGCCGTTTCGGCGACGACACCGATGACTTACTCCAATCACGGAACCGACATTAACGTTAAAAATCCGATTTCTCAGCTCTTAAATTCTCGACCATCCCATAAAGATAGTAACACTGAACATACAAGGACATACACATAAAATGAAGATAGAGAGCTAACTGTTTCGCTCCAAATCGTGAGCACACCCGACAACCGAGAATGAAACTCCCGACGAGGAAATGTATACACGCGGCTGACTCGGAGATGTGTGACCCGTGACGAAACCACATGAGCAAAAGCAAGATACTTGAAGTCAATGACAACAACAGAGCAAATCGTGCATAAATCAACACTCTAGAGTATCGATTTTCATGGAGTTCATCTCGGATCTCACTTGGGCATTTTACCGAGCAGGTGCTGTGCAACTAAAACTACGAGTTTTTAAGTCGATTTCAGTGGGGTTTAAAGGTTTTTCTTGGAAGAGATCGGTCAAGAACGCATCCTGGAGCTGCAAAGAAACATTTTCCTCATCTTGTGGTGCCGAGCGATCACAGAATAGACTCGGTGTGCCCGACACCTGAGAGGTAGGGGAGGGAAGGCCAAAACAGGGGAAGGCTGAGAGAGACCCACCTGGTTCACGGTCGATCGAGGCGAGGTGCGATGGTTGGGGGGTTCGGCGTCGGTTCGGGCAGCCTTCCGGCAAGCGGTCGAGACTTGGACCTCTCCGATGCTCCTCAACTCTCTCCCTATCTCCTCTTTCTCTCTGGGATTTCTCGATTTTTTTTTACGCTTCTCCCCCCAAAGATCTCCTTTTTCCTTCTTAATCTCCTCTCTAACTCTTCTTTCTCCTCTGTTTCTTCCCCTTGGTGACTCTTTTAGACTTCCCCAAAAACTCTTTATGTTCCAAGCCCCTAAAAACCTCCTCTTTCTCTTTATCTCTTTTTTTTTGGCTCTTCGTTCTTCCCTTCCTTTTTTTTTTTCTCTCGAGCTCACTCTCCCTATTCTCTTAACCCTTTCTGGACGTGTGTTGACCCAGAGGAAGAAGAAAAGCTTTTCCCTATTTTGTCTCTTTTGGTCAGCTTTACCTTTTTTTTCTTCAAGAAAACACGCCGAGCCCTTTCTTTTGTGTCCTTTCTTCCTTTTTGCTTCTTTTGTGAAAGTGTGGGTAGAGTGCCTAGAGGAAGAGATCACGTGTTTGTCTTTCTCTCTTTTCTTTTTTCCTTTTTTTAAAAATAATTTTTATAATTTTTATAATGATGTTTTTCTTTTTCATAAAATAAAAATGAAATAAAATAATAGGAAAATATGTTTAACTAAATTCTACTAATGCAAATGCGTCTAACATCTATATGCCATGTAATTTAATGAAAATATTTTTGTTTAGGGGTTAAGAATCAATCCCTAATTTTTTATGCGATAAAACCCTAAATGATTGAGCAAAATTTAGGTGTCAACAGTTGCCCTTCTTTGAAAGGAAGCTCGAAGAGGTTCCTTTCTAAGACAAGAGACACCTAAATTTTATTGAGGGAAGGCATGGGATGGCATTGCCTGAGGCATGGGGGTGATTGATTTTTCTCTTTTTTTTTCACGGATACCATCCAAAAGGGAAATCCTTTTATTCGACAAAGTCTTACCATGTAAGAATGGTTTCGACCAAGAAGAAAGCTATACTGTGTAAGAACGGGCTTTTGGCTAAATGAAGAGATCGTACCGTGTAAGAACGGACTTTAACCAAAAAGGAAGCCATACCGTGTAAGAACGGGCTCTTGGCTCAATGAAGAGGTCGTACTGTGTAAGAACGGACTTTGACCAAAAAGGAAGCCATACCGTGTAAGAACAAACCTTCGACTACATGAAGTCTTGCTATGTAAAGAAGGAAACTCTGGGCTACGAAAGCTCACCAAGTCGTTATGGTACTCCGGGCTATGAAAGCTCACCAGATAAGGAAAGAGAAAGACTCTGAGCTATAAAAGCTCGCTAGGTCGATGGGGTGTTCCGAGCTACGAAAGCTCACCGGGCAAGGAAAAAAACAGACTCTGGGCTGCGAAAGCTCACTAGGTCGATAGGGTGTTCCGAGCTGTGAAAGCTCACTGGGCAAGGAAAAAGACAGACTCTAGGCTGCAGAAGCTTGCTAGGTTGATGGGGTGTTCCGGGTTGCAAAAGCTCACTGTACAAGGAAAAAGACAGACTCTGGGCTACGAAAGCTCGCCAGGTCAATGGAGTGTTCCGGGCTACGAAAGCTCACCGGATAAGGAAAAAGACAGACTCTAGGCTGCAAAAACTCGTCAGGTCGATGGGGTGCTCTAGGCTGCAGAAGTTCACCGTCCAAAGAAAAAGACTCTATATTGACATTTAAGGACTAAAACTCTGTAAATGTTGAAAATTCCACCTAGGGATTAAAACCATACAAGTAGCTAAGATCTCGCTTAGGGATTAAAACCCTATGAATGGCAATAGGAACAACACCTTGAAGGAACGCCTAGGGATTAAAACCCTATGAACATCTAAGATTCCGCTTAGGGGCTAAAACCCTATGAACGGCAATAGGAACAACACTTGAAGGAATGTCTAGAGGCTAAAATCCTATGAACATTGAAGATTTAGCTTAGGGACTAAAGCCCTGTAAACAGCTAAGATCCCGCCTAGGGACTAAAATCCTATGAACGGCCATAGGAACAACAGCTTGAAGGAATGCCTAGGGCCTAAAATCCTATGAACGTCGAAGATTTAGCTTAAGAACTAAAGCCCTGTGAACAGCTAAGATCCCGCCTAGGGGCTAAAACCCCATGAACGACAATAGGAATAACAGCTTGAAGGAATGCCTAAGGCCTAAAACCCTATGAACGTCGAAGATTTAGCTTAGGAACTAAAGCCCTGTGAACAACTAAGATCCCGCCCAGGGGCTAAAACCCTATGAATGGCAATAGGAACAACAGCTTGAAGGAATGCCTAGGGCCTAAAACCCTATGAACATCGAAGATTTAGCTTAGGGACTAAAGCCTTAGGAATAGCTAAGATCCCGCCTAGGGGCTAAAACCCTATGAACGGCAATAGGAATAACAGCTTGAAGGAATGCCTAAGGCCTAAAACCCTATGAATGTCGAAGATTTAGCTTAGGGACTAAAGCCCTGTGAATAGCTAAGATCCCGCCTAGGGGCTAAAACTCTATGAACGGCAATAGGAACAATAGCTTAAAGGAATGCCTAGGGCCTAAAACCCTATGAACGTCGAAAATTTAGCTTAGGGACTAAAGCCCTGTGAATAGCTAAGATCCCGCCTAGGGGCTAAAACCCTATGAACGGCAATAGGAACAATAGCTTAAAGGAATGCCTAGGGTTTAAAACCCTATGAACGTTGAAGATTTAGCTTAGGAACTAAAGCCCTGTGAACAGTTAAGATCCCGCCTAGGGGCTAAAACCCTATGAACGGCAATAGGAACAATAGCTTGAAGGAATGCTAAGGGACTAAAACCATGAAAGTACGCCTAGGGACTAAAATCCTATGAACGGCAAATTGCACTCAAGATTTTGAAATACCTAATATTTTTCACTCAGGATTTTAATGTGCCTAAGGTTTTTCACTCAGAACTTTATGTTGTAAAAAACATGGTTTAAAGATAGACCTGTGAACCTTTTGAAATCAGGGTTTCGAAAAAGACCTAGAACCTTTTGAAATCGGGGTTTAAGGGAAGACCTGGAACCTTTTGAAATCAGGATTTTAGGAAAAGACCTAGAACCTTTTGAAATCGGGGTTTAAGGGAAGACCCGAAACCTTTTGAAATCGGGGTTTAAGGAAAGATCCGAAACCTTTTGAAATCGGGGTTTAAGGAAAATCCAAAACCTTTTGAAATCGGGGTTTAAGGAAGACCCAGAACCTTGTGAAATCAGGATTACAAGAAAGACTCAAAACATTTTGAAATCAGGGTTTAAGGTAAGACCTAGAACTTTTTGAAATCGGGATTTAAGAAAGACCTAGAATCTTGTGAAATCAGGATTTTAGGAAAGATCTAGAACCTTTTGAAATCGGGGTTTAAGGAAAGAGTTGGAACCTTTGAAATCAGGATTTAAGGAAAGATCCAGAACCTTTTGAAATCGGAGTTTAAGGAAGACCCAGAACCTTGTGAAATCAGGGTTTCAGGAAAGACCCAGAACCTTTTGAAATCAGGATTTAAGGTAAGACCCAGAACCTTTTGAAATTGAGATTTAAGGAAGATCCAGAACCTTGTGAAATCCGGATTTTAGAAAAGACCCAGAACCTTTTGAAATCGGAGTTTAAGGTAAGACCCAGAACCTTTGAAATTGGGGTTTAATGAAGACCCAGAACCTTGTGAAATCAGGGTTTCAGGAAAGATCCGGAACCCTTTGAAATCTAAGTTTAAGGGAAGCCCCGGAACCTTTTGGAATCAGTGTTTGAGGAAAGACCCGGAACCTTTTAAAATCGGGGTTTAAGGAAAGACCCGAAACCTTTTGAAATCGGGATTTAAGGAAAGACCCGGAACTTTTTGAAATCGGAGTTTTAGGAAAGACCTAGAACCTTTTGAAATCAGGGTTTAAGGAAGACCCAGAACCTTGTGAAATAACGGTTTAAGGAAAAACCCGGAACCTTTTGAAATCGGGGTTTAAGAAAGACCCAGAACCTTGTGAAATCAGGGTTTCAGGAAAGACCTAGAACCTTGTGAAATCAGGATTTCAGGAAAGACCCAGAACATTTTGAAATCGGGATTTAAGGTAGGACCCAGAATCTTTTGAAATCGGGGTTTAAGGAAGACCCAGAACCTTGTGAAATCAGGGTTTCAGGAAAGAACTAGAACCTTTTGAAATCGGGGTTTAAGGTAAAACCCAGAATCTTTTGAAATCGGGGTTTAAGGTAAAACTCAGAACCTTTTGAAATCGGGATTTAAAGAAAGACCCAGAACTTTTAGAATCAGAGTGTTATGCAACAAATGCATACACCTTTACATTGCGTGGTTTAAGGACAAACGCACAAACTTTCAAAAAGCACGATCTCACATGGGGAAGACTTCTCATGTAAGAATAGTTTTGGGCTGTTAGAGCTCACCATATCTGTCGAATATTGAGGAAATTCCAAGGAGGCATATGCATATCTAACAGGATGTGTTATAACAAGTGCTCTGGTAGCGAATGCGTACCAGGCAAGATAATATCATGAGAGGCCATAAAAATGGTATCATCAATGAGAAAGCATTGATTACATGAGCAATTCAAGCTAGTTTCGATTGTTTGGAAAATATTTTGCATAATTTAACATAACAAGATTGCCATCAGGCTTGAGAAGTGTCATTAATTATCAAATTCCCTTAGGAGAAAGTCTTTTGTCAAAATGATCTTAACTCATGAAACGGGCTTGTTAAACATAAGTCTTTTGTCAAAATGATCTTAACTCATGAAACGGGCTTGTTAAACATGCCAAATAAGAGCTCTATAATCGGAAAAAGGGCTTCTCACATACTCTCAAGAAGGCTGCTTGCTCCCATCTATTAATGTGGGAAATAGTCTAATCACTCAATATACCTCATGTCACATCCCGATTTTTGGGCCTAGGTAACCATAGGTAAATGGTAATATCCTCAATTTCAGTCCTTAGGAATTGGCTATGGGTTAAGTTTGATAGTTTTCCAATCAGAACTAAATTGTTTTATCTTGTTTTGGAAAACCCAGTTTCAGATCCTTTGTACCCCTTTATTTTGTTATTTTTTGGAAGACTTTTGTGATTCAAATTTCCAAACACTTTCTTCTTGAAAGTTGTTCCAAACATCTTAAAGTTTTACATACTTTAATTTCAGAATTTTTGGAGTTGATATGAGTGGTACAATGCCTGATTTTCGAACCATGTGAAATTGCCCAGAATGGGTATTTCGGTGATGTTCACACCGTCTTTATTTTCTACAATCTTTTCTGGGCCAATTTTGGAAAAGTTTCCTTCACAAAAGTTGTTGAGAACTTCCTTTTCTATAACGTGTGTAAATTTGAGAATTTTCTGAGATAATTTGGATTCTGAAAAGAGCTTACTTTGGGAAGTAAATATTCTATTCCAGCGAACTGTTTTTGGACTGTTTTTGAGTGATTGAAAATAGTGTTTACAGAGAAAATTAGATTTTGTGTTCTGCATAAAAAATGTTTGTTAAAGTTTTGCTTATGACATATCTGAATTTGAGAATTTTCGAAGTCCATTTACTATATTTTCAAGCCCGATTTCGTGAACAGTGCAAAACTATTCGGTTTTGTCAGATTTCAAAGATTTATCAATTGTTATATGAAAAATGTTGGAATCACGACTTGAGGTCTTTTGTGGGTATTTAAGGACATATTCACGCCGAACCTCGGGTCAGATTTCAAAGATTTATTATGCGTGTTTATCGCGAAAAACCTTCGAAAATCTTGTGATTAAGTATGGCATAGGTTGTGATTTTTGTGCCAATTGGTATATTTCGTGTGACCCGATTGGCCCGAGTCATTTGCGTGAGAATTTAGTAAATCCATAAGACTCTAGGGAGTCCACAGTCTGGAAATTGGTAGAAAATCCTAGAAGTTTGACTAAGTCAAACCTTATCCTCTTCATTATTGCTTGTAATTAATACTTGGACTTTAGGGCCCTTCATCATGACTTGCATTAATGGAAGTTGAACTTTAGAGTCACCGTCATCATGACCTAATGAGGTCATCGATTACCTCGTACCCCCAATGACACGTGCGCTTACCTTACGCACCCGATGACACGCACGCTTACCTCATCTCCCATGATGACACGTGCGCTTACCTCATCCAAGCTTTGGCCCCAAGTTTTATCTCCCTATAAATAGAAACAAGGCCATTCGGCCAAGGAGAAATAGAGAGAGAGGCAGAACCTCACGTGAAGCCCCCCTTCCTCTCCCTCACGCCATTTCCACACCCCGAGAGCTCCGGCCAACCTTTTTTCTTATTTCTTGCTTTGTAGTCATGATCGAGAAAGAGAGAAATAGAAAGAAAGAAAGAGAGAAAAAGCTTACCAATTAGTCCGTCTCTCTCTCGTGGTTCGTTCAAGTGAGAAAGCCACACCCAAGGCCGTGTGTTCGTGTTTAAACCCAAGAACCATCAAGAATCACTCGAAAGACATTGAAGTTCTCGTGTTCTTCATACGTCTCGTGTTCTCTAGTTCTTGTTTTCTTCATTGTGTAAGTAAACTTCCTAATATTGAGAAAGGAAGTTATGATGCGTTGTGACACGGTTTGCTTGGACCGTTTCTCGATCGTTTGGTTGATCGTAGTTGGTTCATTTCCTGATTTAATCATGTTTCGTGTTTGAAGTTTGTTTTGGAGGTAAAACCGAGACTTGAATGGCAAGGTGTACATGTTATAACAATGCTTGATGTTCTCTTATATGTACTTTGCTATTGATCTTCCATTGATGCGGATGCGGTAAGGGCCGGCTTGTGCTAACGGCGATCCCCTTGTCCTCGCTTAATATTAGTAGGTTTACTTACTGAGTCTCCCCGACTCATCCCTCGTTGTTTCCCCTTTTTCAGGTCCATAGGGATAGCATCTCCCCCAGCCCGCGTTGACAATCCCTTGAAGCCGAGAGTCGAAGTGCTCACTGTGATAAATGTCAGAGAAGACCGCGCCTATCGCCGAATCACGACGCTGGTGATGAGGGCCTAACGGACTTGGTACCTCAGGGCGGGCCGGCTCCGGGATAAAGCCACGAGTGGGATGTGAGATGGCCAGGCAGACGGGACCAAGTTGGAAGTGAAGAAGCAAGAAGCCGTAGTGGGTATAGGATAACTCAAGTCAAGATTTGCTATTCATAATCGACTATGAAAATATGTATTGTTTTCCATGGCTCGAAGGGCTTGTTAACATGCTTTGTAAATATAAGGTTTGCTCATGATGCTTTTTGTCTTATATCCCGCTGGTTGTGCTTTTTGTTGTGATCGTCCCAAGTATGCTTCCGCGTGTATGTAAATAAAGATAATAATGAACGGGACGTCACGTTAATGGACCCGAGCTACGGGGGTTACACCTCACATGACCGCTGTTGAGGATTTTGAGAATCATTCGCAATAAGTATATATTGACCGATCTAAGAGGTCTTTTAAAGAACCGTAATGTAGGTTTGGTCACGGTTTCAACAATGGATGAGCATTATACGCTAAGGAATGAAATAATTGTGAATCAGTATCTCCATCAGGTCTACAAGTCAAGAAACCTTAAGATGAGATAAGATAACTATGCCCCTACTTCTTCAAGCGATAGCTTGTTTGGGAATCCAAATTTCTACTTAGACCATCCCAATCCGAAAAGACTTTGGAGAAGGTTATAACATTAGTTTGGGTCAAGGCTCAAAAGGCTCAAAAATTTCCAAAAGGGATTCAAAAGTTGGTGATCACTATGACATCATTATCATATCATCCAATCTTTTCGAGGACACTTGACTTTTGAAATCCAATTTATCTCGAAAGTCCATTGACTAATCATTTCAATACAAGAGCTTCGCTCTTTTCTCTAATGACTTTTGTATTTGCAATGATTTTCTTTTCATGCAGTCATTTTGCTTTTGTCACTTTTTCCTCACAAAAGAATTCTTCTCTTGATCCTACTTTTTCTCTCTTTTTTTAATGGACATTGGCCTTGCTTTTACTAGGCACATTGCTTTTTCATGCCCCCTAGTTTTCATTTGACTTTTGATTTTTTTTTTTAGCTTTTAGGACTTTCGAGATGTTTTTCACATTGTCTCACGAGTATCCATTGTCTTGATAAATCACATGCTTTGTCCCAGTATAAGGAGATAATCACCACTTAGGCTTTAGAAATAAATATTCAGGCTCAACTTGGCTGAACAAAGGGTATGAGTATTTGGGTAGAGAAATGAATGCTCTTCCTCATTTTGAGATGTTTCGAGCTTCCACAAGGATTCACCTAAAGTTACTATAAAAAGATTGATACCAGTGAGAGTAAAGAAATCTTTCTCGCCTTTTCCCCAAATGATGTTAACCAAAATCTCCAAATTTACCTCAATTGTGGGGTGGTTCTTGACAGGTGTATTTTGTAGAAATTCTTCACATGAGAAGGCTCGAAGGGGCTTAACTATGAGTACCCGTAATGTTAGAATAGATGAAAGAAATGCCTCTTTTCATTTTGATTCATGTACAATTTGCAAATGAATCTCTCATCCTAAAACACGATTTTGCACTCAACTCACAAATGTTTATAGGACGTGTTTGGAAATGGTTTGCCTTTCCTCATTCTAAGTATTTCTCACTTCGCATTATTAACGTCTCCTTTTCATTTTGTTGAGATAATCACGGATTGATTAATCTCCACAGGGAATTTTGATTCAAAATGAATGATCCACCAAGCACCAAGGCAATTTTTGGATAAAGACAATATTCAAAATTTTTGTGAAAAGTTTGCTTTCACAGTTCTACTTTTGTGCTCTTTTCTCAAGTACATTTTTGTGCTTGTTTTTACAAAAACATTAAAACTCTTTTTGTAATGAAAATTCTCCATTTGATTTTCATTTGAATCTTGGAAGAAGGGTACTTACCTGCGGCACGACGACTTGATAACCCTATAAAGAATAAGAAAGAATGTGTTAATGCATGAATCTTTATAGAATGAAAAATTGGAGATGATACATTATTACCCTTTACTTGCACTTGTCCTTCGGGTCTTTGATGCTTCCCTCATTTGAATTCGTCCCCTTGGGTATTAGACAAATCCCTTTTATCTACTTTCATTTGCCTTTGACTTTCGGAATTGTTTCGATATTTGAGGGCATTGTCCCTCGGATGCTTTTTGCCCCATTTATTGCACTGAAAGTGATGGTTTAGCCTCAATGTACTTCTTTGATAGGGGGTGTTGCTCCCGCGATCAATTTGCACCTTCGTCTACAAGGGATAAGGCATGTTATTTCCATTCCGAAGTTAAATCGGGCTAACTTAGGAACGATACACCCTTTTTGTGTTGAATCGAATTACTCAGCTTTATCATGCATCACGGTTGAGGGTTACTACCCTTTAAGTGACCTGCCCGGTTTATCACCCTGCAAGAAAGGAAATGGAACATGTTATTTCGACACTCGATTGAACTTAATTCAGGAACGATACATCCTTTTGTGCCAAATTGGTTGGTCTTATCACGATTTGTTGGCGGGAGGCGTTAGCCCCTATGGACAAATGCTTTCTTGGAAGAAGTTGTTGTCGCCATGGTCAAACACATTCTTTTATCTACAAAATGAGAGATGGCACCATCATTTCCATCTTTAGTTGGGCTAATTTGGGCACGATATACACCCTTTTCTTTTTGGGATGGCGTAATTCTGAACTAAGTTGTCTTCCTCATGCAATCCTATCGATTCCTGGGAATTTGCCTTGCATCAACTCTTTTTGCCCTCACAAATTTTGAGGGCACTATTTGATGACCGATCCTTGCTTGTGTACATCTACACTTCGAAGAATCGTTTCGCAGACCACCAATAATCATCTTCATGAAAGGATTGGTTGCCAAGAAGCTCCATATGTGCGGACCCATCGAGGGTTTTCCCAACCAATGAAGTAATTTTGGAACCAAAGAATCTTTCACGTAGTTCTTCTTCTTGAGATCAAACTCAGAATTCGGGAATATTCAAGCGCGGTCATTCCTCGAATTCATTATCCCAAAATGGAGAAGCATAGAAGCTAGGCAGATTTTTGAAAAAGAAGTTCTTCACAAACTGAGGGATGCCAAGTCCCACAAGTCCTTGAACTCTTGGAGTCAAACACCAAGAAGATGGCCGAAATGAGCCCATGCGCATCCATGATGTAAGTAGTGCTCACAGCCAAGTCTCGTTTCCTTGTGAGGAATCATAAACTCCCCCTTTAATGCGTCTTTCAATGGTTGCTTCTCAATTGGTAGTACTAGTCTGATCAAGTTCATTTCCATTCATGACAAGACCATCTCAGTGTACTCAGAAATGGATGACATTGTTGGCAACTACCATCCACGAGAACCTTGGGTGTGTAGCTTTACTAGTCTGTTCGTGACCCTGGGAAACCGGTAAGATAACATTGGCACGAGTAAAGTATCACGGCCAGTGGAGATAAACACATGCTCGCACCAACTTGACTAGTTTGATAAAGCCATACAAGAGTGTGCCAGAAGGTTGAAAAATGATGCGAGTTGTGTCAAAGGTCCTCCAATTTGTATTGAGATGCATTGGGGCAAGGTTCTTTGCCTTTTGATGATGCCCGTGCTCAAATGGTTTTGAATGAGGAGGGGGGTGTACATAACATCTCCCATTGACAATTGCATTAATTCTCTTAAGAAGATAAACCCGTAGTGCTAGGCTGCAAATCAAGAGATATGATTTGAAGCGTTCCATCACATACTGAGGATGAAGGCATCAAGCCCAGCATTCTGGCAAACTCCTCCCATTCATTATGAGATATGTGGTACTCAAGTTGCGAGCCTCAAAGAAAGTGAACCCCATCACAAAAGGCCGATCAGGTACCATCTGGTTAACAGTTTCCGATCACGAATGCTAGATCCAACACTTCAAACCTTAAGGACACAATGGAAGATGCGTCACACGTGTCTTTTAAATTCATGAGAACTCGAGCATCCGATGAATCTACTGTTAAAGTTGGACTCTCATTATTTTCGAACTCCAGGAACGCAACCGATACAGAAACCTCATAGTGCCTAGACGCTACGAAGGGTGTCGAATTTGCTAGAGCAACTGAAAGTCAAAAGTCATCCGTAGATGGTATTTATAGTCTTCCCCATATCTACCAATCCTTGGCTTGACCTCTGAAATTTTGCGCACAACATTTGGCTGTGATTTAATTTCTCTGTCCTCTAAGGGAGATAAACACCAATTTTTGAAATTGTCCACTCTCACCTGTTTACGAGAAAATGTATGAACAAATCAGTTTTGGAATAAATTGATTTTATTGGAACGATCAAAATTTACCATCCTAGAATCCTTCTCCGACGCTTCCATGAAAATTCAACCCATATGGATAGCTTGCGGTATCTCCACTTGGACCCAAGCAAAAAGCTGCTTATGAACTTGAATTTGAGTTGCAAGATTTACAAGAACATTCAATTGGGTTCGCGATCAAAACCCAAAATGCAAAACATGATTCCTACTAAGAATAAAGACGATGACAAAGTATAAGAAACTCTTGCATAGAAGAGTACAATAAACAAATCTCGTCCTAGCTTCTAAGTCCACTTCTTGGCGTGCCCAAGCATGAGAATTTTAAGGAGTGACCATCATGTATAACTTGCAAAAGGAAGACAATGTCAGTATGGGAATGAAAAAATTGATCTCTCATTGAGGCCGTCTCTTGTAGTGAAACCAAGGTAAAAAAATACTTTGCCCCCGAATCCCTGTTAACGAGGGTTAAGTGTTTTGCCACCGTTTCACTTGTAAGAGAAAGTATCATTGAGAGGTCATTCCATGGTTTATCAATCAAACGCCCATTTGGATTTTGCAAGCCAAATTAGTTCCAATCATTTAAGTTCGAGAAATTCTCCTACAAATTTGTGACTTTAATTTTGAAAATTTCACCCATTAAAATGTGAATCTACTCTGGAAAAAATTTCAATTTTGAAATATTCAAACACCCAATATAATTTCAATTCAACATCTCAAATTGCAACGTTGACTTTGAAAAATTTAGTGACAAAACTTGATCTTAGACCCACAATTGCAAATTCCGACAAGCCAACAATTTTATGGGGTCAGATGAGAAATATTGGCCTATGTCGCATGTAGGAACTTTCTTATTACGGGTCTAAATCATGTTGGGCATTCAATTGATTTCCATGGATTTTGCGAAAACAAAATTTCAATTCAAAGTGAACTAATAATGAGAGAAATCATACTTACAGCGAGTGATGATCATTTTTTTTTTAAAAACACAAAGACACGCATATGCACTTGTGAGGTTCACTAAAAGGTGGGATTCTATAGGCTTACGGTCC
Source organism: Syzygium grande (assembly GCA_024733475.1). Lineage (NCBI taxonomy): Eukaryota > Viridiplantae > Streptophyta > Magnoliopsida > Myrtales > Myrtaceae > Syzygium > Syzygium grande. Next base: position 14,957,177 of record JAMXDD010000007.1, on the reverse strand, counting down.
CCATCTCAAATAGATCAAAAGAGTTTTCCCTACTCTGCGCTTGTGTCGGACAGTCCTCTTTATCACTATTCGAAGATGAGCGGGACCAAAAGGGGATAGCCATGGGTCCTTCCCCGCACGGTTTCCACACTTTTGACACCTCCTATAAGTTTCCTAAGGCGATCAGGGTTTTAGATCGCAGATTGTGCGTATGAAGTGTAGTGTTAAAGCAAGTAAAAGCATGCACAACAGTTGATATCAAAACAACACTTCTAATTTCATTCACATACACATATACCCTTACACCAACCTACAAAACAAACACGTCAACAATCACTCCACCCCTTATAACTCCCAAACTATAAAAACATTTAACACAACGTTAGCAGACTTACTTTAGTCTTCACGAAGCGCTGTCACAAGACCACGTTAGTTAACAAACAATCAAGTTATATTAGGCTTAAGTCCTCATGTCCCCAGCGGAGTCGCCAAGCTGTCGCGACCTCCCTGAATCGATCGGGTTTAGGCCAAGAGGTATTTATCGATGGATAAGAACAACGATTGGTTCTTTTGAATGGTGAACCAAATGGTTCATTAATCCAGTGACCGAGGCACTCCCAAGCTTCATACCTTGCACGACAAGAATTTTTTAAGTTACGCATTTGATTGGAGTCGCTACTAGTCATGATCAAGGGCCAGCTAGAAACCCAGATTGAGACGCGGGAGTATCGTCTCAATACGCGCGAAAACCAGAGATTCTAAAATTCGGGGACTTAATTACACTAGCGATTTAACTAGTACCCTTTCGGTATCTAAACTTGAATATTTGCAAACTAACATACTGGGCAGCCTATCGAAAAAGCTAAGATTCCATCTAATCGTTCTAAAAATAAAAGATAACAATCAATGTATTAAAAGTGCGCAACCAGATAATCATAAAGAAAACAAGCAACCAGCGACCTAGCATCGTCTCTAAAAAAAGAAAAGGCAATCAAAGGCCCTAAAGTAAAGCCCTCATTGCTTGTCTGATTTTTGGGAAAATTTTCAAAGGTTTTCTCAATTTTTACAAGTTTTAAATTAAGTCTAGAATGAGAAAAACACTAATATCTAGTGAAATTAAGCCCAAAAATGATTTCCGAACATTTCCCAATCTTTTGGATTTTTTGGAATTTTCTGAAATTTTCTGATTTTTTGTTTAACTTTGGATTTTTTAATAATTTTTTTAAAATTTTTTGAAATATTTTGAATTTATTAATGTTTATTAGACTTTTAATATTTTTTTGGATTTTTAAGTATTTTCGAATTTTTTGGGAATTTTTAATATTTTTATTATTTTAATATTTTTATTAATCAAATAACAATTCCGGACCGGGTCCCCTGACCCGATCCGCTTGACTGCCTAACCCAGATTTTCGATCCGCCCGGGATCCCCTTTTCTATTTTCTTTTCTGATTTCTTTTCTATTCCTCTTTTTTCCTTTTTTTTCTCTTACTTTTCTAATTTTTCTTTTTACTTTCTTTTCCGGTCTTCCTCCCTTTAGCCATGCATGTGGTCTTCTTCACCGAGAGCTTCCTCAGTTGTTTCTTCATGGTGCTTTCACCGAGCCTCGTCGAGACCATGCCGAGGAAGCCCACCGCCGGTCAACGGCTTGGACCACTAGCGCCGACGAACGGCACTGGCCATATGCTATCACCGTCGGCCGCCGTTTCGGCGACGACACCGATGACTTACTCCAGTCACGGAACCAACATTAACGTTAAAAATCCGATTTCTTAGCTCTCAAATTTCTCGACCATCCCATAAAGATAGTAACACTGAACATACAAGGACATACACACATCAAATGAAGATAGAGAGCTAACTGTTTCGCTCCAAATCGTGAGCACACCCGACAACCGAGAATGAAACTCCCGATGAGGAAATGTATACACGCGGCTGACTCGGAGATGTGTGACCCGTGACGAAACCACATGAACAAAAGCAAGAAACTTGAAGTCAATGACAACAACAGAGCAAATCGTGCATAAATCAACACTCTAGAGTATCGATTTTCATGGAGTTCATCTCGGATCTCATTTGGGCATTTTACCGAGCAGGTGCTGTGCAACTAAAACTATGAGTTTCTAAGTCGATTTCAGTGGGGTTTAAAGGTTTTTCTAGGAAGAGATCGATTAAGAACGCATCCTGGAGGTGCAAAGAAACATTTTCCTCATCTTGTGGTGCCGAGCGATCACAGAATAGACTCGGTGTGCCCGGCACCCGAGAGGTAGGGGAGGGGGAGGCCAAAACAGGAGAAGGCTTAGAGAGACCCACCTGGTTCATGACCGATTGGAGCGAGGTGCGATGGTTAGGGGGTTCGGCGTCGGTTCGGGCAGCCTTCCGGCAAGCGGTCGAGACTCGGACCTCTCCGATGCCCCTCAACTCTGTCCCTGTCTCCTCTTTCTCTCCGGGAATTCTCGATTTTTTTTTTTTACGCTTCTCCCCCCAAAGATCTCCTTTTTCCTTCTTAATCTCCTCTCCAACTCTTCTTTCTCCTCTGTTTCTTCCCCTTGGTGCCTCTCTCAGACTTCCCCAAAAACTCTCTGTTCCAGGCCCCCAAAAACCTCATCTTTTTCTCTATCTCTTTTTTTTTTGCTCTCTGTTATTCCCTCCCCTTTTTTTTTCTCTCGAGCTCACTCTCCCTTTTCTCTTAACCCCTTCTGGATGTGTGTTGACCTAGAGGAAGAAGAAAAGCTTTTCCCTAGTTTGTCTCTTCTGGTCAGTTTTACCTTTTTTTTCTTCATGAAAACACTCCGAGCCCTTTCTTTTGTGTCCTTTCTTCCTTTTTGCTTCTTTTGTGAAAGTGTGGGTAGAGTGCCTAGAGGAAGAGATCACGTGTTTGTCTTTCTCTCTTTTCTTTTTTCCTTTTTTTAAAAATAATTTTTATAATTTTTATAATGATGTTTTTCTTTTTCATAAAATAAAAATGAAATAAAATAAAAGGAAAATATGTTTCACTAAATTCCACTATTGCAAATGTGCCTAAAATCTATATGCCATATAATTTAATGAAAATATTTTTGTTTAGGGGTTAAGAATCAATCCTTAATTTTTTATGCGATAAAACCTTAAATGATTGAGCAAAATTTAGGTGTCACCATCTAGTTTCTCATCTTCTCTCATATCTTCGGAAACATTTACATATGCAATTATCACTGTAGGTATTAGTACCTAGGATGGTTTTTGGAATCATCAAATTCCATAGAAATGTTTTTCCTAACACTTTTTGGCCTTGTGCAACCCTTTCTGTGGCATTGTGCAAGGCCCCTCCAACCCTATGCAAGGTCCACCCACCTTATAAATGGTTTTCTTTTGCGTCAAAATTTTCCTTATAAATAGGAAGGCCAAATGGTCATTTCCCTCAAGGTAAGTCCATTTTACTTGTGCTATATTTGGGAGGGAGCTCTTCCCTTTCTTGCTACTCAATTAACACTATTAAAAATCTCAAATTGGTACTCTTAGTATATATTCACACTAAATTGAATTTCGTCTTCCAAAAAAATCCTAACTTGGTACTTTACGACACATTTATTCCAAATTAAATTTCACCTCACAAAAAATCCAAACCGGTACCTCTAACTCAAATTTACCCTTCACATCAAATCCCAAATTACTAATGGAGAGTAGGTTTAGGGCCATATTTTATGGTACCAATGTCAGATTTTTTTTATCAAATGAAAATTAATTTGGGGTATATGTGTCATGTGGTACTAATTTTTTGAGATTTTTTGCGAGACGAATATTAGTTTGGATAAATGTGTCATGAGGAACTGATGAGGAATTTTTAATGGTATTAATCCCTTACTTTGATTTATGTTTTTGCAAGATAGTCGCGGAGTCGATGGAGCTCCAAGAATGCAATATGAGGACCGGGTAGACCCCAAAATCTCTCTTTTGGATGAATAATACACTTTTGCTTATAAAAGTTAGAAAATAGTTATCATGCTGATTGATTCATTTTAATAATATGGATATTCTACTTAGTCAGTATCGCATTGAATACAAATTTTTGTGATTTATAACCTGTCATTCTACTGAATTAGGTCCAAGCGATAAGGAGTATTTGTGGCTATATTGAAGTGCTTTGCATCACATATATCCTATTGCAGAACAATACCAAGAGATACACAAATCGAAGCACAAATAGCAAGGATCAAAGTAAAATCGAACCACATGAGACCCAAGATTTACGTGGAAACCTACAAAGGGAAAAACCACGGGAATAGAGAGGGGTTTCACATCTTCAACAACGAGTACAATCAAAAGCTCAAAAACCACTTGGTGAGCCACAGAACCTAAAAATCTAACAAGAAGATAGGAAGAACAAAGAAGGGAGAGAATGTGAAGGCTAGGGTTAGAGATGTGTTGTGCAATACATCCATTTTATAATCCCCCTTCAAAAAACCCTAAAGTAAATGTGCATGGTCCAAAATATTCTTGTCATTAATTTCAAAGCCAAACTTAATATATCCCTTAAATAAACCAAACCTTATACCATCTACTGTGGGGATCCTGTCGAGATGGACCTATATTCTGGAGAGCTTGATGGTTGTCACCCCTGAATCGATGCCCCTCGCATGTGCTATATCGATAATTTGAAAACTACATATGAAATTTGGAAAATGGTTTTGATAAGACCGTCACCGTTTTGTTGAACATTTGCATCCATGCTTTGAACATCATTGGTGTGGGATCTATGTCATGTTATAAAATGAACTCAGAAAATGCCGTCTTGCATTAATTCATGTCATTTATGTTACATATAGGACCTTTGCACGTCGTTTTGCATTTATTTAGGTGTTATGCATAGGACACATTTACGCCCGAATGTCCCAACCCTTCTAAAGGGATTTGAGGGGTGTTTACATAAAAAATTAACCAGGTCGTTGACATAGATAGGCTTGCAACTAGAGTACATATTATTAAACACGTGAGTCATTGTTGACGACCATAAGAAATATTATCGATATTGATGTACATCAATGACCATCAATTAGTTATTGATACACGACGACGTATGGTTGGCAATTATCGTAATGGAGTTAGTCGACAAAGATATTGGTTAAAAAGGTCGAAAGATTACCAATTGAAACACCAAGAGAAGACTAGATATTTATAGGGCATCAGGATGTAGTTATGGAATTTCGAATTTGAAATCATTGGTGAATGAATCAACTAAGTCCAGCAAATTGGAAAGTAAGAATGAACGTTGTGACATCCCCAAATTTGAGGCCAAGATAGCCAAAGGTAAATGATGATAAAATGGGCGAGCAATTGGGCCAAGGGTCGGTAATGGAATGGATAACATGATCGGAACGAGTGTACTAAGGGTTGGTTATTATTTGATCGAAAGATTATCCATGAATTGGCCTAGAGATTGACAGTGGAATGACTCCCTGACCACGCAAGTCGATTAGAATGATACGACTGTTGATTGATCCTTCGACCATAAGGGCTGTTAATGGGATGGTTCGGGATAACTAGGATTAGTACTATGTCGATATGTGTTAGTCATGGGTGATTCCGCATGGCCATGTCTTGTGGTACCGGATTCCACGAGGCCACATGACAACTGAGGGTCGACCGTGCGTTGTTGATAATCAAACGTAGACTAGTCGCGAATCAGCCACGGATCGTTACGTTGAGTCGGGTAGGCATGGCCGAGCCATGTGCCAGTCTATGAGCCTAGTAGCTAGGTCGCGGGCCAGGCATTGTGCCAACCGCACCGGCCAGGCCTTGTGCTCGGTCATGACCAACCATTGTGCTCGTCAGCTAGGCCACAGACTGGCTTTATACCCATCCGTGTGCCGGTCATTGTGCCCGACCCTTATGCTATGCACTGTGCCCATCAGATTTGGCTCCGACCTAGTTCCATGCCCATTCATGAGCCATGAGCCATGCATTGTGCCCATTCATGTGCCAATGCATGTGTTTGGTCCATGAACCAATCCCATGCTCGTGCAGCTCGGCATCGTGCTCGATGCACCGCTCATGTAGCCTGACATCGCACCCGTGTATTCGGCCGCGTGCCTGGCCATGTGCTCGTGTGGCGCGGCAGCATGCTGGCCCTGCGCTTGGTCAGGCCCGATTGTACAGGCTATACGCCTGGGCAACCTGACCGGCCCAAGCTTACACTATTGGACTTGGACTTTGGTTTGGTTATGTTTGATCGTATTTGGAGGAATTTTTACACCAAACCTTGACCTAGGTAGGATGATTGATCTTTTTAATCTTGGAATTTCCCCATTTACTTAGGCATTTTGCTAAGTATACTCATTGATTTTGGAGCATATGCTTAACTGCCATTAGCCAATGATCTTTAGGACGAAATCAATAAGTTTCGACCAAGCATAGGGAGCAAGAAGCCAAAGTTGACCAAGTCAAAGTTGGCACCAATAATTGGAGGGCCATCAATAGAAGAATCTTATAAGATAAGATCTTCATTAATGAATGTAATCTTCTTCATTAATGAATGAGATCTTGCAATCTCTAAATATAGGGTAATAATGGGAGCCAAGGCAAGGGCAATTATTGAAGAGACAAATAATAGAGGCTTATGTGTCCCCTAGATCATCAATGTATAGGCTTATGTGTCCTTTAGAAATTTAATGTACATGATAACTCAATACCCTAAGATAGGGCATTATGACCCTAGATGGACACTTGGTATTCAGTTGGGCCATCAAATAATGAAGCCTAGGATTTGGTCAAGATTTCCTTAAGATTTTCCAAGATTGCCTCTAATAATTAGGTGCCGCTTGAATGCATTTCATTGGACCATTTGGCATGGCAATTATTGAAGCCTTGGCCTATAAATAGAGAGACACCAAGCACATTCTTCTTTTCACCAAAGCCGAGCAAGCCTTTTTCTCTCACTCCCTACTCTCTCAACCTCTCTCTTTCTCGTCCTCCATCTCTCTCATTTTCGGCAATCTCTTCTCTGGTCACTCATTCTCACACTGCGCCATCACTAAATACTCTAGATCCCTCGAGTAGTAAGTGAATTCCCTATACTTTGGTTAAGGCGTAGTGTTGTGCGTTTAGACTCAAGGAGTCACTATGTCTGTGATGCTTGGAGTTTACATATGTCTTTATTGTTTTGCATGTGGCCGTGAGTCATGGCACAATCGAGGCGCGAAACGGGGTGTTGTAAGTCTCGTACTCATGTTGTGGTATTCCGGGATGAGCTCGACTTGATGCGGGTTTTACATTGAGGCGTGTAGAACCAGGCCAAGTCTCGCTCCAAGCCGACACTCAGCATGGTGGATTGCGTCACGTGCACTCGACCGCACCCTACATGTTAGGCAATTTGTTTTAGAAAAGCATGAATTACACAAGCACCGCATGTTTGCGTGGGTTAATAAGATCAAGATAAGAATCGGAAATGTTTGTTGCTTGTTGCATGATCACACGAGGGACTATGGTCGTCACCGATAGATTTCGGGACATTGCCGCCGCCAATAGATTTCGGGGCGACGTTGTTTTCAATGGATTTCGAGACGATATTACTATTCGATGGATTTCGAGGCGATGCTTGATGGAGTACTTGGATGCCTGATGGTAAGCTGGAAGGATCGATGGATTTCGATCATGAAATGATGAATCCCATGTGTTGATCTTTGCATGCCAATTTGAAAACCTTGCTTGATGTTTTTTTGTTTGTTGAACATGCCATGTTTACTATAAAGGCAAGGTAAATGTATTTGCTCTTGATCTATCATCGACAAGCCAATGGTAATATGTATTTCTCTTGTCCTATGCAAGGCTATTTCCTAACCGAAACATAGTGAATTTAATTTACTGAGTGTCGACTCACTTTTATTATTTTCAGCTTGAAGGTATGGCCACACCACCTCCCGTCCGTTTTGGTCAACCCGTAGAAATGCATGTTCGGGTGGTAGATATTGTTGACATAGAAGCCGGTGTCACATATCGAAAGTATAGCACGACCATTTGGGTCCAAGTGAATGTGAACGAGATGATTCCACCGTTACTTAGCATGGTTCGTTTTAATGGACGGAGACGTGATTGGACCCATTGAGGGATATAGCCCGAGGCTGAAGTGGATGAACCGTAGTGAGATAACCAAGCTTTGGAAGGAGACTAACCTTTTTGTTCTTTGGTGAAGGGATGTTAGTGAAGCTAAGCTTAACCCAGCTTTATGGATACCGGAAGAGATCCGGATTTAAGCATAGTAAGGAAGGCCCGAAGTAAGAAGGGCTTGTAAAATAGATAATCTACTATCATGTAAATATAGCGTATTTGTATAATGTGTTGCTTGGCTTACTTGTGTTCTCGTTATTGTTTGTTAATTGCTTCCGCTTGTGCTTAATGAAGAAAACAATAATGGGACGTTAAGATATACCCCCAGAACCTACATGAATCACGTCCGAGCCGGGATCAAGTGCCACATCCTTGTCTCAGGGTGTGACAAATGTGGTGATAGATGGACACAAAGGATCAAAATGTGATTTTAAAGCAGTAAGCACCTAAGCCAAGATCATGGCATCGTGAGAACATAGGCCCAAGATTCTTGGAGATATGGAAGTATGGTTATAACTCCAAGAGGACCGCTCCAAATGGCTATGGTGTTCAGAGAGAGAAAGACGTGGTATCTACAATTTTATGTAGAGTCAGCTATAATTTTTACAAATTTTTTTATTTTTTGAAAAATATTTAAAGTTTTTAGTAGGGAATATAGAATAGTTACATATCTTGTGACATTTTTAATATTTCTAACAACTAACTACTTTTGATGACCCTCAAACATATATGGCTCCTTTTCACCGACAAGGAATCCATGTGGTCCAAATGGATACACTCAATTTTCTTAAAAAAAATCGAACTTTTGGGTTGTATCAAAGCCGACTTTCTGCTCGTGGACCTGGAAGAAAATTCTTGACCTGAGGCCTTTAGCTCAAACACTTTTTAGATGGAATATTGGGAACGGTCGCGTTGTATCCCTCTAGTTTGACTGGTGGCACAACAAAGGTCCCCTAAATCTCATCTTCAATAATGTCGAAATATACTAGTCGCGAATCCCACGAGATACTACGGTTCGAAAATTTTATGATCACACGTGGCAAGCCTCAAATACCCTTGACACTATTATGAGTTGGACAGATCCTCCGCCTATCTTTGACGACAATACACCGGACAGACTGACATGGACTCCACATCCCTCGGGCTCCTTTTCAATCGCGTTTGCCTGGAATCATATCAGAAGAAAAGGTAATTCAGTTCCTTGGCACTCTTTCATCTGAGATCAGCACATTGCACCCAGACATGCCTTCCTCTTATGGCTTGTCAGACTCAACTGGCTCCCTTCCCAAGTACTCCTCCTACAAAACCGAAGGATCGACAATGCTTTATGTACCTTTTGTGGTCTTAGACCGGACTCGGTCAATCACCTCTTTTTTGAATGCCTTTCTACTAGTAGGCTGGCCTCCTTCTAGGCTACCAAATGCAACCTTCCATGGCGCAATCGACCTTGGCAAGAACTTATTTTCTGGGCTATGAAGGTATGCGGTGGCGACTCCTTCTCACACCGCCTCTCCCGTTTCTCCTTTGGTGCGCTTATTCATATCATCTGGACCGAGAGAAACAATGCCATCTTCAGGAACAAGAGTATCTACATCCCGGGGTATTCGCAAGCACCTCATCAAAGTTGTGAAAGATAAAGGCATATCCATCGGGTGTGTTCCGGATACACCTAGGAACCACATCTTACAAAGGAAATGGGACCTTCCACCATCAATCTTTGCAATGACTCAGACGCCCCCTGTTTCGGTCTTATAGTTCCATTTGTATTTGACTAGCCCCTTTGTCATGATGTTTAGATCTTGCGGAACCTCCTTTGACCTTGTCTGGACATTTCCATGTCCTAACTGGGTCAGAGATTGGTTTTGGCTCTAGTTTGTATATGGTGTTTGAAAAGTAATACATTTATTTACCTTTACCAAAAAAAAAACTACTTTTGGTGGTATGTAAGAAAGACAGGAGAAGACAACGAAAATAGAATAGTTCCTTGTGACTTTCGTGTTTCGTTAATTAAATTTAGTTAAATTTGTGTTTTTTATATTTGCAATAACATTAACTATAAACAAAATCCTTATGAAAACACTTATACCTAAAATTGTAGAAATATTAACCATATATAGCTCTAAATGAGATTCCACTTTTACTATTATAGAGATCACAAGCTAAAATAAACTTAAATGGAACTATAGTAATATTGACAAAGACCAAAAAGGTAATATAAAGATATTATATTTTGGTGTTGATTTAGGAAATGTATTCTAATAAAAAGAAATCCGGGCCACGGTAGATTGCACATTTCACAATAGGTTAAGGACTTGGAGTGACTTTCTCCCTATTTGATCAAACAAAAGGACTGCATTTATCATTAAAAAATAATTGAAAGACTACATTGGACAAGGAAACATTACACATTAAGCCAAAGTTTAAAAACTATTAGTGTTGTTTTCCCAATTCTTGAATACAGGTTACTATGTATATAAGACTTCTACACTACCATTATTCTATTTATATAAAAGTTGATTTGCAATTTCTACATTGCCATTATTCTATTTACGTATGGACTTAGTTACTTGTTTGGTCGAAGCATAAATTTGAATCACATATAATTCAAAGAATGTACATTGCAAATAGCAAAAGAGATCCCAACCTTTGATCTCTTCATATCAATCAATGAGGGGGCTTTCAGACGGTTCAAAGAATTCATTTTTTTTTTGTCTAACTCCCTCATTCCCATCTTTTGTCTCAAACTCATCCTTTTCTTCAAAAAGTTCATTTTACTTTTTATGACACAAAATTGGTCTCTCGTAAATGTATTATGGGTACTAGTTTTAGAGTTTTTGTTATAGTTTGAGAAATTGGTAAGACCGGTCCATCGAGAGAAAGAATACAGCAGCCATGCGGACAGAACTATCATTTACATAAAAAAAAGAAGATGCATAAGAATCAGAAGGAAAAAAAAAAGTGCCTAAAGAGATAAAAAGCCCAATAAGAATCTGTAGGTTCTTTAAGTTCTTCATGGCAATTTAGTGCCCTTTTGGTTATGTTTGTATAAATAGTTTTTGTGTTTTTGAAAGAACAAACATTTTTTTTTGACATGAAAAAGCTGTCTGGATTACTCTTGATAACAAGATATATTAAACAAAAAATCAATGAATATATAAGTTTGAAAGTAGAAACTTTTTGCTTTTCGTAAATAGAAAAAATGATTTTGATTAGCTTTAACATTATATCAACGTAATAAAACTTGGAGCCAAAAGACTATCTAAGGACCTATATCTTTTACTTTCTTCATCATAACATTAATAAAAGCTACTGGTGCTTTTGAAATTTTTGTGAGGCATGAAATTGCAAAATTAATGGCAGCCGCATATCATTACCATTCATAGTGATGCCTCTCATATCATATTATAAGAGCAATTATTGCTTTTGAATTTTTGTTTGTCTTTGAATAATTAGAATTTCTTATGTTGATTAATAAGTAGTGCCGTTGTTTTCTTTAATTAGCAAATGGATTATATTTCTTGAGGTAAATATCACGAAAAACTCCAAACTGGTAGACTTGTGATAAATTTACTTTTCGTTAGTTGCCTTTAAATTTTACCGTCAAATTACTGAGATTGATGATATGTAACAGTTGACGAATATACTAGTTTGGGGTTTTATCCCTCCGTTTATTACTAGTTTATCAATTTGTGATTCTTCATGGTATTAATTCAATTTCATGGAGAGATAAATTTATTAAAAGTGTATCAGTTTTGGGTTTTTGATTGTCAAAATTAGTTTAGGGTAAATCTGTCGTAAGTGTACTAGTTTTGGGGTTTTTGATGGTCAAAAAATTAGTTCGGGGTAAATCTGTCACATGTGTACCAGTTTGGAGTTTTTCGTAGTATTAACCCTAATTCTGAAGGCTATCAACAAATAAAGATTGCAGTGTTTTCGTTAGTTCTTAGTAGTTAATGCCAATGTCAAGTACTTAACTTATGAATGAAATGTATTACAGCGCGCTAACATAAACAAAAAAAGTATAACGTCCTTGTATAAAGGACATGCATTGTTTAGTGAAACTGATGTTAAATAACATGTTTTTGTTTGGAGTAACCAAATATTATTTTTCACTGTGAATAATTTGAATAAATTGGAAACAAATTTAAAGGTTTTATTATTATGAATGAGAACAGAAAAGAAAATGAATCCAAATGGCACTTTAATAATAATAAAAACCTGAATTTGACAAAATATTGGAAACAAAAAATAGTTGTTCAATCTTTGGCGTGGAAAAAATCAGTAACTTTTATAAAGATATTGTTAACGAGTGATCCCAAAATACTCGTTGACTATATTTATACAAAAAAGTTTTGATCTTTGATGTACTAGTTAAACATAATACGAGCAAGATAAAATGTCAAAAATTACAATTTTTTTAAATTTAGTGTTTAACAAGTGTGCAGGGAAAACTCTGTGGTAGTAATAATTAAAAAAAATTACTTGAATTGTACTTCTATAGTTGCTGTAGGTTAGAGCAAGATTACTATTTGTAATCCGTGCGTCACAAATGAAAACTAATTTAAGAACAATAGCAAGTAGTAAAATATTGGACAGAAAATGTCTTGAAAATAGTTTTTCGATCTTTGAAATGGAAAAAATTAAAAGATTTTTGTTAACTAGTGATCTCAAATACCGACCAAAAAAAACTAGTGATCTCAAAATACATGTTGATTATATATTTAGTACAAAAAAGTTTTGAGCTTCCCTCTCAAGCGCGGAGTTCCATCAATGCATGTCTCCTGATCTTTGGGCTTCCCTCTACAGCGTCCCTTTTCGAGAAACCAGTGCGAGTAATTATGATCGCGGAGTGGACTCTGAGAGATCAAGCGTCGTTGCAAACACTAAATTATTCGTAGAGGCTTTTCGTTAGCTCCACCCCTTCACCGTCGACGGAATGGAGATGGCCATGGAGCGGAGCGAGCGTCACCCTTCTTTCTTCAAGAAGTTGCTAGGCGATTTCACCCGCAAGATCGTAACCCTCCTCTCTGTCTCTCTATCTCTCTCTGTCTCTGTCTCTGTCTCTCTCTCTTTCTGAGTTATTTGCACATTATTGCTTCAGCACAACTAAAACAAGGTTCCCTAAAATGCATCATATGAAGAGGTTGTCTTTTGTTGGGGGGGCGGGGAAGGATTTGATTTGTGGCACGGTGTTGTGCTTGGCATTCACCAACTCTCTGTCTCAGTCTTTGTCGGAATCTTTTCTTAAAGAAAATCTTTGCATTGTCGTGGGTCGTCTTCTTTTTAGCTTTTGTGGAAGTTGAGGAAATCCGGGAAGCATCATGTGCTGTTCTGCTCTGTAACTCTCTGATTCAGATTGTTTCTCTGTTGTCTACCGCGTTATTGCTGCTCATGGACAGTTCTATTTGCGCTTCTTTAACACTATTTGAGAACATTGATGGCCAAGATTTGCTCGGGTCGAAGTTCAGTATGCCGAGGGTCTTTTACTCTTTTCTTTACTTTGATAAGATGTACGATTGTCGGATGGGCAACCATAAACTTGAAATGTAAAAAGGAAACTCGTTTGCGGTAAGATCCCGGGCCTTTGAAAGTGGTCTCTTAGATAATAGACAATGTCGGTTTCTCTTTCACTTCGAAATCTAGATGCAGGCAGAAAGAAAACATGGACTTTCTTTGGATATCATTTTGCTGTAGCGACATACTTGCATTGTCGCTATACCACCTAGTCTAAAATGGGCGGACAATTTCTTGAATTCTAGATCAATTTATGACATCAAGTGAGTCTTCTTTCATACACGTCTATCTCCAAATTGTTTACTCTAACAGAACCAGGATTCAACTTTTTGTCTCATCATTAGGACCTTGCCTAGTAGTGTATGTTGCTATATACAGACTTTCCCACTTTTTCCCCCCTTACACACAACAACGAATTTTCCTTCACAATGTCTGAAAACCAGATTATGATCTAAAAAGCAATAGATACTTGTTATGAATCTGTTGAAGCATTTCCTTGGAACAGTATTTTCATTTCATGCTATTTTGGTGAGGGAAGGTGGATATCCAATAAGAAATACATCACAGATTTTTTTACTTATGCGCAGAAAATCCCACCAGCTTTTCTGAAGAATTTCCAGGGAAATGTACCGAAGAAACTTCTTGTCAAATGCGGCGGGGAGGTCATGGTTCATTAGGACAGAAGAAAGTGACGAGGGTTACCACTTTTCACAAGGTCTTGCAGAGTTTGTGAAGGACCTACACTTGGAATTAGGGGAGCTGGTAATTTTCTCAATGGTTGGTCAGGAGACATTTGAAGTGGTCGTATATGACACAGATTGCTGCAAGAGAAAAACCATTTCTACAAGGAGTTATGGAGGACAACCTGGTGAGCTCTAAGCCCTTGTTTTCTTGTTCATTCCTGCTTGATTTTTCTGTAAGAAAGTAGTCACGGAATTCTTCAAGGCATGCAGGTGCATATGCTGAAGAAAAAAGCGGTCCATTCGATGAGGTCAAAAAAGAGGAGGAAGAGTCGCTTATGGGGGTTGAAAGTAGCATGCCTGCTAGGCATCCTTATTTTGTGTGCTCCATGAGGAAATTTCAAATGCGTTGGCTTGTAAGTATGGACTTGTTTTATTTTGTTCGTCGAATTCATAGGTACTCAGTTGCACTGTCACAGGTGATTTAGTGGGACTGGGACCTATGCGCAGTTCGCATTTGCTTCTTTTGCTGCATTTTTTCGAGTCAAAACTGTGGCATGACTCTCATCTTGTGCTAGAGGAAAAGGGTTCTTGTTATTACTAGGAGACATACAAGAACTCTGTTCATGATTATATTCGTCGCTGAAAGGATATCCGAACATATTCTTGTCAAAATCTTTCAAATTTTATGATTTAGCCAAATCTAAAATCGTTATTCCTCTCCAAAAGTATTTTTCCTTGATTTAAATATACTAGTTGGAAGACCTACTTTGTACTAATTGTAAATGTTGGGATTTCAGAATCTTCCAGCAGCTTTTGCAAGAGAGGCGAGGCTAAAATCAAAGAGAAGCGTGGTCATAGAAGATCCACTGGGAAGGAAGTGGCCGGTCCAGTTGCGCCAATATGTCAAGCGCACCAGCATTAGTGGGTGGCCACGTGTGGTCAAAGCGAACGGCTTCGCAATTGGTGACACCCTGATGTTTGAATACCGTCGAGGTAGCGGCAATGCCATAGCGTTGAGGATAATGAGCAGAGCAGGAAGGAATGGAGCTGGTCCGCCTTGTGAGAAACGGGCTTAAAAAAGGGAGTTTTGATGCTTTTCTCAAGGGCAGGAACAACTTTTGCTCTTTTCGCTGAGAAAGAGAAATGTTTTGGAGAGTTATAGGAGCTGGCTTAGCACTGTCTATAGATCATGTGGACTAAGATTGTTTGGACCATTGATCTTGTGGACTAAGATCGTTTGGACTGATACACTTGTGCCTCTTCTTTTGGAGATACCGTGTTTTTGTTTGGTGCATGCAAATGACTAGATCGGTGTGATCACTTTTGACTGGTGTAGAGACGTGAGTCAAGTCTGGTCCCTGGCTTGCTGGGCTCTGGTGGAGAAGTGCAGATGACTTTGGCATTGTTCTTCTTATGAAATTTTAGCAAATGAAGTTTTTCGTAATGAATGCAATGAGCGCAGGCAGACAGTGTGGGTCCTTGGTCGTTTGGCATTGCGATCCTTAAACACGAAGGACAAAATTGAAGTCTTGAACCGATTCACAAAATTGAAGCGGCTGGATTGTAAGCTTCTCTTCTCCTGTGAACTTCTTTTGGCTGCTAACTTAGTTTTTAATTTGGAACGTGTAAGCTCTTGATTAGGCAATACTTAACGGGGAAAAAAAAGATTTTGAAAAAAATCCAATTTTCCATAAAAGAAAATGAGATAAGATTTTGAAAATAAACTAGTTTGCCGTAATTATATGGCAATATGGCAAACTAGTTTATTTTTAGATTTTACTTATGGATATGTTCATTGGAAGTCTTAAAATTTGTTACAAAAGCGCAATTGAGTCCTAAAACTTATAAAAAGTGCAATTAATTTCTAAAACTTGTCATTTCGGTACAATCGAGTCATTTTGTTAACTCTACTTAATTTGACTAACAAAAATACTGACTTGATTTTTTAAATTATTTTCTCTATCATACGTGGCGATGATGTGGCTAAAACGACGTAGTTTTTTGTCCAAATTTGATTTAAATACAAATTTTATTTAAATTAAACTAAAATAATAAGCTAAAATAAACAAAAAAGGTTAGAATCAGAACTAGGCAAGGGTAGGGGCCCAATGGCCATCGGTTACCATTTCCCCACCATCGCCAACCCTTCCTGTCGATTTGGTATTTTAGTTTATTTTTTACTTTAATTTAAATAAATTTTCTTTTAAAAATCTATTTAACGTTGTTTTGGGACCTATGTTCATTGAAATAAAAATCAAGCTTTATAATAGTTAACAGAAAGACTCAATTGCATCAATTTGATAAGTTTTATAACTTGATTGCACTTTTTGCAAGTTTTAGGATTCAATTATACTTTCATGACAGATTTTAGAATTTACGATGCACATATTCCTTTTACTTAATATGGCAAATTGGTTTATTTTAAAAATCCTACTTTTCCCCCTTGAGTATGGCATAATGAAGAGCTTATATGCTCCAATCCAATATAGTTACTTTTATCTTGATACTTTCCGTCTCCTCTATAGATGATTCCCCTCAAGAAGTTAGTGGGAAAATATGGGGTTAGTCCGACCAACCCAATCAGCATTAAGATTCCGATGTTTGTATTTTCGGACAAATAAATGGGCGGGTGGCTGGACTTGGCCCAAAAATCCATTGGGCCCAAATTAATAGCCATGCTTGTCCATGCAGGCCAATTTTCTTGGCTAAGTCCGTTCATTCAGGACTAGAGGTTGCTAATTTCATGATCACTTCAATTAGTTAAAATTAACAAGTGCTCCAGAAAGCTCGTTAGCTTTTATCTTCCTTACGCGTTGCGACAAGCACAAAACTTTATCGTTTCGTATTAGCACGATACATTAAGCTATGTTCATTGAAATAAAAACTAAGCTATACAATGGTCAAGTAAGTGAATGCATGTGTACGTGAATCCTTGTACGTGAAAGTTGAAGAGATACTCACACTCGATTATTTCCCCAAGGAATAGATGAGAGAGTGGTTTTCTTTGAAAGAAAAAGCTTGGCTGACTGCACAGTTACTCTTGGCAGAGTGACGGTGCAATCTTTACCCCATTTTTTTCCGAGGAGCTTGTCCGGTTTCTTTGGTGGGATTTCCAAAAAAAAAAAAAAAGATCTAGCCAACATGATCAATGCAGATTAAGCTTGCGCCCATGCACTTGTACATTCATGTCTGTCTACACGCTTAGAGCTTGAGCTTGCGGCTACGGTGGCCATGACGGATGTCCTCTCTCTCTCTCTCTCTCTATTTTGTTTTCTTTTATATTGTTTGATGTGATGCCTGTTTGGCAGCACATTATAATGTGAAGCAAATCATAGCTCGACACATGTATTCCAATGATTGCGTAAGCGATTCTGGAATTCATGTCAACAAAAACCCACCGGCAAAAGAAAAATTATAACGGAAGGACTAACGTAGCACTTTTTTTAACATAGAAAAAATATAGGGATGATTTTGATTTTCGGATAAAAATAGATGCGCCACCGGTAATAATTCTTTAATAAAATAAATCTATTCCGCACTTCATAACATCCGGTTGCCCAACTCTCCTAAATTGAAACTTGTGGTCAACATGCCACCATCACAAATTCACTTCAACTGCGCCGTCCTCCTAGCAGGAAAGAGAGCCGGTTCTACGACATTCAAAGTGATTTGCATACATGGAATTAGTGCTTCGTGCTTTGCATGGAACTAATTTTAGGTGGTGAAATTGTAATGAACCTCCTAATGATTATAGTTTCCGAAAAAGCGGTCAAGCAGGAAGATTACTAATCCAGCTTGCATGTGATAATGGATGTTATAATATCTCACATTAAATATACAAGTAATCTTTTTGTACCTATTAGTTTAAGCTTTTGGATGAACTTTATAACATTACTTATTATATTCAAAATGCTTTTGCAATGTACGCATGCATATTTTACATAATTGAATCTCGGGAGACGTGATTAATGCGATTTAATAACTTTCCGTGTCTGGAAGATGTCAACTTGCTAATGAATGAGTTTTATACTAAATTAGATAATCAAACTGTCCAGGTGAGAATACTCAAGCTGATGAATGGGGTTTGGCTAAGCAGTGCATACCAGATGGCTTTGTGAAGGAGCACTCCAAAGATCAAAAGGTGGACGGTGAAGCCATTGTTCGGCCGAGACAGCAGCAAGTACCTCCCGTCGGGGGAGATACCGCAAAACAGAAGTACCCCGCGAGTCAGAGACGTATGTGCAGTCGAGCTCAGCGAGAAGACAGAGGACATCATGGAGCTGCGAACCTCCATCTTCCAGAATGGCGTTGCTTGGCACGGGTCATTCTCGCTCCGTCATCAAAGATATGCCACGGACTATTATTTGGTAACCCTCTCTTGAGTATGGTCGCACCACATTTGCTCTAGATAATTCTATCCAACGCCATTCAAAATGGAAGTTTGTAACCCCTCTCTCTCTCAAATTAGACATGTAAAATCCAACATGAGAGAGATGTATAGGGTTATACGGACCCTCTCTACAAAGTCGAGAGCCGGTCGAAGTGCGGGAAAGTCTGCAATAGGGTTAACGGTTATGTTGCTTCTCTAGTCACCAGAAAAAGGAATACCCCACTACAAAAAAAGTTGGTTTTAGCCACGAATTTTGTCACGAAAAATTTGACAAAATTCGTCGCTAAACGAATTTACGACGAAATTAGCGACGGAAAAAAAATCCGTCGCTAATAGGCCGTCGCAAAATTTTGCGACGGAAAATTCCAATTTTCGTCGCAAAATTCGTCACTAATTATTCATGGCTAATTTGCCACGAAATAAAATTCGTCGCAAAATTCGTCGCTAATTATTCGTGGCAAAATTCGTCGCTAATTTGCCACGAATTTTATTCGTGGAAAAATTCGTCGCTAATTTGCCATAAACTGTATTCGTGGCAAAATTCGTCGCTATTTTTATCAAATTTTTTTTTGTTGGTCACGAAATTGTGACGAAATATTTTCGTGGCAAAAATCGTTACTATTTATTCGTGACAAAATTTATCGCTAATTTGCGACGAACATATTTCGTGGCTAATTTAGCACCAAATTTTTTTTTGTCAATTTTTTGCGACAAACATATTTCGTGGCAAAATTTGTGGCTAATTTAGCACCAAAATGAATGTATTTCATTTTCTTATTCGATTTTAAATGTAATTTAAAGCAAAATTAGTTTCTAAAATTTGTATTTAACATTGATTAAGCACTTAATAACATCAAAATATTATAATAATATGAAAATGAAATACATTCATCTACATTTTCCATGTACTTGAACATATAGCTCAATGTGATCAAACTATTATAATAATATGAAAATGAAATACATTCATTTACATTTTCCATGTACTTGAACATATAGCTCAATGTACTTGAACATCCTTGGCAAATCTCCCCCCTCCGCATATCAACACATAGCTCAATGTACTTGAACATAATCCTCTCAAGGGTATTTTGCCATGCTCGGGATCTCTTTGAGGTAATAAGATCGTGAAGTTCTTGCAGAGCATCTTGCTTCTTCTAGGATCCATGCAGAGCATTTTCTGGAATCCAGCAATTGCATCAGTGATAAGAATGCTGGATTGGCAACTTAATATCACTTCATACATTTCATTACATTGGTTCAGGGCACCAAAGGAGACATGATCTCGACCCTTACCTACAATTTTCAGTAGAGGATGGTCCATTACCAGTTTTTCTAGGTTCACTGATAGCAAAACATACAATAAGGTCAACAGTGTAAAGATCACTCGCCTATCAAGGAATGCAATCAGACATCCATGAAGATATTTTTAACCCACCTTTGCAAACGCAGGGTGTAGTCCACTGTGAATAAGTCTAATGCATTAGCCATTTAATGGGGAAACGACGAAGACAAGAAGTGTCGGGGTATCTAAGCAATATAATCCATAAAAAAATCATAGAGGGTGGATCAGTAAAAACTTCCGGCTGTCTCTCACCTTAAGCTCTTCACAAATGTCCAGTATTTAAGTCATGCAGTCTGGATCAAGACCCGCAGGATCAACAAACCCCCTCAACACAAGAATCGGGTTAACTTGCCAAAGGTAAAGGATCATGCCGACACCCCCAGCATTTTTCATTATCATGGGAAACACGGCAAGGGAGACTTCTGACTGCAGGAGATTATATAGAGTCTACAAGCATAGGAATACATAGATTCAAATTCAGGATGATTATATCAAGACAAACGATGAAAAGTGTCAATGCACTTCCAATTGCATGCATTAATATGTACCATTGCAAGAAGCAAGACTTCTGGACAGTATTTGAGAGGGTATTCAAGCATTGCACGAACAGATCCAGCGTAACCAGCCTCAGCAATTTGACACAACACATCTAAGAGGTCAAGGCACAACCAAGCATGATTTGCATGTCCAAGCTGGAGCTTATGACCATTTATCGCATCAACATAAGCCTACACAGATTTTACCATATTATTAGAACCAAATAAACAATAAAGGGAAGGATTACAAGTTCTATAGCACATACCAGCTGCCTCGAAGAATGAGCAAAGGTAAATGCTTTGGGAGGAGCCGACATGAATATTTTAAGAATGATATCGGCCCTCAATATTCTTCCGACATGACCCACATATGGCCTTGAGAGGAAAAGGATCTGCACAACCCAAGTTCAAGATTCCATAAACTTCAGCAGATAAGTTGCTAGGGCTCATAATAGAACTTCATGTTCAGGCAAAATAATTTCCAAAAACCAAACAAGACATGCAAACACACACGACAAGCACATCGATAAAGCAGACATGAAGAAAGAAAATGCTTCCTCATTAGGCAAGTAGAATCCTTCATGATCCGGGCTTTCAATTCATCGATAACCAATTGATTCCGGCGCCCGTATTCAAAGAATTGCTTCTAAAAGTGTACTATACGCATACCATTAAAGCCAAAGATTGAATCAGAAATGTCAAACTCACAAGCTGCTTGATTGAATCTATGAGAATATCAATGTTCCAAGAGCTTGGAGACGGAAGATCAGACCAACTGCTATTGCCAAGTGCCACAACAAACCTCGAAGCTGTGCTGTGATTATCTTCGAGACCAACATGAGTACGGGCAATAGTACCTTCCATCTAAAAAAAAAAAAAAAAGAATACTTGAATAAGCCAATGCACACTTAAATAGATTATAGGAGAGATCAACACAAGAGAAATTTAATTATTCGGGAGAGTTCAGATTGCTGAACAAAGGAGCAAGTACCCATCAAAGAATATCCACACTTTAGTGAAATCGATAGCATAATAGAATGAGACATTTTCCCCGCCCATCGCCATTAAATAGCCAATCAGAGAAAACATCCAAGCTATATAGATGACTACGACCCCACGAAACCGTCACAGACCTAACTATAGCGGGGAGAAAAGAGCCACATCATGAGCGATCACTATGTAATGTACTTCTCATCTAATCTCCCAGATGTCTCAACCCCAGCAGCGTCTCCACAGGCACTCATCGCGCTCATGCGTAGCAAGCAACAAATCATGACACTGACCAAGAAAAATCAAAAGCTCTTACCTATCGCTCCACTCTTCTCCTCCTTCTCTTCCTCCGCATCCTTCATCTCCACCTCCTGCACCTTCTTCTCTACCTCCACCTTCTTAGCCGCCCGCCGCCTTCGCCTTCTTAACCCTCTCCCGCTCCCTCTCGACCTGCCTTAGCTTCTGCTTCTGCTTCTCCTTCATTGCCCTCAACACCACCGCAACGTCCCTCTCCGGCGCCTCATGCGCGAGGAAATCGTTCCGCTCGGCCACAAACTCGAAGGCCTCCTCGATGAATCCCAGCGGGCTGGACGGATCGAACCTCGCGATGAACTCCGTGCGGAGGAGGAGGCCAGGATGGGGCGAGGCCGAGGCAGGGCTTGGCCTCGTTGCTTCTCCTCTTCCTCCTCAAAGTTGGAGATGATCGCCATGGGCGGTGAGCTCCGGGAGGGATCAGATCGGAGATTGCTCTTCTCGGCTCCATTTCCTCTAGGGCTCCGGAGGCCACAGGCGAGGGAGAGTCGCGGGGAGGAGTCTGGTGGAAGGGGTACCTAAAACCCTAGAGAGCGCAAGAGGTCTGGGAGTGCGTGGGTGTGGGGGAGAGGGAAGAAGGAGAAGGAGAAGGAGAATGAGAAGCGGAAGCAGACCTAATTTGATAGAGAAACGAAAGAGAGAGAGAGAACGGGGGGGCAGGAGACGGCGGGCAATTTGGAACTTAAGGGCGGGGAACTCGAAATTTGCGATGGATTATTTAAAATTCGTAGCGAATTTACTACAAATTTTAATTATGAATTTAATAAAAAATGAAAGTAGATATGGGTATGGGTATTTTTTAAAATTCGTGGCTAAAATTCGTAACAAATTTATCACGGATTTTAACCACGAATTTCATAAAATGCCAAAAATTCATTTTTATGAAATTCGTGGCTAAAATCAGTGGCAAATTTGCCACGAACTTTAGCCACGAATCTTAAAAAATGCCCATACACATGCCTACGTTCATTTTTTATTAAATTCGTTGCTAAAATCCATAGCAAATTTACCACGGATTTTAGCCACGAATTTCATAAAATGCAAAAAATTTATTTTTAGGAAATTCGTGGCTAAAATCCGTGGCAAATTTGCCACGGATTTTAGCCACGAATTTCCAAAAAAAAAAAAAATGTAGGCATGTGTATAGGCATTTTTTAAAATTCGTGGCTAAAATCCGTGACAAATTTGCCACGGATTTTAGCCACGAATTTCATAAAAAATTAACGTAGGCATGTGTATGGGTATTTTTTAAAATTCGTGGCTAAAATCCGTGGCAAATTTGCCACAAATTTTAGTCATGAATTTCAAAAAAAATTAACGTAGGCATGTGTATGGGCATTTTTTTAAATTCGTGGCTAAAATCCGTGACAAATTTGCCACGGAATTTAGCCACGAATTTCGTAAAAATAAATTTTTTGGCATTTTATGAAATTCGTGGCTAAAATCCGTGGCAAATTTGCTACGGACTTTAGCCACGAAATTTGCCACGGATTTTAGCCACGAATTTAATAAAAAAAAAATGAGCGTAGGCATGTGTATGGGCATTTTTTAAAATTCGTGGCTAAAATCCGTGGCAAATTTGCCACGGATTTTAGCCATGAATTTCATAAAAAAATTAACGTAGGCATGTGTATGGGCATTTTTTAAAATTCGTGGCAAATTTGATAAGGATTTTAGTCACGAATTTCATTAAAAAATGAACATAGGCATGTGTATGGGCATTTTTTTAAAATCCGTGGCAAATTCAAAAATTCATTTGCCACGGATTTTAGCCATGAATTTCATAAAATGCCAAAAATTTATTTTTATGAAATTCGTGGCTAAAATCCGTGGCAAATTTACCACGGATTTTAGCCATGAATTTTAAAAATGCCTATACACATGCCTACGTTAATTTTTATGAAATTGTGGTGGCTAAAATCCATGGCAAATTTACCACGGATTTTAGCCACGAATTTCATAAAATGCCAAAAATTCATTTTTATGAAATTCATTGCTAAAATCCGTGGCAAATTTGCCACGGATTTTAGCAACGAATTTCATAAAAAAAAATTAACGTAGGCATGTGTATAAAAATGCCCACAATTCATTTTTTCAAAATTCGTGGCTAAAATTTGTGGCAATTGCCACGGATTTTAAAAAATGCCCATACACATGCGTACGTTCATTTTTCATGAAATTCGTGATTAAAATCCGTGGCAAATAAAATTCGTGGATAAAATCCGTGGTAAATTTGCCGCGAATTTTACTCACGAATTTCATAAAAAATGAACGTAGGCATGTGTATGGGCATTTTTTGAAATTCATGGCTAAAATCCGTGGCAAATTTACCACGGATTTTATCCACAAATTTCATAAAAATTGAATGTACGCATGTGTATGGGCATTTTTTAAAATCCGTGGCAATTGCCACAAATTTTAGCCACGAATTTTGAAAAAATGAATTGTGGGCATTTTTATGAAATTTGCCACGGATTTCATGAAAAAATTACTTAGTCATGTTTGTGGCCATTTTTTTAAAATTTGTGGCAAAATCCGTGGCAAATTTGCCACGGAGTTTACCACGAATTTCATAAAAAAATGAATTGTGGGCAATTTTTTATGAAATTTGTTGATAAATCCGTCGCAAATTTGCCACGAATTTAGCCACGAATTTCATTTCTACTAGCTCACACGCGCCTAATTCATTTTTTGTCCCGACAATAACATTTAATTAACAATAATAGCAATAATAATAAAAATAATAGCAACAACAATAACAACAATACTAATAATTACGACAACAACAACAATAAACTCTTGTCATAATAATAATAATAATAATAATAATAAATAATAATAATAATAATAAGTACGGCATAATTAGTAAAAAATCTAAAAAATCTAAATCTTCATCTTCACCTTCATCTTGATTTTGATCTTCTTCTTGAGCATCATTGTCGTCGTCATTGTCATCATCATCGTCATCATCATCACCATCTATCTTAAAATCAGATTCTGCAACACTTTCTAAATTTGATTCACGAATTTCGATTAGATCTACATCTATCATTGCTCCACATGGATTTCGTAGAGTAGGAATGTTATATTCCTCAGTTTGAACCGCGTTACAAATTTCCTCTTGTTGATATGTTGTATCCCTCCAATATTCCTTGATTTTTCTTCATACTTTGATTTTACATACAGCCCACCAATCAGCTTTGTCACGTTTCAAACTAGGATATGATGCATAATATACTTGAATTGCTTGTTATGCCAACACAAATGGTTCATATTTCATATACCTTTTCTTGTGATTTATTTCAACCAAATTAAACTTTGTATGCACCTTCATTCCTTTGACGGGGTCGAACCACATGTACTTAAATAACACAACCCGCATTAATGGTCCAGGATACTCTATCTCGATGATTTCATTCAACAAGCCATAAAAATCATCTTTTAAACTACCACAATTGGATGACCGAACACACACATCACTATTTATTGTGGCTTTTCCTATTCTATATTCTTGAGTGTGAAAATTATACCCGTTTATGAAATATGCTGGCCAAGTTCGTATGCTTGACTGTGGACCCCATGGCAGATAATATAGCAATAATTGCTCTTCAACTTAATCATGATTACTGTGAACCTAAGATCACACACGCAAAATCAATAATATATATTTAAATGATGTATAAAATATTAATAACTTGATTTTGGTCTATAGGCAACTTACATATGTTTTGAACCATGCTGCAAATTGTTTATCGCACAAATGGTCAAACTCATTTGGTGGTAGTCCATACATTGAATTTTGAAAAATCCTATTAACAATTTACATTTATATATTAGTAAATATTTGACACGCAATACATATATTTGTAAATATACACTTACTGGAAGTATGGCTTCGCTTTTGGACAATTCAATAAAATATATATATGAGCCGCCTGTCGTTCTTCGCCTGTTAAGTAACGAAACTTACATGCGCCGCTTGGTTGATCGAGATAATTGAAAATACAGAATGATTTGCAATTAGGATCGATGAGACCCTCATCATTTCTTCCTGCTCTCCGCCTCTTGAACTGCACGTGCGGCTCAAAATAATATGATGTAAATGTTGTCACTTCTTCCACAATATATGCATTATAAATTAAAGCTCCAATACATGCCTTATTCTTCACTTTTTTCTTCAAATGATATAAGAACTTTGTTGCAATAGAAAAAAGTTTATCATAACATAATATATAATAAAGTATTTTAAAATTTATTTGAAAATTTTTTTACCTCTCAAATGGATACATCCATCAAAATTAGTCGGGACCTGCAACTTTGGTCTCATAAGACAAGTAAACTAAGAGATGCTCCATTGAATAAAAAAACGATGGAGAAAATATCATTTCTAAATTGCAAAGAATAATTGGAATGTCTCTCTTCAGTTTTTTCATGTGTGATGCTTTTAACACTGTTAAGCAAATATCATAAAGAAAATTACGTCACAAAATTAGCGACGAAAAAAAATCCGTCGCTAATTCCATCGCAAATTAGCAACGAACAATTTTTCGTCAAA
The DNA here is from genome assembly GCA_024733475.1 of Syzygium grande. Taxonomy (NCBI): domain Eukaryota; kingdom Viridiplantae; phylum Streptophyta; class Magnoliopsida; order Myrtales; family Myrtaceae; genus Syzygium; species Syzygium grande. The sequence goes on along the minus strand of JAMXDD010000007.1, from coordinate 14,930,791 downwards.
TTCCGTTGCAAATTAGTGATGGATTTTTTTCTTGGCAAATTCCGTCGCAAATTAGCGACGACATTTTTTTTCGTCCCAAATTAGCAATGGAAAAAGAATTCATCGCAAATTCCGTCGTAAATTTGCCACGAATTTTTTTTTCGTGGCAAATTCCATCGCAAATTAGCCACAAATTTTTTTTCGTGGCAAATTCCGTCGCAAATTAGCAACGACATTTTTTTTCATCTCAAATTAGCAATGGAAAAAGAATTCGTCGCAAATTCCATCGTAAATTTGCCACGAATTTTTTTTCGTCGCAAATTCCGTCGCAAATTAGCGACGACATTTTTTTTCGTCGCAAATTAGCAACGGAAAAAAATTCGTCACTAATTTCGTCGCAAATTAGCCACGAATTTTTTTTCGTGGCAAATTCCATCGCAAATTAGCCACGAATTTTTTTTCGTGGTAAATTCCGTTGCAAATTTGCCATGGATTTTTTTTGTCGCTAATTTGCGACGTATTTTTTTTCGTTGCAAATTCCGTCGGAAATTAGCCATGAAAAATTATTCGTCGCTAATTTCCGTGGCTAAATCTTTGTTTTTTTGTAGTGCCCGAGGCCTGAAATCGGGTTCTTCCTCCGCATGCATGGCCGTATTATCCTGCCTTGGTATTCACAGTGTATATAGTGAGCTTGTGACCTATTCACACTCATAGTTAGGCTGTGGTTAGAAACGATTACTAAACGGGTCTGGTTGCCTGGAAACTGCTTGGCACGATCACTGCCACTTTTTAGCCGTGAAAATGTGTATTACGACTTTTAGAAGGATCTTAACAAAGACCTCGTAACATTTAGGATGTTACCCTATCCCACTTTTCAAATGCTCCTTCAACATCTAATTTTCACTCATTGTTTTTTCTTTAAATTTGCGACAAAGAAGAGAAAAGTTGTCAGGTTTCGTGAGAACTTTGCATTTGATTGTGTTTCGCCTTCACTAAAGATTGAGTTATCAGAGTTGCAAAGTTTGAAAACAAAAAATTCAGAATGAAAAGAAGTTGCGCAAGTCTTGCAGTGGGTAAATACAATCAGATGTTCATTATAGATAGAAATAGAGATGTAGAAAAGAAAACAGAGAATATAGAATATATAAGAATCGGGTCTTTTGATTTCTGAATTGTGTATTTTACAATCACTGATGACTTCTATATATATATACACTTTAGAAAGAATCTCAAAAAATAATTATGAACAACAAAATTGGTAACTATCGACAGAGATATTGAAATAATCTCAAATTGCTAATTATGTGGATATTCATTATGCTCTGATTTTGGTGCGAGCTGGAAATAACGTTAGAATCAATCTCGAATTGCTCATCATCTGGATATTCCGATTATATTCTGATTCTGGGGCAAGCTGGAGATAACGTTTGATTCTTATGCAAAGTTTGAACAGCTAGCATTGGACTAGGTCAACAATTATTTTAAGAGATACGCCTTATGTTCCGAATAAACTCAATGTCTTTAAGGAAAAAAGGCACTACTAAAAAGATTGGTCATTCAGCAATCCTCCAAAGAGCAGAACATAAGGTTCTACTGAACATGAAAGAGGTCTTATCATTGTTATAAAATCTTCTCTAGCCTCCTATCTTGGAAACTCAGGAATTATAGTACTTCTTCCATTGAGCTTTCTTCAACAATGGGCACTGAGTAGTTGTTTTCTTCTTCTTTTTTGCAGGACCCATTAGACATTTACGACAAAAATAACTATAGTTAGAATGCCGGCACTACTATGGTCACAATACCTTTGACAATGATACTTATTTAGAGCATGGCTCATGACTTGACGATGGAGAGAGCACAAAATGCTGTTTGGAGATCTCTGTTGCGTGCGTGATGATGATGATCCTACAATCAAATAGGTTTGCGAAAGAGGACTAAGCATAATGGGCACAAAACCAGCACAAGAAATTGTTGGAGGTTATGGGTTTGAGAGAGAAAATAGTGTTTTGCTCAAAGTATTACACCAAGAGACGTCAAGTTTGGAACGCTCAACAGTGTTACCTCCAGCGTAGGGAAACCCTAGAGTTTATATCAAGCTATTGGGCTCCAGCCCATATGGGCCCAAAATAACCATACTTTAAACATATTGAGCTTGTATGTGAACATATTATTTGGACTATATTAATAATATATCCAACAATCTCCTCCTATGTTCACCATACAGCACAATCCAATATGGTGGTCAGTGTAATGTTCAAACAAATATGAATCATCCACATCCAATTATAATTTGCAATCTAAATAAGTGAATAATACTTATCATGAATCTGTTCTGAGATCAGTACATAAAATTAAATATGAATAGTTTCTGATTCAATTTAAACTCATCCAAATCCCAAAATCCAAAATAAATCTCAGAAACAGTTCACAACCAAGCACAATAATGTTCACAAAATAGAGATAGCAAAATGGAAATCTCAAGTAAATGGACTTCATCAAAATGGGCAATAGCAGGTGACTTGTCAAGTCCCTACATACTCTGAATAATATATTCATTCATCTAGTAGATCATCTTGGTCAGGATCCCACCCAGTAATCTCTCCTCCATCTCTGCCATCCCCTGTAGAATGTCAAATATGAATTTCATATTATTATGAATTCAATCGGGCAGAGAAGAACATATATTAATGTCATAAAGCATCATAATATCATGTTCATAAGCATCAAGCCAGTTTCATAAATTATGAACAAGGCCTAAACAGTTTGAATTACAAAGAGCCATCACGTTCGGTTTATTTATAAGAGAATAACCATTGTCTAGTTTCAAAGAACATGACCAATAGTCATGTCACTTACAATAACCAACAGACTTCTTATGCAAACAACTATTTTCTGTATTTCAATTTGGAATGTCACAATTACTAATTCCTTAAAGTCAAATAATCTAACATCAAGTTTGGAATGAGATTATTTAACCAAAAGGATAGTCCAACCTAATTGGATTGTATCATCAAGTTTGGAATGACACAAGCTCCCCGGATAGAACCTTTGAATTAGGTTAACGTCATCTTCATCAAGTTTGGAATGAGACAACTCACCCTTTTCAAATTAATTAGCAACCATGAACATCAATGAAACACATAAACTGTGCTTATCATTGTGGCCAACAAAGGAAGATTCGATAATGCAAAACATACAATTAGAAGGTAAGTAAATGGTAATTAAGACATATCTACATAGTCTTTAACCCCATTTCCCCAATTTTTTGAATAATCGATCTGTAGGCATACCCTTTGTGAGAGCATCAGCCATGTTATCCGTCGATCGCACATCAATCAAGGTGATAACTCCTTGTTCACGCAGATAATTCAACAACGCATGTCTCAGTCTCACATGCCTTCTCTTGGAATTAAAGAGAGCATTCTTGACGACTTGGACAGCGGCTTGATTATCACAGAACAAGTTTAAAGAATTAATCTTTAGCTGAGTCAAAGGAATATCCATAATCAGATTCTTTATCCACTCTGCCTCTTCGCCGGCTGAGGCTAAAGAAAAAGTTCTGATTCCATAGACGACAATGCAATACAAGTCTGTCTTTTGGATTTCCAAGTAATAGCAGCTCCACCCAATGTGAATACATATCCACTAGTGGACTTACTATTTCCAATTTCTGAGCACCATGAGGCATCAGAATATCCATCCACAGTTGGAGGATAACCAGAATAACATAGAGCATAACCTTTAGTACCTTTAAGGTATCTCATCAGCCCTCTTGAGGGCATCCCAATGCTCTTTACTAGGATTACTAGTGAAACGACTCAGCATGCCAACCGTAAAAAGGCTATGTCGGGGTCTAGTGCAACTCATAACATACATGAGACTACCAATCAATTTTGAGTACTTTAATCGATCGACCTTTGGTCCCTTCATTAGGACTCAGTCTTTTATTATAATCACATGGTGTCGCACTTGATTTACACTCACTGTATCCCCAGGTAGAAAGTAGTTGCTCTATATAATGAGTTTGGCTAAGGGAGATGACTTGCCTTTCAAAGCTTACTTTCATACCAAGAATGGTATTAGCAATACCAAGATCTTTCATGTTAAATTCTTTAGCTAAATTAGCTTTCACGTCACTCACTACAGAGTGATCGGAACCAAGAATTAACATGTCATCAACATACACGCAAATGATGACTATCTTATTTGACATAGAACGATGGTAAAGGCATTTATCTGAATAACTAGACTGAAAGCCATAACTCTTTACCACTTTGTCAAATTTAAGATGCCACATCTTAGGTGCTTGTTTAAGACCATACAAAGATTTGTTCAGTTTACAAACTTTGTCCTCCAAACCTTTCATGACATACCCTTCCGGTTGTTCCATGTAGATTTCCTCATTTAACTCTCCATTTAGGAAAGCTGTCTTTACATCCATTTGATGCACTACAAAGTGTTCAATAGATGCCAAAGCAAGAAGAATTCTTATAGTTGATAGATGACACACAGGTGAATAGACATCAAAATAGTCTATTCCACTCTGCTGTTTATAGCCTTTAGCTACTAAACGTGCTTTGTATCGGCTATTGATCCATCACTATTCAGTTTCTTCTTCAATACCCACTTAGACCTATAGCCTTAGCCCCTTTTGGCAAATGGACTAGGCGCCAAGTGTGGTTACATGAAAGTAGAGCTCATTTCATCATCTATGGCTTCACGCCCACGGTAGAGATTCTCTAGATCTCATTGCTTCCTTATAGGAGAATGGATCATCCTCTAGATGGTAAGTAACAAAGTCCTCACCAAAACTTTTGGGAACTTTATCTCTTGTAGATACTCTAATCGGAGCTTGTTCAACAGGTCATTTGTGGGAAATTAGTGTCGGAAGAGCTTGCTTCAAATTCTCTGAGGAGACTCGAAATCATATCCAGAGATCCATAAACATTCAAGCCATGATCTCTAAGAAACTTGTTCTCGAAAAAATTCTGCATCTCTAGATTCTATCATTTGTATTAGTAGATAGATCTAGAAATCTATTTGCAGCACTATCTTCCGCACAACCTAGATATACACAAGTAATGGTTCTAGGTCCCACTTTAGGTCTTTTAGGATCTTGTATTCTTACATAAGCAACACAGCCCCAAGTCTTAAGAGTATCATATCTACAAGGACACTTATGCCATATCTCATAAGGTGTCATAGACAACTTAGAGTGCGGCAACCTGTTAAGGATGTGATTAGCAGTTAGAACTGCTTCTCCCCAATAGGAGGAAGGCATGCCAGCTGTAAGTAACATGGAATTTAACATCTCAGTTAACGTTCTATTCTTACGCTCGGCAACACCATTTGATTGGGGTGAGTAAGGAGCAAAGTGGTTTCAAGTATTATACCCTCCAAGCACAAAAGTCCTTGAACCCCCGTCATTGTATATTCTCCTCCTCTATCACTTCTTAACCTCTTAATTTTCAAGTTGAGTTGATTTTCTACTCTAGACTTGAAAATCTTAAATTTTTCAAAAACCTCATCTTTCGATTTCAACAAATAAACATGACAATATCGAGAAAAATCATCTATGAATGTTAGTAGATACTTCCGACCACCTCTAGTAACGTAATTTACGAAGTCACAAAGGTCAGAATGTATTAGCTCAAGAAGTTGTGTGCTTTTAGAAACCGACTTAAAAGGTTTTCTTGTGATTTTAGCTTTGTGCACACACTTCACATTTGTCAAATCGAATAGAAGTATCCAATGGAATGTTGTGAGTTTTAGCTAGATGTTGCATTTTCCTATAATTCACATGTCCAAGTCTATTGTGTAATAACTTTGGATCAATCAAAGTAGAATTCATATGGTTGATGCTATCAGTATGTAAACTCAACCTATACATGCCATTAACCATGAATGCACAACCGAAATAACATGAGTTAACAGATAAAGTTACTCTACCATTCATAGTTGAAAAGGACATACCAGCTTTATCAAGCAAACTCATAGATATCAAATCTTTTTAAGTAAAGGTACTACTCTAACATGTTTTGAGTTAGTAATTTACAGAAGAAAACACCAGATTTTGCGGTTCCAAAGATGAGTCACCTGTGCCTCACCACCATTACAATTTTCTACGATGTCTTTCACTTCTATGACCTCAGTGAGTAAGTTCTTGTCATTTGTAGCATGACAAGTAGCGCCACTATCTAACCACCACTCAGAGGAGACACTGGCCTTTCCATTCTTCATCATTCCAATAAAGGCTTGAGGCTCAGATTGACTAATTAACATATTAGTCGCAGTTTGTGGTGTGTCATTCTTTGGCTTCTTTTGTAGCTTACACTCTGCTGCCCAGTGACCCCACTTTCCACAGTTATGGCACTTGCCCTTCTTCTTCTTTTTGAAGATAGTCTTTTGGCCTCTAAGCGTGAAGAAGATTCACTTTTTGATGACTTGAACCTTTTCTGAGGTTTATTGGAATGTGAAACTAGGTTGGCAACTGACTTTTGTTGTCCTTCCTGTTCCAAACTCTTCCTAGATATATTTTGATCTTCAATGTGAATATACCTCTTTAACTCATCCAGTCTCATCTGTTCTTTCTGTCTGTGCATTTCAGTCTTGAAAGAACTCCATTCACAGGTAGCTTACTCAACACAAGACCAACAAAGAGATTATCGGACAAATCAGAGTTATCCTCTTTCAACCTGTTCCTCATGTTCTCAAGTTCAATTAATTGAGAGCTAATACTTGAATTTATATTGAATTTAAAGTCAAAGAACTTCTCCGCTAGAAGAGTTTTAGAAAGCCCCTCTTGTTTTTGGAACTGAGCGTTCAAGTGATCCCAAATCTCTTTTTGCTGTCTTAAACTCACTATAAGTCATAGCTAGACGAGGATTTAAAGAGGTCAACAAGTAATCTCTACAAAAATCTTCATCTTTGTTCCATTGATATTCATCAACATCTTCAGTGGTAGATGCAAAATCACTCAGTACTGTGTAGAATATTTCACGTTCTTTCATGCCAAATTGAACATGTAATTTCCAACCATGAAATTCAGTGACATCAAATGATTGCAGCTTGATAATATCATAGGAACTATGTTTGGCCATTTTAATCAGAGCAAAGATGTAGAAAGAGTGCACCTTAAATTCACAAAGTCGAATAATGCCCCTAGCCTTGATCAAACTGCTCTGTAGAGATGGAGTTTGCCAAAATAGACCCCAAAAATAGGTTCAGAGCGCCAAAAACCTTAAGATGGACTGCCCTTGTTGTTGGAAGCCGAGAAGTGTCGGAAATTCGCCGAAAGCCGAAAAGTCGCGGAAATTGCAGGAAGCCAAAAAAACGCTGAAACTTCGGTTGTCGTATCTCGATCGTCCGAACTCCGTTCAAGGCGTGTGACCACTCAAAACGCTCGTATCAACGAGTAGAACAAGATCCAAGTGGTTTCACACTCTGAAATTGGCTATAATTTCTGGGTTCTTGAATCAAAGATTTCGGCCACCGAATCTTCAAACTCAGATCCCGTCCAACCCTCTCGTCGAAATCAAAATTAAATAATACCTGCGAGTTTGTCTCGACGAGATCTTCGAGTAGACACCTTTTTTGCTCAAATCCGATACACGAATCTAATACTTTGAGATTGTTGGAGGTTATGGGTTTGAGAGAGAAAATAGTGTTTTGCTCAAAGTATTACACCAAGAGACGTCAAGTTTGAACGCTGATGATGATCCTACAGAGGAAATCAGTTTATAGGTTTATTGGGAAATTGTATAGGACAAAATAACCATACTTTAAACATGGGCACAAAACATATTATTTGGACTATATTAATAATATATCAGAAATCACTTAAACATCCTACAGTTAAACCTTCGTAATTTGGACTGGAGAAAGATTTAAGAGAAGTTTAGATCACAGAAAGTAATAAAATTAATGAACACGGGCTCACAATTATTCTGTAAAGCATATGTAAACATGAAAAAGATTATACCTAGTTGCACTAAAAGTTTATTCGTTAAAACAGAACGGGCAAGACGTGACCGGCCACATTTTCCATCACTTGAAAAAACTGCAGAGACGTGAACAGAGGAGCTCCATTCACTGAATTGCAAAATGCATAGCTGTGAAGTCCATTGACACACACTCAGTGCTGTGTGGCCAAAGCATCTAACAGACGCTACAATTGATAATGAACGGCTGTAAACCCAAAGGCAGAGTTCACAAATCACAACCATTGCTGTAACCCACTGAAATTGAGAAATTCGATTACGAGAATAGAAGTCTAACTTAAGAGCAAGAAGAAGAAGAAGAAGAAGAAGAAATGCATCGAGGGCCAAAAATATAGGTCCTGTAATGTAATCCGCAAATGGCATTAGGTGATTTTAATAAGCAGTGCATCAACAGTGACCATTTCCAAGCATTTGACTGTGTCCCTCAACCACTCTCGAGTGCCAAAACCGGCAACATTTCAACTTCTCTTCAAATATATGATACTATAACACTCCGGAATCTATACAGAGAAGAAAAAGAGAGCTCAACAGTTCATATCTCGAAACCTTGAAAGAAAGAGAAACAACAGAGCAGTGATTAATAAGGGCAATCACTTATACACTTCAAAAAGAACAAAAAGAACAAGGCATAATGCAATAGAAGTAAAGCCCAAACATGATCTAGTCACAGCTAAAAGAAAAAACATGGTCACACCACTCGACATTTGTATCCCTCTTTCAAGCTTCAGCGAAGCAATCCTGATACCAAACTCATGTTTTGAGCCTATCCACCAATTTTTCCTTAAAACCACCTTAGTCTCCGATATCCAGTTGACCGGATATTTATTCAATAAAGGGCCTTTCACTATTTTGAATTCAACCAAATTAGTTGCATACCATGTCTCATGAATTGCTGACCTTGTACAGATTTTGTGAGATCACTTCGAGTCCACAGTATGCTGACAATTTCTGTACTATATTGGACATCTTTTCCAGTTGGGCCTGTAACTCTTGTACATCTCCATTTGTGGTTTTCAATTGCTCTTTTGCTGCTTTCAGTTCTTCCTTTAACTTGAGAATCTCTTCATCTTTCCCATTCTCTGACTTTAAGTTCTCCGTTAGAAGACAACCAGAGTTGGAGGCCCTAAAATCTTTTGGGCATGGCCCTATGCCATAGCATCGGATGCGTCCAGGTTTCTCTTTTCCCAACACTAGAGAAACAGCATCTTCATTTAAGGGGGTATGGCTCTTGCAAAGTTCCGGATATACCTCCATGAGGTCATTCATACTTTCCTGCAGTTTAGTAACATAAAGAACTTCTTAAACTGCTGATTTTACTATTTTATTGGGAGCAATTGTCAGCCGAACTCATAACTACATACAATAGCCTTTGCAACTGCCTTATCCACCGGCTTCAAGCCCTTCTTCCTTTCGTGACTAAGTATGAACAAATCAACACGATTTAGCTCCCTTCCTAACTCTGCTTCCTATTAACAGAGGCAATTCATTGAATTCAATGCGTCATGCCAGAACTTGGTTAGTCAGCATAATTGAACGAACCATATCAAAAAGACATTCAATATTTCCCAATTTCCAGTGAAACAGGAAAAGAAGTCCAGAGAAATCAGATTGAAAAAATAATCACGTTCTTCCTTTCTTTGATTGTTCCTAGCTGATTGTTATATATGACTTGTCATCCACTGAAACCGTACGAAAACACACACTAGGAAATTAGCCTTTTGGTTTTAATTTTAGGCTATTCATTTGAGCTTGCCCTCTACTTGATCTGCTTTGGCTTCTGCTCAGATAACTGTACAAGTTCTGTGCATTGTAGCGGCAATATTGTCATTGCCAAGACTGCATAACATTTTTCGACATTAGATGAACAATATTGAATGGCTTTGCAACCATTGTCGGGACGTGTGCATGCATGTGAAATGGCATAGCTAATACTTGGGTAGACTAGGCCTGCAGTACTATTTGTTTTTCGATCTCTCTCATTAATGCAACCTGCATTCAAGTCTACAAATCTATAGAAATTTGTACAGGTTTCATAATCTCAAGTTTACTTTACAGCTCTAGCTGCTGCATAGATCATTCATGAATGATGGCGGACTTTGTGAGCTAGATAAACCCGAACCAAGTTATGGATGATTGTACTGTCACTAGCAAATCCAAATCACCAAGCTGGAGGAAGAACGAGATATTGATGCGGGTGCTAACCACATAGACAATCTTAGAACACTTTCTACGTTGTCTTCCAATGACAACTGCTGTTACAACAAGCATATTGTCAAAAAAGTGGCAAATATGTCTGGACATCTTTACCTTATGTGCAAAGATATATCACAATCTCATTTAACAAGAAACTATTGATTACACAATATAAATATCACCTTTAGGGAAACACAAAAGGGAAACATGAAAGTACCTTTTCTGCTGTTATCCTTGCAAAACTTTTTTTCCCTAAGGTGTGCCGTATCTTCTGTTTTGCTCTATTAGCCTTATTTATGTTACTCAGCTCCTGCAATAAAAAGATAACAAGGGTAAATCACAAAATTGCATCGACTAATCCGGCAATAAAAGTCTATTTAATGTCCACAGGTCATAACAATGCTAGAACGATATTCAAACCTTCCCTTCCTTTGAACTCCAAAAAGCGACAAGATTTTTCCATTGATTTCTCTTCACTCTTTCGGAAGATTCTTCAAATGATATGATAATGGCTGAGAGCTATCATAGTGAGCAGCTTTGAGATCACTTTTCCAATTTCTCCATTTAGAGTTTATGGAATGTAGAATCCATTTTTCCATAGCTGGTATACGAGGATAATCAAATTTGGACTACAACAAAGAGAAATTTATAATGATGTTAGATTAATCTATAACATGAGCGGAATTTTAGATGAACACTAGCTGACTACCTCTACAATCCGAATCATAGTGTGTCTCATATCCTCAGTAATTTGCTTCCAAGTTGTGAACAATGGTGCCAGCTCGCCATTTCTAGCAATAGTCCCGAGAAACTCCCCAAGCAAACCTCCTTCAACTCCAATAGGCTGCATCTTCTTCCCTAACTGGACAATGATGCGTTTCCCAGGAGTAAGATTCCATACGCCCGGAAGACATGTGAACCCACGCTTCCTTTTTCTAGAGGTATCTACTGGACAAGAAATCCTCAATATCAAAAGATGGATCAAACTTTATCAAACCAGACCAATACTTAGACCATATTAGTATACTATGACGCAGAACTGCAGAACAATATATGTAGGTAGGTATTAGCTGATGCAATCACTTTTGTAGTCTCCTCTGGATGGTGCTCACTTTTAGTCCCTGAATTAGAGCCTGGCTTGCGACCATTGCGTTGCTTCTCAACCGTCTCTTCTAACTCGTAGCTTATTTGGACCACGCGTGAACCCACACGTTTGATCGTGCGTCTCGTGTTTCCCATGGATATAAATCACTAGACAGAAGGTATTGACAATTCAAGTAAAAGATCAGCAACTCTATCCGAATGTAGATAATCATATATATCATCTTCATGCTCCGCAGGTAAATAAATTCAAGAATTTTTCTGATAAGAACAGACTATGGCCACTATAAGAAATGCAAAGCCATGAACAAACACAGACCCGAACTCCCCCAAGCGAAATCCAACACGTTCAAACCCAAACTCAGATCGAATTCGTTGAACGTTAAATATGTAACTGAGGCATGATATGAACGATGATCTGATATCGAGTTGATTCACGCCTGTATTACTCCATTCCTAGCTATTAAAGAGCCGAATCCTATGGAAAAAAAGATAGAGAAACCACAGTGAACCTGAGTCAGCGAGTCACTCGGTACGCACAGGCATTGGTGAAAGGAAGACGAACGTGAAGGGAGAGAGAGAGAGCTTAAGCTTACAGTGAACGACGTCAGTGATGAAGAGAGGAAGGGTTCAGAGAAGCTGAACAGTTTGGAGTGACAACTTTTCAGAGCTGTTTCAAGAATAGAAGAGAGTGGTAATTTTCAGTTTTGGTAGGCGTGAAAATAACTCGTGATTTTATGAAACATGAAAATGGCTTCGTAAACTCGAGTATAAATCTACTCTTGTTGCAGCTCAAATATGTTTGATATGTAACTCCTCATGATGTGTGATGAAAAAATTTTAAATTTGCCGTGCAACAAGATAAAAATTGTGTCTGACCCACTTAAACCATTTAGACGTGGATCGACACCTTACCTTGTTGTCATTTCAAAAAGGGTTTAGTAAGTCTTTAGTGTTATGAATTTTCAATTATTGAATAATCCAACATTTTTTTTGTAACTCTTAGTATCAAGGATTTTCTTGGAAGTTGTCGGTTACCGACCAAATTTTCTTATATCTTATGACAATTGCAGTTAAGAATTTCCTATCTGTTAACGAGACCTTATATATTACAACAATATATAATATGAACTAAGAATTCCGTAAAGAGGGAGATTTTATATAAATTATATAATTTTACAAATGGTTTATACTAAATTATACATTTCAATTTCATGCAAGCGAAAAAACACAGTTACGACACTCAATTATAATTTATTTAAAAAATCTCATATCGTATTTAATGTCCCTTTTATCACGAAGAGTTGTCTTTATGTTATCTTTTATTTCATTCGAATGGCCCAAAGAATAAACTTTCACTCGTCATTATATCACGGGCTGAACAAAAAGATCACATATATACTTTCACAATATTAATCTTTTTTTTCAGCAATAAATATATAAGGTAAATAAAAGCTCGGCATTACATAGCAAGAACAATCGAGAGATTTGCTCACAACATGAATCACGATCGACCTCATGAAAATTGATCAAATTTATATCTACATGACACATTTACCATTTTCCGTCAATATTTCATTGGATGATTTTTCTGTTGAAACATCATTTTTTTGTTTGAAAATGTGGGCAAAGATTTAATGGTGTAGGGTAAATGTGTCATATATGCACAAATTTTATAATTTTTTGTGTCACAAATAAAAAATTACGATAAATGTATAGTACAAATTAGAATTTTTGGTCGCTTCTGCTCTTTAGCAAATTGTAAAGATAAGGGTACAACACAACAATATTTTAGAAACGTCTCGTATTGAAGTTTGAACGACTCATCGTCGAACATCCTCGTCATCGCAAGCAAATCCCATCCTCCACGTCACAATCATAGAAGCATCCGCCAAAATCCACCCGCCTCCCATCCCCCGAGCGCGCGAGTACGAAACACAGAGCACACGCTCCGCCGTACCGCCACGTGCCCACGTCGCCTCTTTCCTTCCCCCCACCCCGCTCCCCGCTCTCTGTCGCGTCAGCGAGCTCGTCTCCCAAAACGGCAAAAGCGGCGTCGTCTCCGGTGCTTCCAACACTACAATTAATGCCGCCATTATTTTATTTTAATTCGTCTCCCCTTCTCTCTCTCTCTCTCGCTCCCCAAGACCTGTTCTTGCCTCGAACCTCCCTCGTCCGACTCCGAAGGCTGTTCGAAAACACCAAATTCAATCCAAATCGCCCGATCTCGCAGAGAGAAAGAGAGAGAGAGAGACACACACACACACAGAGATGGCGAGTCGCACCAGCGATCTCCTGCAGCGAGTCGACTCGGCCCACCAGCTGGACCTCGACGCCCTCCTCCGCTACGCATCGGCGAACGTCCCCGGATTCCCCCTTGCTCTGCCACCGTCTGCCGCGGTCGTCTCTCGGTTCGGGCACGGCCAGTCGAACCCGACGTTCCTCGTGGAGGTCGGGAACGGCGGGGAGCCGAAGCGTTACGTTGTGAGGAAGAAGCCGCCGGGGAAGTTGCTGGAATTGGCGCACGCCGTCGATAGAGAGTTTCAGGTTAATGCCGCTGCTACTTGGGTGTTTCTTGGTCGATGAAAACGAAGTGTCGCTACGTTCGGTTTATCTTTTTAAATTTTGCTTTATCTGGGTACCCTTTTTTTCTTTTTTTTTTTTCTCGATTGGTCGACGTTGGACAGTGGATGTTCTGATTACCGTGGTGAAAGCAAATTCGTAGTCTCTGTCTGTATGGAAATTGGTGGATTGATCCACAGTCTGCCTAGAGAATAGCCAGACCCAAAAGACCGGTTATTTTTAGCTTGGGTTATGCACGAGGCTCGATGTAGTCACTAGTTTGGTTCCCATTTGCAATAGGTACTCCGAGCTTTGGGTGCCCACACGAAGGTGCCGGTTCCTAAAGTATTCTGCTTGTGTACCGATCCGAGTATAATTGGGACTGCATTTTACATCATGGAGTACCTGGAAGGGCGTATATTCATAGACCCCAGTCTGCCGGTATGATCCTTCAGACTCAATTGATTTTTCTTTTTGGAATCAGTGCCTGCACTAAAATTTTGCTACACCCCTAGTCGGTGCCTGGCTTTCACTTTGTTAACCGTGGTAGCTTGATGCAGATTTCTGTTTTTTTTTTTACTTCTTCACTTCATATCAGGGTGTCGCGCCGGATAGGAGAAGGGCGATATATGGAGCAACTGCGAAAGCTTTGGCATCTTTACATTCTGTTAATGCGGATGCTATTGGCCTAGAAAAGTATGGACGAAAAGATAATTATTGCAAGCGACAGGTATGCAAGTGAACTCTTACTAACTCCTGAACATTGTGATTGATGAAGCAATGGGTATCCGATGTCCTCTTAGGAATTGTAAAGCTCTTGCTGTTGGAATCTTATATGGAACCTCATATTGTGCAATTCGATTGTCATATCCATTTGGATGCATGATATAGGTAGAGAGATGGGCTAAGCAGTATATTGCTTCAACTGGAGAGGGTAAGGCTAAGAGAAATCCAAAAATGTTTGAGCTGGTCAATTGGCTTCGACAGCACATTCCTCAAGAAGATTCTTCAGGAGCTACAGCAGGCATAGTTCATGGAGACTTTCGTCTCGATAATCTTATTTTTCATCCCTTGGAGGTCTGGTATTGGAAAAACTATTCATTTAAGATCGTTTTTATGTTAAGGAAAGATACGAGCACTTAGACAACTCAATGTGCTTACTTTATTATTGGCAGTTCTTTTGCAGAACATTTTGGAATTGAGTTTTTCTCATTTTTTCAATGGTGACATGCTGGTTGAGTGGAACGAAAATGCTATCCAAAGATGTAAATCTTATCAGATTCTGTTGGTGCAGGATCGAGTTATTGGTATTCTTGACTGGGAACTGTCTACACTTGGAAACCAGATGTGTGATGTTGCATACTGCTGCATGGTACTTAAATTCAAGATCCTAGTTCATTTCCTTGCATGAAAAGAACTTTTTCCCATTTGTTTTATTTTCTTTGGTAGAATTTTTTTCATTCAGTTGGGCGTTTCCTTTCTAATATTTAAGCTACTAGTGAGATTAGGCTTGAATAAGTACTCTATTTGTGCTGTCAAATGGTTAACTGTCGGTTTTTAATTTTTTTTTTGTAGCCTTACATTGTTGACCATGGGTTGAATAAAGCGTGCATAGGTCAAGGTTTTGAGCTTTCTGGAATTCCAGAAGGTATTCCATCCATGGCTGAATATCTGGCTGAATACTGCTCAGCATCTGTAAGTATACTTTCATTATATATGTGTTTGATTGGTAGTGTACTTTTTATATAACTGATGATTCTTTTGCACACATTGATATTTTGAGAATTCCTGTTTTTTTCTGAGAGAACTCTCTTCCAGCTGTAGAGGATTTAAGTACGCTATTACAAATATAACTGTGGCAACTTTGCGGCAGCACTCTTTGCCCTTGGTTGCAGAGCATGATACCTTACACTGATTTCTTGGGTTAGATGAAACTGAGTGAACAACATATCACTCCATGGCAAGGCAAATTTGGTTTAGCAGTTTTCTTTTCTGTTGGTATTACTGGCTTTAGCAATAATGAAGTATATCTAATTGAAAATGCTACAAGCCAAAATTTGGCATTCTGAAATTTGGCCCTTGGTTTAGTATACTTTGATTCACCCAAAATTTGGCATTCTGAAATCTTTTTGCTTGGTTATCTATGTGTTTGAGTCCAAGCGAAGGCAATTATATCGGAGCCATCCAGCGTCATTATTGGATTAGTTGGGTGCTTTAAGAGGCTAGGCCCTATACATTGAGCGCCATAAAAGAAAAGAGTACATAAGAAAGATTAAACTTTGGTGCTCATTTGGACATTCATTCTTGTGTGTGCTCACTTAGATGACTGAATACTACGCTTTTGAAATTTGCATGGAAGGGCAAACCATGGCCTGCTGCTGCATGGAAGTTCTACATGGCCTTTTCATTGTTTCGTGGTGCATCAATATATACTGGAATCTACAGCAGATGGATCATGGTACTCCTAAAAACTGTGTGGCTCGATGGCCATTGTTTTCTTTTTATGTGATGGACATGCATATGATGATGTAGGGCAATGCTTCAGGAGGTGAACGTGCACGGCATGCGGGTCAAATAGCTAATGACCTAATAGACTTTGTGTGGGCAATTATTGAACGGAAATCTGTGCTTCCTGAGCACCCTCCACCTGGTATAAACCTTCTTATATTTTGTTAACTAAGTACAAAACTATGTATACACACCACCAGTTTTTCATACTTTTAGCTTGTTATTAATGTCCGATAAAGCATATTGAATCTCAAGACAGTACTCAATCCTAAGTCGTAACACGAGAAAGAAAATTGAACGTATCAACTAGTTGGATAAATCACATGGTATTAAATCTACCATGTGTCATGGTTCTGGCCGTTAGCCTAGTTCAAAGACTGCACATCATGGTTCTGGCCGTTGGCCTCGTTCAAGGACCGTGCGCTGTGTACTATCCTCGGTCACGAGTAGTACACCAGCCGATTCAAACGCACAACAACTCGATGCTAAGGTGCATGCGCATTTCACCAGATCCGTTGTAAGGAAGAAAGAATGACAATGGATGATGGGAAAATGTTTTACTCAGATGTATTAATCAACAGTACAAGTAATGCACATCAAGAAACTATCGAGATAGGAGAGTTTGAGTTGTTGAACCCACTAAAGAGCTTTACAGACATTATCTATTCTAACACGAGCAGACATTACAGGTGCTTCAGATGGTAGAGTATCAGAAGGAAATTTCTAATAAATTTTGAGGCTTGGCAGAACCCTTGGTTGGAATAAGTGCGCAGTGCGTGGTCAAGATCATTCTTCTGTTAGGCTACGGGATTGCTTAGACTGTTAAATTAAATCTAGGAGTAAACTAAGAATAATGAAATCACAGTAGTCGGAGTGAGAGAAGCCCCAAAGCTTGGATATTTTAACCAACTGTTCAAAGCTTTCAGTGCACTTACTTGGTAATCTAAGATTAACTGGTAGAGTTTATGGCGTGTGTTACAAGCACATCCTAGTGTCTGTATCGTGTGATAAAGTTAAAAAGATTCTTGTGTGACGGGTTAATCATCAGATTGACGAAGGCAACTTTTGGAAAGAGGGTGGTTATGCTTGGGATAATTTGTGCAGAAATGTGTTGGTGGCCTCACTTCATGACCCCTGCTCCCACTTGGGTCACGAGCTCATGTTGCAAAATTTTAAGTCTCATCAGTGAATATATTGATCAAACATTGCCAATGATGCTAAAAGCTTACTACCACCAACCATCGAACTTTTTAATCATAATTGTTGACCGAGTGTTTGGTCTCGTTATTCAATTTGAGCATTTTGCAGCATTTTGAGATTGTGTGTTATATGTACTGGACCTTGATTAGCTTAGTATATTCTTTAAACTGTCTCCTAATTTTGGTTTCTCTTGGTTTTTGCCGGGCTTATTGTCTCCTTATCCAAATTTGGACCTCATATGTATCCTTCTGTCCTTTACTTCTTACTTTCCAGTTCCAAGATTTCTTGGTTCCTTCATTCCTAGTAATTATGGTGGAGAAAGAAGCATCTCATTGGAGGGAGGGCGGTTTGTCCCTAATGAAAAGGTCTTGCACTTGAGAAACAAGCTGATGAAATTTATGGAAGATCACATATACCCTTTGGAAAATGAATTTTACAGACTTGCTCAATCTAATTTGCGATGGACTATTCATCCAGAGGAGGAGAGATTGAAAGATCTGGCAAAAAGAGAAGGCTTGTGGAACCTATGGATACCTGTATGAGTCTGAGAATTTAGTAGATTTCTTTTGCTCTTTTACTGAGAGTGATGTCCCATAGGAAGGGTGCATTTGGTTTGTCTTTGAAAATGGGTTTGGGGCTCTAAAGGCCCTTGGGCAAATGCTAAGTGTTTGGTAGCTTTTTTGGAAGAGCTTGTGGGAGATGCATTGCATTTTCAAATTCCTCCAAAGGCCCTTAGCCCAATGCAAGTCCTACCTAGTTTTGGTCTTTGAGCATTTCCAGAATTCTAATGCATTTTTTTCTTCCAACTTTGCCCTTGCTAAACTTTTGAAATTCTAGTTTTACCCTCACCATTTTCACTGGGCAGCCTCAAGCGGAGTTGCTGGCGAGCCTCGCCTAAAGTCGTGCAACCCTAGGCGGCCCTCATTAAGCCAAGGTCGTGGACCCTGAGCAGCACTTGGCAAGGGCTGCCGAGGTGGCACAACCTTAGGCGACGGCCGTCGGTGCCAGATCTGCCCAGCTGTGGCTTGCTGACGTCTGGCGGTCGCAAGTAGAATTTTGAAAGTTTTATCCAAATAGCATTTAGACCAAAGTTAATTGCCATGGCACTTTTCAATTATACTTTATGAAACACTATTTGCTTAAAAAGCTTTTTAACCTAAAATCTTTGCATTTTCCCAAAGACTTTCTACAAATGCCGAACCAACTGTATCTGGAGTCTTCCTACTTAAAGCATAGCTATAGAAGCTGTCTGACACTTGTTCCCTATTATCATATATTCAGCTTGATAGTGCCACTAGAGCAAGGGAACTAATTTTTGAAGGGAAAAGTTATGCATTCAGCAATGAGGCGTATGATCAGTTGTTAGGCGCAGGCCTCTCTAACCTTGAGTATGGCTACCTTTGTGAGATTATGGGCCATTCTGTTTGGGCTCCACAGATATTTAATTGCGGTGCACCGGATACTGGAAATATGGAGGTAAGATATGTATTGATTATTTAGGCAATGAACCAATTGCTCTATCTTTACTGCCTTTATCTTGTGATCTAGTTTGAAATTATCTTTGTATAATCTCTGGTTGAAATGGACCTATCTATATGGGACTTAAGCAGGGATGATGTGAGTTTGCTAGGCAATGGTGCACATAGATGTGGAAGTTTATATACATTTTTTGGTTCCAGAGGGGGAAAATGTACAGTTTGGAATCTGCCATCATTTATGCATGTGTACTCTCAGTGTGCTTCACTTGCCATTTTAGCCATTTTGCACCATGGATATCTCGACATATGTAAATATGTGACATTTGGATTTTATGCCACTCTTGTTTTGTGTAGCATAAATCTGATAGTCACAATGCTTTTCCATTTAAATCAGGTATTGTTGCGATATGGAAATAAAGATCAACTAAATGAATGGCTTATTCCTTTGCTCGAGGGGAAAATCCGATCAGGATTTGCAATGACAGAACCACAGGTTGCATCTTCTGATGCAACCAATATAGAATGTTCTATCAGAAGGTAGGTTGATGGAGCATATCCCGGATAGGATTGTTGGTGATGCAAAAGATAAAGCTTGATTTTAAATATTTTGTCAGTGTTGTGTTTTTCCTGCTAAAAACTATTTGTAGTATGCCTCACCTGATTGGTTAAGCGTCTCCCACACTGTTGATGTCATTATTGGATTCCCCCCCCAAAATTTGAAGAAAACCACACAAAGAGATTGACTTTACTTGTCTGCATGCTCTCTTTTTGAAGACTAGGAGATTAGACGTCATCAATGGTAAGAAGTGGTGGACAAGTGGAGCCATGGATCCAAGATGCAGACTTCTTATAGTAATGGTGAGCTCATTTGCATTGCTGTTTTGAGTTGGATTTGAGATTGCTTTTTACACAGAAATTGTGATGTTAATTGTCAGGGGAAAACTGATTTTTCTGCTGCCAAGCACAAGCAGCAATCAATGATTTTAGTGGATATTAAGTCTCCAGGTGTTCATGTAAAGAGACCACTCATGGTTTTTGGATTTGATGATGCACCTCATGGACATGCAGAAGTTTCATTTGAGAATGTATGTGTACCAGCAAAGAATATCCTTCTGGGTGAAGGTCGTGGTTTTGAAATTGCACAGGTAGGAATCAGGAATCAAGTTTTGAAATAGCTCAGATGACTAATGACTATGTACACTTCTAAAATTATTTTGAGTCACCCGACTTAGTTCTCGGGAAATGTCGTTGCTTGAATTATTTTGGGCAATTGAAGAACATATTTGCATTTTATTACTTAGGCAATTAATTGATTTTTCTGTTTCCGTACCAGGGAGATAGATGCTTTACTTGGGGAGATGTCTGATTGTTCATTTTGTAATGAGTTTTGTTTTTGGGATAGAAGGGTGTTTTTTTTTTTTTGTCTTTTTCTTTGGGAAGAGAAGGGGCAGGTTGGGGGAGGGGGTAAAGATGACATAGAAAAAATATTTCCCGAGGACGTGGTACATATATGTTGATTGGATTCCCAACTTATTTTTTCTTGATTTTACTGACGTAGGTGCTGTTAATATCAAGATTGATGGTTGTCAGCTCCAGATATGGGTAATTGCTGATTTTAATATTTCCCTAAATCATGCAGGGTAGGCTTGGTCCCGGAAGATTGCACCACTGCATGAGATTGATTGGTGCAGCTGAACGTGGCATGCATATGATGGCTCAAAGGGCTCTTAAAAGGAAAGTCTTCGGGAAGTTGATCGCAGAGCAAGGATCATTCTTGTCAGATATGGCCAAGGTAATGTATGGGTCAGAAAAAAAAACAAGAGCCCTTTTGTTTTTAAGCGAAAGAAGATTAGATGAAAGATTGATCTAAAAATAGAATGCAAACCATTTGATTAGTAGATAAACCATGAACGTTAGCACATACTCAGAGCGGAGTCCTTACTGGATTTATCTCTGATTGTTAGATGATTGAAGTAGATGAGGTAGCGAACTTAGAAGCCATGTCAGATGAATGTCTACCAAAAGGTTAAAATGTTTATGATGAGTCTTGACGGATAAGTTTATTAATTATATATGGATGAGGATATTGTTTTTGAAACAGAATTAGAGTTTGTATTAGAATCAACATATGAATTAACTTTTTTTCTTGGTTAAAACGAACATTTTCTTTACTTTGTGGCATTTCGACATCGATACTGATAATGTCATTTGCATTGTGAAGTGTCGGATAGAGCTGGTTAGAACTAGACTGCTAGTTCTGGAAGCAGCTGACCAGCTTGATCGGCTTGGGAACAAGAAGGCCCGTGGAACCATTGCGATGGCCAAGGTATTCGAAAGCTTTTGAACAAGCAACCTTTTTGTGGATAATTATCATCCATTTGCTTGACCTGGTTCTGGATTTGCTTGTTTGCCATATCGAGCAGGTAGCAGCTCCCAACATGGCACTGAAGGTGCTTGACATGGCTATGCAAGTGCACGGCGGAGCCGGATTATCTTCAGATACTGTCCTATCACATCTCTGGGCCACGGCAAGAACTCTAAGAATCGCGGATGGTCCGGATGAAGTCCATTTGGGCACAATCGCCAAATTAGAACTTCAGAGGGCCAAACTCTAAGGAAAGCCTGGAGAAAAATCGAGCAGAGCACCTTTTCCTAGATAAAGGTTAGAATACTCTGAAATGAAGCATGCCAATCATTCCTTGTGTAATGAAAGCAAATGATCATATATTCGTAACTTTTAGCTGGAATGGCTTTGGCTGCTTGAAATTAATCTTCTGCTGTTAATAAAAGCTTGAGAAGAATCAGGGAAGAAAAGGATTAATCACTTTGTAAGTGTGTATTCAATTAATGGCAGAATATACTGTAAAAGACTACGCTGGCAACGCCGGATTAAGTAATTTCTTCTCATGTTTTCTTTTCAATAATACGATTGAGTCTTATACCGTGAAGGAGTCGGCTCTCTTTTCCTTCTGGAAATTTTTTAGATGCAACGCGAGCGAAGCTATATATGATCATCTGTTTACACAGGTCACCTTCGTTATCCTTGATTTACACAATCATTAAGTAGACAAGAACCGTTTCTTGTACCAAAATAGCGATAAAGGTGACTTGTGCTGAATAGTTTTTCTTAACCTGTGTACCAATTGACTAATCCCTCCCTGGAATGAAATTTAATGCTTCTTCATAAGTCGTCGTATAAGCCATGAGATACTAGAGATTAGGGATGTGCAAAATGAACTACCCAAACTAGGAATCATCCATACTGGATTAGACCATGGTTGGGTCTGGTTCTTGGGAGTATCAGTCTGATTTCTAGTTCCTAAAAATAGAACTGGTATCCAGGTGATCGGGTTTCCGGTTCCAAGGAGGAATCGGATCAATTACATATATATATTTTTTAATTTTTTCAAAAAAATTAGTAAAATATAAACTAAAACCTAAGAAAACTTCATTGATAAAAATTAATAAAATGTGAACTAAATTCTAAATGAATTTCATTGGTATAAATTCATTGACAAATAGTAAAATGTTAACTAAATCCCAAGTGACCAGTTCCATTGAACAGAATCGGGGTCCTAGGATTAACCGGTCTGGTCCATGGTTCCCTATTTTGGGAACCGGTCCAATTCGGTTCCGAGGTGAAATCGAGAATTGAATCGAGAACCGATCACCCCTATTAGAGATCATGTAGGTGATGTTATGGGATGGAAACAAAAAGAGAATAGGCTTTCAATAGGCGATAATGAGCAAATCGATCACCCCTATTAGAGATCATGTAGGTGATGTTATGGGATGGAAACAAAAAGAGAATAGGCTTTCAATAGGCGATAATGAGCAAATGAAATATAAAGATTCTCAATAGAAACTCTTAAAATTAAAATTAACTTATGTCACTCTTACAATATGCATCATTTATCATTAAGGGATCTTTCTCGAGTGGAGTGCTTGTTCTTTTTCTAACCACGAATCGGCTTTCATAGTCAATTGAATTCTAAATCTTTAGAAACTTTCATTTTAGTTCATACGAAACCGCGAAACTGACCCTTGTGTCACGGAAAAAATAAAAAACTAGTTCCATATATTTTGCGCACCGTAGTTAGTATGTACGTGCTACAATCTATATGACAAACAGGTCTACACAATGCTTTCTCTCCGCCTAATGACAGGGCAATGGATGAACCCACCATCATCCCATCGATAAATAAATGGCAAGCGGCCTTCGTTTTATCACAGCATATCAATTTGACACCATCAGTTTCAATGATGGGACTCGAAACCCTATAAAGTTAGCCTCAAACAAAGAGAACCCTTGATTGCAACTATCCGTTTTAGCAAAGTAACAAACGGGAAAACCAGAACAACCGTCTATTCTATCTCGGAAATCAAATGTCACCTGAGGTTTCCCAACAGAAAAAACTGTCATTTCCTATGCTTCTTTCCATTTCTGTCTCATCTTTTTTCCCTTCCTCACGTTCAAAAACAGCCGCCCCGCCTGCCGCCCCCCCCCCCCCCCCCCGCCCCTCACCCCCCACCCCCAACCACACACACATAACCTATTAAAACCAGAGAGCCATAGGGAGATCAGAGATTCCGACAGATGAAGAAGAGAGTCCCAAGACCTCTATTGACATTCATCTGTTTCGTAGCTAATTTCCTATAGTCCTCGATTCCGCGATCATTCCACTAGTTTGTTGTACTTTTCAAGTGAGTGGAATTGTAGGGAGGGAAAAAAAAGATGAGCGGATATGATCGCTTCTCCGGCCCTACATGGCGAGGAAAGCGCACAGCATACGCCATTGGCGGGGTTGGCATAGTATTTGTTGTGGCGGTGGTGATAGGCGTGGCCGTCAGCGCCAGCAGCAGAAGCAGCAGCTCCAGCCAATCCAGTGCCGGTACCAGCGGCGGGGTATCAACCTCGATGAAGGCTATCCAAGCCATATGCCAACCCACTGATTACCGGGAAGCCTGCATGAGTAGCCTTTCATCAGCGGGCAGGAACACCACCGACCCCAAAGACCTCATCCAGATGGGCTTCCAAGCCGCGATCAAACAAGTGAAAGCAGCAATTAAGAACTCCACTGTTGTGAAGGATCTCGCGAAGGACCCGAGATCCAAGCAGGCCCTGGAGACGTGCCAACACCTCCTGCAGTACTCGATTGACGACCTCCAGAGCTCCTTCGAGAGGCTGGATGGGTTCGATGTGAGCAAGCTCGACATGTACATGGCCGACCTGCGGGTTTGGCTCAGTGGGGCAATCACATTCCAGGAGAGCTGCCTGGACGGCTTCGAGAACACGACAGGCGCTGCCGCGAAGAAGATGAAGCAAATCCTCCAGAGCTCCAGGGAGCTCACCAGCAACGGCCTTGCCATGGTCACTGAGATCTCCTCGCTGCTCAGCTCGTTCAACATCCCCGGTTTGAGCCGGCGCCTCCTGTCTGAGGAGCAGGATGGTGTCACCGAGTTCCCATCGTGGGTTGACAAGGGGCGGCGCAAGCTCCTTGCAGCAGCACCTGCAGACATCAACCCTGACGTGGTCGTGGCCCAGGACGGGAGCGGCAAGTACAAGACCATCCGTGAGGCTCTGAACGACGTTCCTAAGGAGAACAACAAGACCTTCGTCATACACATCAAGGAAGGAGTGTACAAAGAGAAAGTATTGGTAGACAAGAAGACGACCCATGTCATGATGGTCGGTGATGGCCCCACGAAGACTGTGATCACTGGGAGCTTGAACTACGTCGATGGAGTCCAAACCTGCAACACCGCAACATTCAGTACGAAAGAGAAAATACATCATTTAGCATTTTCACCTGAATTCTTCATTAATTCCCTCTACAAGACAAGGGCTAATAAACCAAGTCAACTTATGTTTCAGCTGCCATAGGAAGCAACTTCATAGCCAAGGACATCAAGTTTGAGAACTCGGCGGGCGCTGAGAAGCACCAGGCCGTGGCACTACGTCCAGTCCGACATGTCCGTGATCTATAACTGCCACGTGGACGCCTTCCAGGACACGCTCTACACGCACGCCCACCGCCAGTTCTATCGTGATTGCACCATCTCCGGTACCATCGACTTCATCTTTGGCGACGCGCTTGCTGTCTTCCAGAACTGCCAGATGTTCGTGAAGAAGCCCCTCGAGAACCAGCAGTGCATCGTCACTGCATCAGGACGCAGCGAGCGCCGCTCTGCCTCCGCCATCATCCTCCAGAACTGCACCATCTCGGCTGACCCTGCCTACTACCCCCTGCGGAACATCAACAAGGCGTACCTCGGTCGCCCATGGAAGGACTACTCGAGGACGGTCATCATGCAGTCCCAGATCGATGACCTGATCCAGCCGCAAGGGTGGTTGCCGTGGATGGGCGACTTTGCACTCAACACGTGCTTCTACGCAGAGTATGGGAACAGAGGGGCCGGCTCGGCGACGAAAGAGAGAGTGAAGTGGCGTGGGATCAAGAACATAACTGCACAGCACATCACCGACTTCACACCGAAGGTCTTCTTCAAGGGTGACGCTTGGATCACCACCACCGGAGTGCCTTACAGTCCCGGGATCATGACGGCTTAAACGGAGCTCAAACCAAAGAAGAAGATCGTTACGTGTTTTATAGGCGTAGTTCTTAATGAACGTTCTTTTTTTTTTGAGGGGAAGCTGACTCCTGCATTTCAGCTTTCAAGTTTTTGTTGCTAGAGATGGGAGAATGATGGTCATGTAAATTCTACTTCCTACTGCTTTTTTACTTATAATATACGTAAAAACAGTCGGTCAAAGTGATTAATTTGAATCGTATGTCCAAGATTCTCTCACAAAAGCTCAATTACAGAGACTCGTTTTTACTTGTAGAGCTAATTTTTGGAGAAAATAGTTGAAAGGGAAGCACCCAAATTGAACGATGACGCAATTCAAAGAGAGATTGCTGTTTAGAAACGTCTAGCTATATACCTCAATATGAATTTGTAATGAGGCAAATTAAACATAATAAGCCCTAGGCTAAACCACGTATCTCTATCCTGCATGACTTGCCAAGTAAGAAAAAGGCTACGGCATAAGGAACAAATACAGATCAGGAAATAAAGTTGCTTCCAATGGAGAAACTACTTATACTCAATTTTTGGGCGCATAACAAGGGTTAATATCATTAAAAACCCCAAACTGATATGCCTCTGATAAATTTACCTCAAACTTTTTTTTTACCACCAAAAATCCTAAACTGATACACTCGTGATAATTTTATCCTCAGTTAGTTTCCGTTAAATTTTACTATCAAATTATTGAGTTGGATGACACGTGGAAGTCAACGGGTCTACTAGTTTAGGAATTTACCCTTCTATTTGTCATGTGTACCAGTTTGTAATTTTCGTGATATTAATCCAATTTAACGGAAGATAAATTTATCACAAGTGTACCGGTTTAGGATTTTAATGGTCAAAAAATTAATTTGGGATAAATTTTGTCATATGTGTACCATTTTAGGGTTTTGATGGATAAAAAATTAATTTAGGGTAAAATTGTCACATGTTTACCGATTTGGGGTTTCATAGTATTAATCCCAATGACAACAATCTTAATAGTTTCTCTCTCTCTCGGCTTCTCCCTCTCTTGGCCGACTCTCTCTCTCTCTCTCTCTGTTCCCTCTTCCTTGGTCAACTCCCCCCCTTTGTTTTATGTGTATTATTGGTGACCATGAGTCACCTTGCATACAGCCTTAATAAGGCTGAACATCTCAGCTGCCAAGCAATAAAGGAGGGGGACACCTAAGGGGGTTCAATAATGGTGGCCTTAAATGGCTTTTAATGAGCATTTGACTTGATCAACAATTTTTGTCTTCTTATCCTCTCTATAGCTGAACCGTGAGAGACCTCCTGAGTATACTGGTTTCATTCCCAACTACTTGGGCCAATCAGTTTGTACGAAACCGACTAATCAATACTAACTTAGCAATCCCGCATCATACTTGTTATGTTAATTTTCCGAGGGTTTTTTTTTCACGCTTGGTATACCCATTCAATACAAGAATTGGTGTAGAAAGACCTCCACATATGGCCAAGTATGACCAATCAAAGATTTAAATCCATTGGTGTCCAATTCGGGTTAGCCGGGTTGCCCAAGTACGTGTCCTATCTGATCGGGCCTGATTGGGTGCATGGCCTGGCACTCTATTGGGCCGCACAGGCGCATGACCGAGCACATGGCCAGGGGTGTGGCCGAGCGCACAGGCGCAATGCCGGGCTGTACGAGCGGCGTGTCGAGCACGATGCCGGCTACATGAGTAATGTGTCAAGCACAATGCTGACCCGCACAAGTAAGGGGCTGGTTCATGGGTCTAACACATGCATTGGCTTATGCATGGGCACAAGGCATGGCTCATGGCCAAGTCCATTGGGCACAAGACTAGATCAAAACCGGATTTGATGGGCATGTTGCTTGGCACAAGAGTTGGGCACAATGACCGGCACACGATCAAGCATGTAGCCGGTCTGTGGCCTAGCTGACGGGTACAATGGCCGATCATATCTGGGCACGAGACCTGGCAGAACGGTTGGCACATAGCCGAGTCCGTGGCCTAGCCATTAGGCTCATGGCCTAGCATGGCCTAGCACATGGCTCGTCTATGACCTATTTGACCTAGTTTGACAATCTGTGGCCAATTCGCGATCGGTCCACGTTCGAGTATTAATGACACAGGGTCGACCTTCGGTTATCATGTGGCATCGTGGAATATGGTACATCGAAATTAACTCATGATCATCTGTGATAGATGCATGGCCGTACGGTATCACTCGCGACCGACACATGCTGACATCGGATTGATCCATAGTTGTTTCGGACTGTCCCACTGACGGTCCTTATGGTCGAAGGGTCATTCCACAGTTATATCACCCTAATTGACTTGCGTGATTAGGGAGTCATTCCACTGTTGATCCCTAGTCTAAGTCATGGATAATCTTTCGATCATGACCAACTCTCAATACACTCATTCTGACCATATTATCCATTCCATTACCGACCCTCAACTCGACTGCTCGCCCATTCTATCACCATTTACCTTTGGCTATTTCAGTCCCAAATTTGGGGATGTCACAGGTGAAGCACGGGAAGACTAGGCGAGGGTGACTCACCCATCCCAATTTGGCGAGGGCCACCTTCGATGACAATAGGCAAGGCCACCCTTGCTAGCCATGGGCGAGGCTAACCCTCGCCAGATTTGGACAAGGGTCTTTGCCAATCACCCCTTGCCCAAGCGAGACTAGCCTTCACCTATGGCTTTTGAGGGTGGCCTTGCCCAAGCGAGACTCGCCTCATCGTTACTCGCTGGCAATTGGTGAGGTGACTCTCTCGTCCAAATATAGTGAGAGCGGCCTTGCCCAGGCGAGGTTGTCCCTCACTTGTTGCCGGTGAGGGTGGCCCTCACCAGACCTCACCCAGTTCTTCCGAGGCTTCGTTGGTGGCCGGCCACCAGTAAAGACAAAAAGAAAACTAAAAAAAAGAAAAGAAAGGTAAAATGAAACAAAAAAAGAAAAAAAATTTAAAAAGTTAAAAGACAAAATGCCCTTATAATTCGGAAAGTCAGACCCTTTTTTAAAATAGATATAATCATTTTAGATCCTTAATTGAAATAAAATTTATTTCAAATTCTTATTTAAGAAAATGATGACATTTTAAGCTCTTATTTAATATAAAATTCACTTCAGATATTTATTTAAGAAAATAATGGGACTTCAGCTCTTAATTGAAAATTTTCATATCCGTCTCTTTGAAATTTTTCCACGCAACTTTAAGGTGAAGTCAAATCTTTTCATGAAGTCGCCAAAAAAGAAAAGGATAAAAAAGAAAGAGGAAAAAGATATGGAAAAAAGAATATCCTATCAACGGGACTCGTGATTTTTCAACATTGTCTGCTACTGTCCCGTCGCGAACTTAACCTCTGCCCATCATCTCCCGACTTTGTCCCCATGCGCTAGCGTGTCTTAGCTCTCTGTCTCTCTCCCTCCTCCTAATCATCGTCATCATCGTCATCGGTTCGCACAAGATCGAAGGAGCAGACGCTCTCCGCAGCCAGCTTGCGCTCGGACAGTCTCAAGGAAGAGAAGATGGAGACCATAAGGCACCGCACGGTGAAGGTCAACGGCGTGAGCCTCCACGTGGCGGAGTGCGGCGAGGGCCCCCTCATCCTCTTCATCCACGGGTTCCCGGAGCTCTGGTACACGTGGCGCCACCAGATCCTGGGCCTCGCCGCGCTCGGCTTCCGCGCCGTCGCCCCCGACCTCCGCGGCTACGGGGACTCCGACGCGCCGGCCCCGGCGGACGCCTACACGGCCCTCCACGTGGTGGGCGACCTGGTGGCCCTCCTGGACGCGGTGGCGGCGGAGGAGAAGGCGTTCGTGGTCGGCCACGACTGGGGGGCCATGATGGCGTGGTACCTGTGCTTGCTCAGGCCCGACCGGGTCAAGGCTCTGGTCAACCTCAGCGTCCCGTGGATTCCCCGGAACCCCGGGAGGAAGCCCCTCGACGGCTACCAGGCCGCCTACGGCGATGATTACTACATCTGCAGATTTCAGGTTCTGGGGTCTTTCTTGCGTGTGTTTTCTTTCCCCTGTCGTTGCTTTGCTTGCTTGTGTTTTCTGTGGGGCCGATTGGATGCACTCGTGGAAGAACATGCTTAGCAATGAATTTCAAATTGCAAATCTCGAAATGCTGACTACCATCTCCAGAAGAAGAGTTTATACATTGGAAATTGTAATGTATACTGCTTCTATACACATGATTTTCCAATATGTCTGCGTTGTTTGACCCGCAGGACTCACCGAAGCTAAGTTCGATTTCATATCTCCAAATGCTGGACTTGCGAAGTATATCTTGTAGATTTATCGGAGGATTAGCCTGGTGTTAGTAAGTTTCGACTATCGCTGGCATGCCTGTTTGTCTGTCACATGACTTCTTTAAACACCTAGCCGGGTTGTTGTATCGACTTTTACACTACATTTGATCTCGGGATCATGCGACACATTTTCCTTTAGGTATTTGATCTTCCTGAGCTGAGTTAGAATCGAGTGAACATAACGATCTTAAAGTTATTTGATTTTTGTGTAGAGATCAATCGTGACAGCAGTCAAATCAGATCAAGTCCATTTTAGAGTGCATAGAAAGCCACCATAATTGTGATTATAATTTCGTTAAGTGCAGGAACCTGGAGAGATCGAGGCCCAGTTTGCAGAGATGGGGACCCGGAGAGTCCTCGAGGGGATGTTGACATACCGCATTCCTGGCCCGCTTTTCTTTGTGAAAGGGAAAGGGTTCGGGCACCTGGTGGACGACCCCGTTGTCTTGCCTTCGTGGCTGAGGCGGGAGGACATTGACTATTACGTCGACAAGTTTGAGAAGAAGGGCTTCACTGGAGGGATCAACTACTACAGGAACTTCAACCAGTAAGCTACTACTTTCCCCAGGACGATCAATCTGATCTCTTGTGTGTATGGACACAAGAGGAGGGAGGAGATCGCATCGTGCTGCGAGAGTTGTTGAGCTAACGCATAACTTGCAAAAGCTGCTGTCTACTTGAAATTCACATTGCTCTGAAATTCCGTGGAGTTTGGTACAAAACTTAGATATACTCCTTTCCGCACTGTGCAATCCATGATCTGCAAGGAAGGGTGTCTATATATTTTCACCAATTTAGCTACAGTTTCAGCATGATTTTTGCGGGATCGATTGGTTTAGCTGACCAATAGGGAAGTAGGAATCAAGGATTTTCTCTTGATCAGTAGCACACATATCTGATCCCTCCAGTGTATAACGTTAGACAGTTTTACTTGGGGAGTATCTTTGTGCAATTATTTCCTCGACTGTGCTTTTTCTTTGCTTCTTATGAATTGATGTTGCAGGAACTGGGAGCTGATGGCACCATGGGATGGGGCTCAGGTGAAAGTGCCTGTAAAGTTCATTGTGGGTGAGCTTGACCTGGTTTACCACATGCCAGGCGTCAAAGACTTTATACACAAAGGTGGGTTCAAGAAGACGGTCCCTCTCCTGGAGGAAGTGGTGGTCATGGAAGGTGTGGCCCATTTCCTCAACCAAGAAAGGCCTCATGACATCAACCAACATATTTATGATTTCTTTAGCAAGTTTTGAGGTCGCTTCTTGCCCCATCATGTGACAGGTTGGGGTCTTCGTAAAGTCTGTCCTCTGTGTGGCATAGCATGGTAACGTTGATAATGCAAGCTATGACGATGTATTAAAATAAAATTACTTATACTAGAGTATGATGGATAAGTGCATTTCACTCCAAAATCCTTATCCTAGAGTATGATATATCCCCACATGAAGTGCTGAAAATTAATGTCTTTAAGGCTGCCTTTGTATGATTTTCAACTATCCACATCTTAATTGATTGGTTTAACTATCCACCTCTCCTGGAGGACTGGTTCACGTGTATGATCATATACCAATCACATAAAACACACGACACTATAGTCTAATCCGACATGAAATGGGACATCTAAACGAACAAATGACGAGGGAACGAGCTTGAACAAGGCACAAGGCTCTTGGCCAAGCATGGTATTATCCTTGGCCGCATCTCGTCAAGTGAGATTCCAACATTTACGCAAACGAATAACATGAAAAATGGCTACATAAGGCATAAAACACCCTAATATGATGAGATATGACAAGTACCTGCTCTTCTTACGTTCTCTCGACTCAAGCCCCTTCTCATTATCTTCCTTGGTCCCGTTGTCGCTATTTCCTCCTGCCTTAATAGAGGGATCCAGTTTACCGGCACTAACATCCTCAACTGTATCACTTCCATGTTCCTGAGCAGAACCCAAGCCTTACGCTCAAAAGCTTAAAAGCTTTTAACCCATCTTCATCTGAGAAAAATTTAAAGAACGGAGAAGATTTCTAGGTTAAAAGCTTAACAGCAGTAATTCTTGTGTCCTACCTCTTCCAACCTTAGTTGATCCTTATATATACAGGTCTTCAATTTCAACTGCCAAAGACCTTCAAAGAGATGACTAGATCCTTAGCCATCGGTTGCTACAGCCAATCGAATGCCTCTTGACATCGATCTGTCCACTCACATGGCTTTGCCTTCTTCAACATGTCCGTGAGTGGCATGGTAATGCTCTAGTAGTTTTGGATGAACCACTGACAGTAATTAGTAAGGCCAAGAAATGACCACAACTCTGTTACCTTGGTTGGTGGTTCCCACTCCATGATTGCCCGGATCTTTGCCGAATCCATGTGCACTCGTCCACCCCTAATGATGTGCCCTAGGAATGGTACTTCTCGCCACACAAACGAGCACTTCTTGTGCTTCACATATAGGTCAGTCTCCCATAGTACTTTGAAGACTTGTCTGAGCTGCTCGATGTGCTCCTTAAGCATCTGGTTGTATACCACAATATCATTTAGGTAAACCACAACTATCGATCAAGGAATTGATAGAGTACCGTGTTCATCAGTGTGTGTAATGTTGTCGGTGCATTGGTCAAGTTAAAAGGCATGACAAGGAACTTAGATGAGTTGTATCGTGTCACACATGCGATCATTGGCTCATCCCATTCCAAAATCCACACTTGATAGTATCCTAATAACAAATCGAGCTTCATGAACCATTGCGCTCCATCAAGTTGGTCGAACAAATTGGTGATGAGTGGGATTAGGTACTTGTTCTTTATCATTAGTTTATTCGATGCCCGGTAGTCGATGCACATCATCAGTGATCCATCAAGTTTCTTTTGGAATAGGACTGGGTGCCAAATGGAGCATTCGATGGTTGGATATTATGACATCATGAAATTCGACCCTTTTCGAAATATATGAAATGATTATTTCATCGATGCACTATTAGTTAAATCTCACTTCGAATTGATCACTCATGAGAGGACTAATCCATGGGGAAAGGCTATTGAGGAATTAAGTATGCACGACTTGAGAACTCGACCATGGATTGACAATTTGACCATAAGGATTGATAAGGGATAATTTTGAGCCATGATAGACCGATCAAGGAATTGTTATAGAATGATTCGCCAATAGTATAAATCGAATCGCGGGTGATTTTGCCTGACCATTGTATGGATTGCAAATGACCCTAAGCCAATTCCTAATAATCGTGTACTTCGGAACTAGCGATTGGCCCTTGCAATGACATGACAACCAAGGTCACTCATGACTCGAGAAAGCTTAAATGTGGGTTAATATTGAATCAACCACGGGTCGAATATGGCGTAACTCCTAAAGACCACCCATTAGTTTGAGATATACTAAAGTCGCAATTGATCAATTTGACCATGAATTATAATTCGAATTTGGGTATTGAACTTTGAAGGATTTAAAGACTAATCTATTGGATGTCGCCTTATTAAACCATTTGTTTATCAGTTTACTTGAAATTCTTGGAAAAGTGAAATTCCGACCGGAATTGAGAAGCCATGAGGAAATTAGGCCACGAGGAGAAAGAAAATGGCTTGACCCATTTGAAAGCCCATTAAGCCTTTCAAGCCCATTTCTCTTCCAATCGGGCCCGTTCAAGCCTAAGCCCATGTTTGTTGCACCAAGCCCAAGCCCATGTGAATAGTGCTCGTGAATAGTGCCAAGGGTTGAATTTACCAAATTGCCCCTCTCATATTCTGTTTATTACATTTTTGCCCTTGGATATTTACCTTGGCTTGTTTTACAAGATTTAACCCTGGTAATTGATCTTAGCTTGTTGGGCAAGAAGTGATCTTGGCTATCCATCTTTGGGTGTCTTCATATACACTTTTCTTTCTCTTCCTCACTGTCTCACTTCAGTCTTTCTTTCACTCTCTCCCTTGCACTCTCTCATTCCCTTGTTTGGTCAACCACCACCAGCCACCATCACCGTCGCCACCATCCACCGTCGTCGTCGTCCACTGTCGTGACCACCTTCGTCGAGCTATCCGCCGCCGCTTTGACACCACCATTGTTGAGTTTTTCTTTGGTTTAAGAGTAAGTTACTCTCTAAACCTTGGTTAGCATGATAGGTTGTTAATGAACTTGGTTTAGGGGCTGATTATGATGATTATAGGTAGATTAGTTGATAGCTTATCATGATTTGGTTGATAGCTTATCATGAGTTGGTTGACAGCTTATTATGATTTGGTTAATAGCTTATTATCAATTGCTTGATAGCTTATCATGATTTGGTTCATAGCTTATTATGAGTTGGTTGATAGTTTATCATGAGTTGGTTGATAGCTTATCTTAAATTAAGTGATAACTTATCATGCATACTTGTCTTATATGGTGATAGGTTATCATATGATAAGATTTAATTTTTCTTGTGTATATGTATAAGGATGAGTGGTGCATGCTTTATGTGCTTTGGAGCTTCTTATATTATAGAAATTGGTTGCCCAATTTATAAACCTCGTTTGCAAACTTTTACAAGGGTTTTTATGGACATGTAAGTGAAAACCCCAAGGTGTTAGGTTTAAATGTCCAGTTTTATGAGTGGAATGGGGCAAGAGAGTTTGAAAATGAAAGCTTGCAAAGTTTGATGGGTTCATTATGTGTATGTGATCACATATGAATTTATTACTGCATTTTTACGGATGAAAGTTGCAGTACTTTGTTGTGTGAGCACAAACTACGTTTGCATTTGGCTAAATGCGGAGATGATAATGAATTGTGTGGTGGTTGTGCTCGTGTGATCATGTAACACCCTGATGCATTTTACGTGGGGATTGAACTCGTTCTAACGCGTTTTACGCAAGACGATGCCCGATTTCTCGTATGCACGAAGAGTGTCTGGATGCCGAGTCGCAGTAGAGGCCAGACTGATGCATCTTATGGAATGCCATCCTAATGCGTTTAAAGTGGGATGTTGCCATGCTCGATGGGACAGGGCGATGCCTGGTCATGCCGAAAGACCCTTAACTTGATGTGTTTTACGCAAGTTGTGCCTTGGCCTGAGGATCGTTAATAATCTGGACCATCATGAGTGTGATGTGCAATGATGAGTGCTATGTGTCTGAGAATGATGAATGAGCATGTCTGGATTATTAAATTGTAGCTATGAATGATGATGCAATGAGATATGTTGAATGTGCCTTTTGAACATAGACATTGTTGTGGCCTAGTTATGCGCTCATTGGAGCGATTGCTGTCAATGCTAGAATTGCATGTTTAGGGCGATTCGAAGGCAACGTATTCTCCTAAATGAGATTTAGAGAGTTTACTTGTTGAGCTTATCTCATTATTGTTGTTTAACTGTTTTTAGACCCCCAATTATGAATTGACCTCCCACAGGGTTCGGGATGCCCATGGACATGGGCGTGATAGTAGTGGAGTATCCGGTCGGACTGTATAGAGCGTTTAAGAAGCATTCGACAACCGTTTAGGTTTGATGAGGGGTTAGCAATGTGGAAACCGCACGAATCTCTTGCTTGGTTCATAAGAGAAGGGGATGAACTATTTGGTCCGACTAGAAGTTTTGACGGACCCCCTGATGGTGGAGTTGGAGAGGAGGTTTGGGACTTATGGATCTTGACCCTCTAGATAGAATTGTTTATGATCTAGAGATCGATCTGGATGACATGGAGTCCAATCCAAAGACAACTCCTGGATACCATCAATTTGGGTGATGGGTTTGGATGCCCCATCTTTTTGGCTGTCCCCTTTTGGTTAGAGGAGTTAGGTTAGCTCGACCACCCAATCCCTTTTGTATGTGTGGTCTACCAGGAAGTGGCCTTGTGATAAGGCTTCTATTTATGAATCTTCTAGGGGTTAACAAAATGTTTATAAAATGGCTTTGTTGTTTCGTATCTCAAAGTGTTTTCCTTGCTATCCCACTTTGTTGATTGATGTTGGGGAGTTTGAGTACGCTTTCGTATGGCGTTTAATTGAAGGATAAAAAGAATGGGTCGGCGACACATGTTGACACGTCGCATTTCCTTGACCAATGAAGGATGTTGGTGCACTCGTGGGTTCGGGGTGTGACATCGTAGTTGAATTGGTATCAGAGCAAGGTTAACTCGATCCAAGTTTAGTCGATGCCTGGAGTGATAAGATGCAATGGGCATTGAGATAGTTAGTTAGGAAAACATTCTATGCTTGTGATTGGAAGGCATTGAGGTTTCATCTTATACAATGTATTATGCCTATCTTTGTGATTGATTGCTTGTGAGTGAGTGCTTATGATTGGATTACATCTTATGTTGTAGAAGGTGTTTATTTGTGATTCGCTGCTTAAGATTGTAGACTTGAGTAGGCGATTTAGATTTCTAATTCCTTGATGGAATTGTAAATAGGTTTCGTTAGAATCCTGTTAGATGAGCTCTAGAGGAATGGGAACTGGAGGCCAATCTAGTTCACAAGTGAGGGCACAATAGGACCCTCAAGTTGATGGGATCTTACAAGCTTTCAAAGCGAGAGGAAATTTGATGGGTTGGTAAGCTCAAGAACGAGTTGCTGCTATAGCTACTACTATTGAGGCTGCTACCGCCGCCCCTAACGACAACCCTAGACAAGGAAATGATAATGGTGAACGGCCAATGCATCAGTTGGTGAAGCAATTTTTTAAGCTGAAGCCGTCTAAGTTTAATGGGACAGGTGATCCTGAGGCTGCAATCCTCTGGATCAAAGAGCTGGAGAAAGCGTTCACACTGTTGCGATGCTCAGAAAAGGACAAGGTAACACTAGCAGTGTACAAAATGCAAGGTAATACTAGTAATTGGTGGAAAGTCACCCAAGGAAAGGTTTTCCTCAAGGGCACAGTTCTGGCTTGGAACGCTTTTGTCGAAACTTTCAACAGAAAGTACTTCTCAGATTGTGTATGGGAGCAAAAGATGGTTGAATTCCAGCGACTTCATTAGAATCACCTTTCTGTGGATCAGTACAAAGCAAAGTTCGTTGAGCTATCTAGGTATGCACCAAGATTGGTAGAGGAACCAGTGGAAAGTGCTAGGAGGCTCAGAGATGGTATGAAGCCTGAGATCAAAAGTCAGTTGGTGCCCCTAAACTTGAAGGACTATAATGAGCTGTACGAAAGGGCACAACTGATTAAAAGGGACATGGCTGAGCGAGCTGCCACATCTGGATCATGGTATGCACCGAATAGGGACAATCATCGCTTTGGGAATAAATTGATGGTTGGAAATAAGCGCTTCGTCCCTCCTATTAAGAAGAACATTGGAAAACCGGCATACAATCTTGGAAACGTGTGTCGATTCTGTGAGAGGAGGTATGGGAATGGCCCTTGCCTAAGTGGGATTGGAGCTTATTTTGGATGTGGGCAACATGGTCATCAAGTGAGGAATTGCCCAAACCGACCCGTTGGACCACAAGTGCAACCGCAACAATTCTGAGTAGGATAACAAGCTGGGAATGCTCTGCCTATCAATCAGAATCGACCACAAGCACAAGGAAGGGCGTATGTTATGGCAAGGAAGGAAGTGGAGGATTCTCCTGGCATGGTCACAGGTACGGTCTCTCTTCAGGATCATACTGTTTATGCATTGTTTGATTCGGGGGCTTCACGTTCATTTGTTTCTTAGCAATTCATTAAGTTAGTTGGGCTTAAGTCGAAATCTTTGGAAGTAACTCTTCGCGTTACTACCCCTTTAAAGGATGAAGTGTTAATTACGGTAAGGTGTTCAGGCTGTAAGATAATTATTAGTGGTAGGGATGAAGTGATAGATTTGGCGATTTTGGCGATGTATGACTTTGATGTCATCATCGAGATGGATTGGCTCATTAAGCAAAGAGCTATAATGGATTGTAATAATAGGATGATCTAATTTAATCCGATTGGTCATTCTAGATATGAGTTTGTGGGAAATAGAGGAGGAACCTCGATCTCTTTGATTTCGTCGCTCAAGGTAACTACACTATTGGGTGAAGGATGCCAAGGTTACCTAGCGACTATAGTTAACTCGTTGGTTGAGGAATCAAGGCTGAAAGACATAGTCGTGGTGTGTGACTTTCCTTATGTCTTTCCGAAGGAATTGTCAGGATTGCCATATGAGAGAGAGAGAGAGAGATAGAGTTTGTGATTGAGTTGGAACCT
The DNA here is from genome assembly GCA_024733475.1 of Syzygium grande. Lineage (NCBI taxonomy): Eukaryota > Viridiplantae > Streptophyta > Magnoliopsida > Myrtales > Myrtaceae > Syzygium > Syzygium grande. The sequence continues at coordinate 14,892,733 of JAMXDD010000007.1, read as the reverse complement.
GGGACGAAGCCAATCTCTAGAGCACCTTACAGGATGGCGTTGTCAGAATTAAAGAAGTTAAAGGTGTAGATGCAAGAGTTGTTAGATAAAGGGTTCATTCGCCCTAGTGCATTACCGAAGGGAGCGCCTGTGTTATTCGTAAGGAAGAAGGATGGCTTGTTGCGTTTGTGCATCGACTATCGGCAATTAAATCAAATGACCATTAAGAATAAGTATCCATTACCAAGGATAGATGACTTGTTCGATTAACTGCAAGGAGCTTCGGTGTTCTCCAAGATAGACCTGAGGACGAGCTATCATCAGTTCAGAATTAAAAAGGAGGATATACCGAAAACAGCATTCCGTACGTGATATGGTCATTACAAGTTTATTGTGATGCCGTTTTGATTAACTAATTGTTGACACTTAATTTTTAGCCGACGCATCATTAAAAGCAGAAAATTCGAGATTATGGTTTTTTTATTACGACAGAATCCGTTTCTTGAACAAAAAGTGTCGTTTTTTAATTTTGTTTGTTGGCCTAGCTTCTGTAGACGATGTTCTATTCATTTCATGCAAAAACCCAAATAGTCAAATGGTTGACTTTCGAGTTGACTTCTTGGTCAATCCTTAAACCAAAAGTCAACCCCAGGTCAAATTGGGGCTTTTTGCATAAAAAAATTCCTTTTAAGTTTAATTTCACTTTAGAAGTGGAAATTTCAGAAAAATTTAAAGATTTGATCATAAAATCAAACTCCTAGTAAAAAGTCAACTAGAGTTTGACTTTTGGTCAAACCTTTGACCAAAAAAATTGAAAAATACAAAAATCCAAAAATCATTTTATTTTACATTTAATTTGACTTTGGCATTTAAAATTTTACAAAAATCGAAACTTTTTCCCAATTTGTGGAATTTTGTTCAAATCTGCCAAAAATGAAATTACTTCATTTCTAGTCATTTTTTAGGTTAGTTTTCTTCACAATATTTGATCTAGAGGTCATATTATATTCAATTTTGGAACAAATTTTATAATTCCAAGCCAAACACAAAAACCCCCAATTTAGGCCCTAATCAGTGATTTTGATCAATTCTTCATGATTTGCGCAATTGAGACACGAATGAGCCTAATTTCTTATATGAAATCCAAATTCGAAATTAAATTTGGAAGATTCACATGAATTTGAGCCAATTTGATTAATTTAGTGATCCAACGATTAAGAAGTCTAAGAGTAATTGGTCCAATTAGTGCAATTCAACTTGACCCATTCTAGACTAATATTCAATTTGATAAATTGAGATTCAATTTGGCTAATTGGACTTCAATTAAATTTGTTAGTCTAGCTTGGCCATGCAATTAACTCAATTTCAAGAACAATTGAGCTAAACAAGTTAAATTTGATCAGTTTGTGCATAAGTTTCAAATTGGTTTTTAATCATGATAGAAATCAAATTGTACAAAATTGGAAGAAATTGAGCCAAGGATTGAATCGGTTCAACAAGATTAAACTCGGGTCAAATTGGTCCAACCGGTTCAACCCGGTTTGACCTAAATTGAACCGGTCTGATCGGACCGGCCATTTTCCCATCAAAAATCCGGCTGCCGGCGATCTATTCCAGCCAGCCAAGGCTGGCCACGTCCCTTTGAGCCCAAAATGACAAAAATGACCTTAAATAAAAATTATGAAAATACCCCTAAGTGAAATTACTAAAATGCCCTTTGTTAAGGATTTATCAAATTACTTAGGGGTAAGCAAATCAATCATGGCCATTCATTTAGATTTGATCATGTCTATCCATAATGCCATGTCACCAATCCTTAGCCCTTAAGGAATATTCTTAATCATTAAGAATGTATTCTAGGCTATTGGATCAATATAAGGGCTAGGATTCAAAGTTGAGGGGAGTATATGGATCAAAGAGCTCTCACATTTTCAGATCTGAATTCTCTCTCCTCTTTTCCCTCTCTCTCTCTCTCTCTCTCTCTCTCTCTCTCTCTCTCTCTCTCTCTAGCTCATGTATCTCTCTCCCTCTTGCTCTCTCTCTCTCGGTCACGACCTTTCTACCTCCGGCCGGCCGTTTTCCAGTGAGCCGCCTCCTCACCGCCATCCTCCATGGCAGCACAAGGCTGGTCATAAAACCATCTATACTTGCTAGTGGCCAGACATGCTCTGTCCGGCATGATCTCCTCCACGGCAACATCACTGGCATAGTCGACCGATGATTGAATCAATCGGTTCAAGCAGCTAAATCGGCTAGCCGGTAGTCCCTCAGGTGATCCCGAACTTCCAACAGCCTTCCTTGGTGTCTTCACATGGCTGTGGTGGCCAGCTTCCCACTAAACAGCCACCGAATTGCTTCTTTCTACTTGATTTTTTGTTATTAGTTTATTAGCGCGGAATCGAGTCGGTTCTCACTATAGCTTGTGCACTCGATTCTCATAGGTTTGTCGAGTTTTCCGAGACTTCTCTGTGCTGCTCTTGACCTGAATATGGAGATTGGATCGCTCGATTGCGTGTCGAAGCATCATTAAACAAGGTAAGTACACTTGAATGTTATTCTGTAAATTCGTGTACAGAGAAACCTGCATGTTTGAGATTCTGATTTCAACTCATTAATGTTGAAATCTTGCGAAGTGATGAACTAGAGAGTCGCAAAACACGTCTCAAGCTTCGATTTGATATATTATGTGTCTCAATCAGACTTAGTTTGCTAGGTCAAAAGTCTTTCAGAAGTTAGGATCAGAATTTGGAATGTGATGTTCAAGTTTGTTCTGATGATTTCCTGATTAATGTTGTGCTGTTCTATGATTTTTGTGATTTTCTACGATCATTGTTTCAAAAAACTTTCTTCATGAAAGTCGTAGAACACATCTTCATCTATTCGTCAGAAAATTTTCATAAAATTCCAAGCATGTCAGGATTGTACGATCTGTAATGCCATATATGCATAGATCTGGTGACAGACTAGTTTCTGATTGACCTTCATGTGTTCATCAATTTTTATAAATTCATTTGTTCAAAATATGAAAAATTTTTCTTCACAAAAGTTTACATTGAAATTGAGATCTTTCCAATGATACTAATTTCATCAAAATTGGAATTCATTTGGATTTTCAAAATGAATTTTTATAATCTAATCAATGTCTGTGTTCAGATCTGATTTTCATTCCTTTGGAATCCAAAAGATGTTTCTCCGAATTTGATAAAGTTAGAGTCCTCCTTTGAAAAAACTCAAAACTAAAAAGTTGTTCCTTGGGGTCTCATCATGTTGATTGAAAATTTTGAGCACCTAATAACAATTTTTAGAGGGTCAATTTGCTAAAAATTTTATATAAGGTTTTCTCAGGTTAAAATTTGATTTGCAAATGAGTCCTTGGTGAAAAATGAATTTTATAAAACTTTGGAGGACTTTTTAGCAAAAACTCAAAACATGAAAGTTATCACACATGGGGAATCCTAATTGAATAAAAATTTTCACACGTTTTGATATGGTTGGTTATTTTTCCCGCCACTATTTTTAAATCCCTAACAGAATCGGGTCCAGTCTGTCATCGAGAGTGAAATTATCTATTTAGTGAAAATTGGTTGGGATTTAGAAAAAAATAGTCTTCTTAACTTTTGATCCTCATGACATAAGCTTTCTAATGATACCTAAATCACTTCATTTGGACATCATTAGGTTAGTTAATCACGTATGAACAGAAGTAATCCGAATTAGATAATAACTGAATAAATGGTCTCCTTATGAAGTCCACTTCCCATTGCTTGATTGGTTGAGAAATAAGGCCCATGGGCCTAAATGCATGCTTATTTCATTGCTATGCATGTGTTTGTTAGATGGATGTTAGGCCCGGTGCATGTTCGACGGGTAGCCCATTATGGTCATTTAGAACCCGACTTTAGGGTTAATTGATATGAGTTGCCGTTTTGCGAATGCAAATGGTAGCCCATTATCATTAACCATTAATCAAATAATGTTAGATGATTAGGTGGGTGGTGAATCGAAATAGATGAAAAACAAAGGCCGATCCCCGAGGCCCGTGCTTGACTAATGAATTGTTTGCACTATTGCTTTTCTTTGGTTATTCCTTTGTATATTGTTTGTCGTGAATGTATGTTGTGAATGTAAACACCGACACCTAGTAGGCATTCCATGGAGAGAATAATCCAAATTGTCAAAGACTAAGGCGATAGACCGATGTCCAATCCGGTCTCAATTTGTATTCACTTGATGGTAGCGATAAACCGATGTTGGATCTGGTTTCAATTTGTATTCAATTCATTCGTTCCCGATCATGTCTCGGGTTTTCAATTTGTGTTGTAATAAACACCCGACGAGTTGCGGGTTTTACTTTCTCACACTTAGAATTAGCTCGTCTTTTCAATACTTTGAGTGTTTACTTTACGAAATGTCTTTCAATACAATTGATTGTTTCTTTCTTTTTCTAGACTAAGATAAGATTAGTTTAGAATCTTAAATGAAAATACAAAAGCAAGATGCATGATCACCTAGTGGACTAAGACTTTAATATGAAAATGGTAAAAAATAAATACATGACAATTTAGATAACAACCATGATATGTTTAGTGGCACCGAAAGGGAGTTAATAGAAATAATAACGTAAGCTAGTTCCCGAACTCATGATCTTTGGTTTTCATAGAAACAGAAATGAAATTCCCGTGTTTCGATTGGGTATTCAAGCCGACCCCCGACCTAGGCTAGTAGTGACTCCTAAAAAAAGATAAAATCGATCCGCTATCACGCGAGGTATGGATTTAAGGAAAATCCACGTTCATGATCAATGGACCATATGGATAACCAAAAGATCAATGCTTCAGTAAGCCGTATTTTATGATGTGCCAAACGGACCCGGATGGATGACCAAAAGATTGGTGTTTTGGTAAGTCGTCTTTTATGATGTGCCATGCGAATCGTATGGATGACTAAAAGGTTAATGCTTCGGTAAAGCTATCTTTTATGATATGCCATATGAACCGTTTCATAAACACTTATCTCTAAACCCGCTTCGTCGAGTTCGGCCATCGTGAGGTAGGTTGTGACAGGCTTGGCAACTCCGCTGGGGACTAGGTTACAAGCCTAAGTAGATTAAAGCCGTAATAAACTTGTTGGTTGTTATCTCACTTGTTTATATTTTGTAGCATCGACTGCATGTCAAAGTCGCGTGGAAAATGAGGTTAGTCTACTAACCATGGCGTTAAATGGTTTTATAGGTAGGAGACATAAGGGGTGGAGTAAATGCAAACCCTTTGTTTTGTAGGTGGCGTTCGGATGAATGTCGAATGTATGAGATTATGTTGAAGTGTTGTTTGCTTTAGATTTAAATGCATGTTTACTTGCTTTAGTACGACACAATGCACCCACGTCCTGTGGTCTAAAACCCCGGATCGCTTTTAGGGCACCTTTAGGAGGTATTAAGAGTGGAATCCGCATGTGAATGCATGTGATAATCCATTCTTCAATACCACTCATCTTGATTAGTAAGAAGTGCACCGACCAACATTAATAGCGGTGAGTAAATTCTTCTTATCTAATTAAGGTGGGAACCTTAAACCTTTAGAATCCTACCTTTAGATGTCAAAACTCACATGTCCTCATGCGATGTGTCGATGTGTTTGCCATTTTTTTCTTTGTGGTAAGGTTGATTGTATCGTTCTACAATTTCAATTACGCCATTTCAATTCCATGTCATATTTCTTTCTACAATGCGTGGTGATCAATCTCGATGCCCCAAATTAGGGTTAGTCAAAATGGATATGTCAAAGATTCGAATCATCCCCATATCTAGAGCTCTCGTGGCCATGTAGGAAAGTCTCGAGTCAAAGCATAAACTACATAGAAAAGAAGATTGAATATCTTCCTACTCTTTTATACATAGAGCCTCGTGTTGCTATGATCAAAGCATTGTCCCATTTTTAGAACTCAAAGACATCCACTTTTGTGTTTGGTCGAAATGAATTGACCCCTACAATTGAGGAGTATTATATTGCCATTGGAAAAGTGGGGTCTTTTGGTCTAGTTAGTCCTCCGATAGATATAAATCCTATAACTCTTTTGAGCCAATTCTTAGGAGTTGACATTTTCCAACTCAAAGGTGTTCTTAGAGGAAATTCCAATGTAATCTCCTTCACATTCTTAGAACGACATTTTTCTAGCCAAAAGAAGCGGGTAATCAAATTCCTCGAGTCTTTCTCTTAGCATTCTTTGGTTTTGTGGTCTTTCCATTCACCAAAAAGACCATGGATCCTTTAGTAGTTCACATTGTCAATCAAGTGTGTATGTTCAAAAGATTCTCCAATATGATCTTAGGTGAGACCTTCGTATCACTCAATAAGTTCAAACAAAACAGAAATGGTAGCTTTAGGGCCCCAATATGTTTACTCCAAATTTGGTTGGTCTCTCACCTCAAAAACTTCGATTTGAGCTTGAAAATCATAGATGTGTCCAAAGATTATCATCCTATCTCGCTCTTCCGAGAAAAGGAAGAAATCTTTCCTTATTGGTCATTCTCAACTTGGTTTAATTTTTTCAAGAACCTTGTTCCAAATCAAATCCAATGGCATGTTCGTTGGCTTGGAAATCCCGAGGTGCGCCTTAATAACGGATCAGACAACCCAATCCCACTTATGGGTCTCACGGGGTCTATGTCATATTACCTGTTTAGGGTGATCCGTCAATATCGTGCACTTTAAAAGATTCCGCCATTCCTCAAATTGGGGTTACATCATTTTGAATATCGCAAAGATGTCATCCAAAAGGACCAAATGGTGGATTTGAAGGAAATGATCAAGTCCATCATTGATATGTGGTACAAATGCCACCCGGAGCCGATTTTGGAAGGGGAAATGAAGATGCATCATGCATTGCCGGAATATATACCATCGTCTCGAGCCCGAGCTTAAAGTGGATCTCCCTAATGTCCCCGAGAAGCCAACTCAATAGCAAGCTATAGCCGCAAGAGCTCTTAGGGAAAAGGATGAGGCTTTAGCTGAGGTTGAACGTTTGACCCAAGAAAACAAACGAATTCGCCTCAACCTAAAGAAGATCCATTAGGAGTTTGGCTATATTCCATGAGGAAATCTCATTTTATATAATTTTCATTTTATAGATTTGATGTATAGGGTTTCCTTTTTACTCATGTTAGTAATGATGTAATAGGATTCTCCTTTTGTTTCTAGATTGATGTATAGGGATTATATTTCACGAAGTTCATTGTAATTAGTGAAATTTCCCTTTTATGTGCTTTCCCGAGGATTCCAATGGAATATAGATGGGGCATCTTGATTAATCATCGCGTGTTACCCCTTCAATTGTATAATTTCTTGTGAAGAAATTTGAGAAGAGATCGTTCACATGGTATTGGGATCATGAGAATATTTCTTATCCCTATTTCATCCAAAGAAAATATAAAATTGAAGGGTTTTACATTTTCGTTTCAATTTATTTTCCACGTACTAACTTGATCTTCATTTCGTTTACAAGGTATTTGGAGAATGCCCAACCCCACTTGCGCGAAGGATCTTCAAATGGATATCGAAAAACAGAACAATCGAATTGTCCATCTAGAAAATCGAATTGATGAAATAGCTGCCACATTTGTAGGCTTTGAAGCGTTCATAACTCCACTACTTCTGACCAAGATTATGCCTATTCTTGCGGATCTTCAGAGTCAAGTTAACGAAATGCGTGGCATGTTGATACATCTCATGGATCGTGTGAATCAAATTGCTATGGAATTACCGTCTAGTACTAGATTGGAGACAAATGACATTAATTCGAAGGGTGAAGGAAAACGAAAATACAAAGAGCAAAAGTTTGAAATCAAGCAATCTTCTAGGATTGAAGAATGTAACCAAGGACGTGCTGAGAAAATAGACATAATTTATATTCAACCATATCATGAGTCCAATAAGAAGCCATGTAAGTTGCTTTGTCAATTTACACCTTTACCAAGACCGCTATCAAAGCTTCTACCCATGGTTCTTGAGAGGAGAATGGTTGCAAAAGAAATCCCCCGAGATAATCCTCCATAGTTCGTTGGGTTTGACATTACGAAATCATGTGAGTACCACATGGGCGAGAAAGGCCATAGCACCAACAATTGCCTAGTATTGAAAATTAAGATTCAAAGCTTGATTGACAAAGGGATCTTGTCTCTTAAGTATCCCAAACTGAATATACAACAAAATCCATTGCCCGATCATACCCGATGTATGAATATGGTAGATATGAATGAAGATAAGAAGTCTTTTATGGTGGATGTACCAAAGTTGTATGAGATTTTGATGCTAGCTGGATATTATGAAAAAGAAGGTGACATCTCGAAAGAAGAAAAGTTAATATGCATTTCCAAATTAATTGACATGGGGGTTATCCAGTGTCTGGGAGAAGAATCGGATGCCACAATGATGACGGCTATGATTGATGTATTATCCGAGAACTTCCTTTATGAGTTGGAAGAGGAGGAGAATGGAGATGGATCCGTCAAAGCCTTGACCAAAGAAATAGAAACTTTAGAAGTTATTGACGATGATTTTCTATTCGAAGAAGATGAAGAAATTGTTTCCCGATGTGGATTCCAACCTTGATGTCAAAAGAACCCATTGGGACTATGAATTCATGAAGACTACTCGTGAATGTGAAGAAGTAGTAGATACCTTAGGCCAACCAAGCGGGAAGTATGACTTCTATGTCAAATACATGCCACCTCCAAGCTTCTTCATTGACCCAAAGGATATCGTTCCTGATGGATGGGGAGGCATGAATGATGAAAACGTGGATCGCACATCTAAAGTCTTTGAACGTATGCCCATTAATGAAGACGAGGAGCATGTTTCTTGACACGGATTCTGAGTTTGGTGCTCGAAGAGCTCATTGGGATCGTGAATTTGTAACAGCCGCTTATGAGCATGGTGAAGTGGTTGATACTCTAGGTCAACCAAGTAGGAAGTATGACTTTTTTGTCAAATATTCACCTCCACCAAGTTTCTTTATTGATCTCGAAGGATATTGATCCCGATGGATGGAGAGGAATGGATGATGAAAAGATGGTGGCTATGATCACTCCCATTGCGATTGACCTCTCTGAAGAGAATGATCGTGAGAGCAAACTGATGGGTATTGTACCCGTAGTGGTTAACTTGTCTAAAGAAGCCGCATATTATGAAATCAAGCTGATGGATGTGGAACCTATGGTTATTGATTTGTTAGTTGAAGATTTTGAGTCAATTGAGATCACGAGGGATGATTTTGAGCCCGTTGTGATTGAATTACCACCATTATTGGAAGGCAAAGAAATAACTGTTGAAGTTACTCCCAAGTTTGATAAAAAAAAAAAGCTATTCCATGGAAGTACGGAGCAAATGAAATTGATGCTGTCACTCGATCGGGTCGTTGTTGTCTACCCAAAGAAGGAGTTGAAAAGAAGGGTGTGACTGAAGAGGATGCTAAGCAATTTCTAGCCGTAGTGAAGACTAGTGAATTCAACGTGGTGAACCAATTGAGGAAGATGCCCGCTTAAATTTCCTTATTGGATTTGTTCAAGTCATCTAAGAAACACAAAAATGCCTTGCTCAAGGTGTTAAATAAAGTACATGTGCTTGACTCTATTGATGATGCTCAACTCGAAGAATTTGTTGGGGCAATTCTTTTGAAGGATCAAATATCTTTTTCTGATGAAGACTTTCCTCCCGAAGGGCATTCCCACTCTAAGGCGTTGTACATATCCGTAAAACATCATGACATGATTTTGTCGCGAGTTCTCATTGATAATGGCTCGGCCCTAAACATATGCCCATTGGCTACGTTACGACGATTAGGAGTAAAGGAAGGTAGAATTCGAGCCGCCAAAACACCTATGCGAGCGTTCGATGGAATGAAGAAACTATAGGTGAAATTGAGTTGGAACTCATGATTGGACCTATTCTTTTCTCGCTCACTTTCCAAGTACTAAATATACCAAGTAACTTTAGTTTGCTCCTTAGTAGACTGTGAATTCATAATGCAGGAGCTGTGCCCTCAAGCCTTCACCAAAAAGTGAGATTCGTGGTAGATGGCAAGCTCATAACCATACATGCTGAACCCGGATTTCAAGGTGTTCCGTGACACCGCTATTCCATATGTTGAGCCTAAAATCAAGGAAGAATCGAATTGCCACTCCTTCAAGTTGGTTTCGATTGCACATGTACTCGTTGGGACAATGATGAGAGTTCCTCAAATGTCAAAGCCCCTAATCATGTCAAGTAAAGTTTTTCTTGAAAACGGCTACACTCTCGGAAAAGGCTTGGGAAAGCATTCCCAAGGCATCTTCAAACCAATTGAAGCTGTTATGAAGAAGAACAAGAAAGGTTTAGATTACCAGGACCAAGGTCATCGCAAATACCAAAATAAAAAGACAAACAGTCGACAAAGGCTATTACCTCAATCTTTGAAAGAGACATTTTTCGAACTTCCCGTGATATTACAAGAAGAAGAGATTTCCTTTGACTTTATGGCAGATCTCTTTAATGAAGACTTTATTGGCTCTATCTTAGCCCACGATAAAGCTGAATCATTCAAAGCACCTATCAACCTTGCTGAATAGGGATGCTTCTTACCCTTCTTCTAAGTTTGTTGCATTCGTTATCACTTCATTTGTTTGCCCCTGCGTTGGATCAATTTGTTAGTTCAATTGATTCTTTCAATTCAATCTTTGATTTGTAATGGACACTTGAATCTTGAGCCGTTGGTCCAAGGTAGCATATAATGTAATACGGCCTCATCATTTGAATTTCGAAAAGAAGGCATATGCACATTTTATTAAGGACGTGTGGAAGTACACCAAACCAGTCCTGTGACGACACTTTGAGGATTGGACTTCCACACGCTTCCTAGTTTCAAAGATTTGTGGAACAAGGATGTCCGAGGATATGAGGCCTAAGTTCCTAAAACATTTTTTGGCATCGTTTCAAAACCAATATTTGGGGCATATAATGAATGTGTGATTGATCCCCTAACAAATTTTGAAGATTAGATTTTTAAATCAAAATGGGCCAAAGGATTTGAGGGTTAGATTTTCAAATGACTTTTGAAATTGTTTTCAAAAATGATTTCCAAACAATCATGCATAAATTTGGCTTCTATTTACCTAATCAAAATGATCTCAAAGAGCAGTGTCTCAAAAAGCTAAAAGTACTCGTTCCAATGAGAATATCTCGTATCTGATTTGACTTGTTCATCCATTTATCTTGTAGATAAGGCATCAAGACGGTTGACTAATATAGACGTGACAAAAGGATGATGTCATCATCAAAGGGAGCATTTCATTTTTAAGCTCAAATTTATTTAGAATCCAAATTGACATATCTTTCCTTTACATGAAGGTGAAAAAAGGAAAAATTCAAACAATAGACAATGGAAATCAAATAAGGAAGAGCATTGAACATACCAAATTCTTTGAACGCAAAAGTGTCCAACTGGGGCAAATGGCTTTAGGACAATCAACTAAATTGTCAACAATCGAGAAAGCTCAAAGAGTCGTTTACATGGGTTGTATCGGTTCCAATTTACCTCTTATGATATCATTTACTAACTCAATTTCCTTTCTCTTGATAGGAAGACATCGATCAATGGAAGGAAAATACAAGGGTAAAGTTGTGTTATTCCAAGTTGTCATCTTTCAAAGGATATTCATTGACATGATTTCCTTTGTATTCCTGTAGGATCAACTGTCCAACACAGAACAAGTATTCTTTTCCTCAAAGATCTTTCAAGAAAAAATATTTTGAATAATTTTAAAAAATGAGCTTTCAAAGCCATTCCATTTCAAAACCTCTTGGATAAAAAATTTGGTTTCATGATCAAGGTAAATTTGAAACCATTGTCTTCAAATGCTTTATAAAACAATTAAGTCCTAGATGCGGAATCTTAGACACATTGTTTTGAACTAAAAAGATGTTCCAAGTTCAAATTTCAAATAATCGTAAGAGAAATTTGAAATCATTTTTTTCAAGAGATCTCGAATGACATTCTTCAAATTGTTCATTCACGCATTGGTAAACACATCATGCATCAGAATTTCTCACAGATAGGAGATTTAACCAAATGATCCTTTGAAAAAACAAAAAAAGGGATTTCTCAAAAATTCCTAATGGCAATGCCTAGGATGATAAAAGGCAAACCTTTGATTAAACACGTCCCTACACACATTTTGAGAAAATTGAGCAAAAAAAAAAATCAGGTCCTAGGATGTAGGGTTCATTCACATTGAATACATAGATTGAAATGATAAAAGGCATTTCATTTCTCTATCCTAAATACTCATTTTATCATTTGCTAGCCACTTTGAGCCAAATAGGGAGAATTTTCAAAATGCCCCTGTCAAGAACCACCCCACATTGGGGGCAAGTTAAGAAGTTGTGGTTGATCATTTTTGGAGCAAAAAGATTAAGAAAGATTTTATTACTTTCACTTGCATTAACCTTCTTGTGTAATTTCAGGTGGATCTTTATGGAAGCTCGAAACATCCCAAAGTGAATAAGAGCATTCTTTTCCTTTACCCAAACATAGTTATCCCTTACTTAGCCAAATTGAGCCTTAAGCATGTTCATTTCAAAGCCTAAAATGTTGATTATCTCCCTACATTGGGGCAATGCATATGATTTACCAAGGAAATTTGGAAAAATTGGTGAATATGTATAGAGTGTCTCGAGAGTCTAAAGAGCTCAAAAGATAAATATTAAAGGGCATGAAAAAGCAGTGTGCTTGATAAAAGCAAGGCCGATGCCCATGAAAAAGAAAATGTATCAAAAGCAAAAGTAAAAGCAAAAAGCAAAAAGCAACATGTTAATGATGAAAACGAAATTCCTATTTTAAAAGATGCTTAGAAAGAGCAAACTCTTATGTTACAAGAAAAATAGACTCTCGAGACAATTTGGTTTTCAAGAGAGTTAAATAATGTCAAATTTGGATGATTTGGTAATGATGCCAAGATAATCATCATTTCTCTCTTAAACCCCTTTTACAAAATCTCAAGCCTTTTGAGCCTAAACCGAACCGACATTACAACCCTCTCCAAAATCTCTTCCGATTGGGATGGTTTGAGTTGACATAAAGATTTCACAAAGAAGCTACTGCTAGAAGGAGTGAAAGTAATCCTATCTTGTCTTATCTTCAAGGTTCTTGATTTGTAAACCCGCTGAAGATGTTGATGGTATATTTCTTTTCTTGCCCTCAAAACAAATACCCCTTGGTCAGCCTAAACCATATCCCATATTTTCGATTTTGGGTCAGCCTAAACCATACCCCTCATTTTCGATTTTTGGTCAGTCTAAACCATACCCCCCATTTTCGAGTTTTGATTAGCCTAAACCATATCCCTCATCTTCCGTTTTTTGTCAGCCTAAACCATATCCCATATCTTTGATTTTTGGTCAGCCTAAGCCATATCCGTCATCTTCGGTTTTTGGTCAGTCTAAACCATATCCCTCATTTTCGATTTTTGGCCAGCCTAAACCATACCCTTCATTTTTGGTTTTTGGTTATCCTAGAGCATGTATTGCTTTCGGTTTTCATACTGTCCCTTTGGCTTTCAAACATTGTCTTAGGTTCTTGGTTATTCTTAAACCATAGATTTCCTGCAAAACCCTTTCTTTTCTTTTCTTCCTTCATTCCACCATATGAGAGAGAGAAGAGAAAAATACATGAATGAGTTGACAATCGAAATGGTCAATGGTAAGTGCTTTAAGTAAAACTCTGATCAAATATCTTTGTCTTTAGTTTCTTTTATTTCCTAAGTGGAGTCGACTAAAAATTTGCAAATGCCAATTGGTCTTTGAGCGGAACCTCTTCGAACTCCCACTCAAAGAACGGCAGCTGTTGACACTTAATTTTTAGCCGACGCATCATTAAAAGCAGAAAATTCGAGATTATGATTTCCAATTGTGACGAGATCCGTTTCTTGAACAAAAAGTGTCGTTTTTTAATTCTATTTGTTGGCCTAGCTTCTATAGACAATTTTCTATTCATTTCATGTAAAAACCCAAAAAGTCAAACGATTGACTTTCGAGTTGATTGTTTTATCAACCCTTTAACCAAAAATCAATTCCGAGTTAAATTGGGGTTTTTTGTATAAAAAGATTCCTTCCAAGTTTAATTTCACTTTAGAAGTGGAAATTCCAGAAAAATTCAAAGATTTGATCATAAAATCAAACTCCTAATAAAAAGTCAACTAGGGTTTGACTTTTGGCCAAATCTTTGACCCAAAAAAAATTGAAAAATATAAAAATATAAAAATCATTTTATTTTACATTCAATTTGACTTTGGCATTTAAAATTTTACAAAAATCAATTTAGAATCAACTTTTTCCAAATTTGTGGAATTTGGTTCAAATCTGCCAAAAATAAAATTACTTCATTTCTAGTCATTTTTTATGTTAGTTTTCTTCACGGCATTTGATCTAGAGGTCATATTATATTCAATTTTAGAACAAATTTTGTAATTCCAAGCCAAACGCAAAAACTCCCAATTTAGGCCCTAATTAGTGATTTTGATCAATTCTTCATGATTGCGCAATTAAGACACGAATGAGCCTAATTTTTTAATGAAATCCAAATTCGAAATTAAATTAGGAAGATTCACATGAATTTGAGCCAATTTAATCAATTTAGTGATCCAACGATTGAGAAGTCTAAGAGTAATTGGTCCAATTAGTTCAATTCAACTTGACCCACTCTAGATTAATATTCAATTTGATGAATTGAGATTCAATTTGGCTAATTGGACTTCAATTAAATTCGTTAGTCTTGCTTGGCCATGCAATTAACTCAAATTCAAGAACAATTGAGCTAAACAAGTTAAATTTTGATCAATTTGTGCATAAGTTTCAAATTGGTTCAATCCAATTTAATGGAATTCAATATTAATTGGATCATTTAATCATGATAGAAATCAAATTGTACAAAATTGGAAGAAATTGAGCCAAGGATTGAACTGGTTCAACCCGATTAAACTCGGGTCAAATTGGTCCAACTGGTTCAACTCGATTTAACCTGAATTGAACCAGTCTGATTGGACCGGCCATTTTCCAATAAAAAATCAGGCGGCCGATGATCTATTCCTACCAGCCAAGGCTGGGCACGTCCCTTTGAGCCCAAAATGACAAAAATGCCCTTAAATAAAAATTACGAAAATACTTCTAAGTGAAATTACTAAAATGCCCTTCGTTAAGGATTGATCAAATTACTTAGGGGGGTAAGCAAATCAATCATGGCTATTCATTTAGATGTGATCATGTCCATCCATAATGCCACGTCACCAATCCTTAGCCCTTAAGGAATATTCTTAATCATTAAAAATGCATTCTAGGCTATTGGATCAATCTAAGAGCGAGGATTCAAAGTTGAAGAGAGTATATACGTTTTTGTTCCTTCCAAAATTGAAAGAGCTCTCACATTTTCAGATCTGAATTCTCTCTCCTCTCTTCCCTCTCTCTCTAGCTCACGTATCTCTCTCCCTCTTGCTCTCTCTCTCTCATCCGATGGCCTTTCCACCTCCCGTTAGTCGTTTTCCGGTGAGCCGCTGCCTCACTACCGTCCTCCATGGCGGCACAAGGCTGGTCACAAGACCAGCTGTACTTACTGGTGGCCGGACCTACTCTGTCCGCCGTGATCTCCTCCATAGCAACATCACCGCCATAGTCACTAGTGCTTGAATCAACCGATTCAAGCTGCTAAATCAGCTAGCCGGCAATCCCTCCGGTGATCCCGAACCTCCAGCAACCTTCCTTGGTGTCTTCACATGGCTGTGGTGGCCAGCTTCCCGCTGAACAACCACCGGGTCGCTTCTTTCTACTTGATTTTTCGTTATTAGTTTATTAGTGCGAAATCAAGTCGGTTCTCACTATAGCTTGTGCACTCGATTCTCATAGGTTTGTCGAGCTTTCGAGACTTCTCCGTGCTGCTCTTGATCTGAATATTGAGATCGGATCGCTTGATTGCACGTCAAAGCATCATTAAACAAGGTAAGTACACTTGAATTTTATTCTGTAAATTCGTGTACAGAGAAACCTGCATGTTTGAGATGCCAATTTCAACTCGTTAATGTCGAAATCTTGCGAAGTGATCAACTAGAGAGTCGTAAAAAACGTCTCAAGCTTCAATTTAATATAATGCATGCCTCAATCAGACTTAGTTTGCTAGGTCAAAAGTCTTTCGAAGTTAGGATCAGAATCTGGAATGTGATGTTCAAGTCTATTTTGATGATTTCCCGTTGACGTTGTGCGGTTCTATGATTTTTGTGATTTTCTACAATCATTGTTTGAAGAAAATTCCTTCATGAAAGTCGTAGAACACATCTTAATTTATTTATCATAAAATGGTCATAAAATTTCAAGCATGTTAGGATTGTACGATCTGTAATGCCATATATGAATAAATCTGGTGACGGACTAGTTTCTGACCGACCTTCATGTGTTCTTCGATTTTTATAAATTCACATGTTCAAAATATGAAAAATTTTTCTTCACAAAATTTCACATTGAGATCGAGATCTTTCCAGTGATACTAATTTCATCAAAATCGAAATTCATTTGGGCTTTCAAAATGAATTTTTATGATCTAATCAGTGTCTGTGTTCAGATCTGATTTTCATTCCTTTGGAATCCAAAAGATATTTCTCGAATTTGATAAAGTTAGAGTCCTTTGAAAAAACTCAAAACTAAAAAGTTGTTCCTTGGGGTCTCATTATGTTGATTGGAAATTTTGAGGGCCTAATAGCAATTTTTAGAGGGTCAATTTGCTAAAAATTTCATATAAGGTCTTCTCGGGTTAAAATTTGATTTGCAAATGAGTCCTTGGTGAAAAATGAATTTTATAAACATTTGGAGAACTTTTTAGCAAAAACTCAAAACATGAAAGTTATCACACATAGAGAATCCTAACTGTATAAAAATTTACACAGTTTTGATAAGGTTGGTTATTTTTCCCGCTATTATTTTTGAATCCCTAAAAGAACCGGGTCCAGTCTGTCACCGAGAGTGAAATTGTCTGTTTCATGAAAATCGGAGGGGATTTAGAAAGAATGGTCCTTTTAACTTTTGATCCTCATGACATAAGCTTTCTAATGACACCTGAATCACTTCATTTGGACATCATTAGGTTAGTTAATGACATCTAAACAGAAGTAATCCGAATTAGATAATAACTGAATAAGTAGTCTCCTTATGAAGCCCACTTCCCATTGCTTGATTGGTTGAGAAATAAGACCCATGGGCCTAAATGCATGCTTATTTCATTGCTGTGCATGTGTTTGTTAGATGAATGTTAGGCCTGGTGCATGTTCGGCGGGTAGCCCATTATGGTCATTTAGAACCGACTTTAGGGGTTAATTGATATGAGTTGCCGTTTGTGAATGTAAATGGTAGCCCATTATCATTAACCATTAATCAAATAATATTAGATGATTAGGTGGGTAGCGAATCGAAATGGATGAAAAACAAGGCCAATCCCGAGGCCCGTGCTTGATTAATGAATTGTTTGCACCATTGCTTTTCTTTGGTTATTCCTTTGTATATTGTTTGTCATGAATATATGTTGTGAATGTAAATGCCAACACCCAAGAGGCGGTCCATGGAGGGAATAATCCAAAAATGTAAAAGACCAAGGCGATAGGCTGATGTCCAATCCAGTCTTAATTTGTATTCACTTGGTGGTGGCGATAAACCGATGTCGGATCCGGTTTCAATTTGTATTCAATTCATTCGTCCCTGACCATGTCTCGGGTTTTCAATTTGTGTTGTAATAAATACCCGACGAGTTGCAGGTTTTACTTTCTCGCACTTAGAATTAGCTCGTCTTTTCCAACACTTGGAGTGTTTACTTACGAAATGTCTTTCAACACAATTGATTGTTTCTTTCTTTTTCTAGACTAAGATAAGATTAGTTTAGAATCTTAAATGAAAATACAAAAGCAAGATGCACGATCACCTAGTGGACTAAAATTTTAACATGAAAATGATAAAAAATAAATACATGACAATTTAGATAACAACTATGATAAGTTTAGCGGTACCGAAAGGGCATTAATAGAAATATTAAGTAAGCTAGTCCCCTAACTCATGATCTCTAGTTTTCATAGAAACCGAAACAAAATTTCCGTGTTTCGGTTGGGTATTCTAATCGACCCCCGACCTAGGCTAATGGCGACTCCGAAAAAAGATAAAATCGATCCACTGTCACGCGAGGTATGGATTTAGGAAAAATCCACATTCATGATCAATGGACCATATGGATGATCAAAAGATCGATGCTTCAATAAGCTGTCTTTTATGATATGCCAAACGGACCGTATGGATGACTAAAAGATTGACGCTTTGGTAAGCTATCTTTTATGATGTGCCATGCGGACCGTATGGATGACTAAAAGGTCTATGCTTCGGTAAAGCTATCTTTTATGATATGCCATATGAGCCGTTTCATGAACACTTATATCTAAATCCGCCTTATCAAGTTCGGCCCTCGAGAGGTAGGTCGCGACACTAATGCGCCCAGCTGCTTTCATAGATTTGATGAATCGAGTATTCAAGAAAATTTTGGATTAGTTCGTCATTGTGTTTATTAACAACATATTGGTATACTCGAGGCATCCCGAAGAGCACAAGTAACATTTAAGGATGGTTTTGCTAATTTTAAGAGAACACGCACTTTACACCAAGTTTAGTAAGCGTGAATTTTGACTCAATCGAGTAGCATTCCTTGATCATATGACCTCTGGTGAAGGAATCTTAGGGGATAGGACCAAGATTGAGGTAGTCATGAACTGGCCGAGACCGATAACAATGACTGAGGTTAAGAGTTTCCTAGACTCAGCAGGCTATTATAGACAATTTGTGGAAAGTTTCTCTGCGATTACTATGCTTTGTCGTGCCTTCTCAAGAAGGAAGTGAAGTTTGAATGGACGAATAAGTGCGAGAGGAGTTTCTAAGAACTCAAGCACAAGTTGACTACTGCTCCAATGTTAACGATACTGTCTGATCCTCAAGGGTATGAAATGTACAGTAATGCGTCGCTCAAAGGATTAGGATGTGTTCTAATACAACATAGAAGAGTGGTTGCATACGCGTCCCAGTAGTTGAGACCTCATGAGTTAAACTACAGGACTCATGACTTGGAATTAGCGGCGATCATCTTTGCCTCGAAGATTTAGAGGCATTGTGTGGGGAAAAGTTTTAGATTTTTATGGATCACCAAAATCTGAAATACTCGTTTTCCCAAAAGGAGTTGAACATGAGATGTGCGTACTTGACAATGTGGAATTCAGGGATGAGATTTTGTTAGAAGCACATCATAGCAATTACAGCATCCATCTTGGTAGCACCAAGATGTATCAGAATCTATGTCAACATTATAAGTGAAATGGCTTGAAAGTTGATGTAGCCAAGCACGTAGCCAAGTGCTTGATGTGCCAACAAATGAAAGCGCAACATTGCAAGCCGGGTGGATTGCTACGATCACTCGAGATTTTAGAATGGAAATGGGAACATATCACAATGAATTTCGTGATGGGTCTACCAAGAAGTCGAGAGGTAATGACTCTATTTGGGTCGTAGTTGATAGACTGACTAAGTCTGTACATTTCATCGTCGTACGAAAGGATTTTACCATGGACAGATATACAGAGTTGTATGTGCGACATATAGTTCGTCTTCATGGAGTACTTGTGACAATTACTTCGGATCGAGATCCCAAGTTCACCGCTACTAACACGCCTAGAACCCACAAGCGTGCCAATATCCTTCCTTGGTCATTTAGTTGCGACATCCTAGGATGCTTCGCCAACCTATTCTTTTTATATTTCAATTAAACGCATGTAGAAGCGTACTCAAAAACCCCAACAACGATTAACAAAGTGGGATAGAAAGGAAAACACTTTGAGATACGAAACAACAAAGCCATTTTATAAACATTTCATTAACCTAGGAAGATTCATAAATACAAGCCTCATCACAAGGCCACTTCCTAGCAGACCACACATACAAAAAGGGATTAAGTGGTCGGGTTAACCTTACTCTTCTAACCAAAAGGGGGGGTAGTAAAAAAGGTGGGGTATCCAAACCCACCACCAAAGCTGATAGCATTCAGGAGGCGTCTTCAAATCAGACTCCATGTCATCTGGATCAGTCTCCACATCAGAAACGATTCCATCCAAAGGGTCGAAATCCATAGGGTCTTAAACCTCCTTTCTAACTCCACCATTAGGGGTCCGTCAAAACCTCTAATGGACCAAATAGCTCATCCCCTTCTCTTATGAACCAAGCAAGAAATTCGTGCGATTTCTACATCGCTTTCCCTCATCAACCCATACGGTTATGAAATGCTTCTAATAAGCTCTATCCGGTCCCACCGGTTACTCTACCACTATCGTGCCTATGTCCACAGGCACCCCGAACCGTGTATGAGGTTGATTCATACTCGAGGGTCTGAAAACAGTTAACAAACACTACATCGCTTGGGGATTAACGAAAAGCTCATCAAACCTTCTAAGGTAACTGTGTGCTTGTTTGATGAAATGAAGAAAGACGTTATTGGCGATATCGAGCTCGAGGTGAACATAGGCCTGGTGCCTTTCCTAATTGACTTCCGAGTAGTGGATATTCCGAGAACTTCCAACTTGTTACTTGGAAGACCTTGGATTCATATGGTTGATGCTATTCCTTCTAGTCTCCATCAGAAAGTCAGGTTCATCATTAATGGCAAGATGATCAACGTACATGGGGAGATAGATTTCACCACTTACAAAGAGAGTGTAATACCGTATGTTGAATCCGAAGTGAAAAAAAAAAAACAAGCTATCATTCATTTGAAATGATCTCAATGGTGCAAATCCTTGCCAGTTGCATCATAGAATCCCCAGAGTTCTCAACATTATCCATTATGTCTGGAAGGGTGCTATGCTCGTATGGATTTACTCCCAGTAATGGTCTTGGATTGAAATCGCAAGGAATCGAAGAATCTATCACTCCGCTTGCCACAAGAATGAAACACGAAGTAGGTTATATTCCAGATAGCTCTAACAATCACTATGGAGGCCAAGGCCGAGGTCACTATGGAGGCTATAGAAGCCGAGGTAATCGCATTATTAATCCATCCGTATGGAAGGGTAAAGCTAAAAAGCTTCCCTATCATCAGATTTACATCAAAGAAGCTTTTTCTAGACATTCCAAGCTACTTCAAGAAGAAGACTTACATACAAAGGAAGAATCAATTCTACCTGGTTTATTCAAAGAGAATATCATCAACATCATCATAATCGAAGCAGAAGATACCTACACACTGGAGTAGGAAGATTCTCTTAAACTTTTTGCTATTAGCCTTTTCTATTGCATTTTGTTGATTATAATTTCAAATTTCTTGTGATTTCGTATGAAATTTTAGTTTAGTTGCAATTTACATTCCTGTCAATATGAATATAATCACGTCTTTCAATTCAATAAAAGTGGTCCAATATTTTGTTAAGGACATATAGAAACAAAACCAAACCTATGATGAACATTGTCCTCATTCGAGAGGCTTGAGGCTTTGGGTTTCTATGTTGCTTCTCATTGCAAAAATGATTTTAAGAGCAAGGAAGTCTAATAATATGAGAACTAGCTCTGTCTTTATATTTTTCCAAAATAAATTTCAAGATGAATTTTCAAAAAGGTTTTTCATAAGACCACATGAATTATTTCACTTTGTATGCGATTATTAATCATGTTTGTTACATGTCAGGCATGAGCATTCGCATATCCATAATAGGTTCTTACGTGGTCCAAATCTTTCCGAGGAGATTGCTTGCAATATTGAAGAAGATAACAAGGATAAGGAATGGGTCAAAAAGGAATGGATTCGTCATGAAGAATCAAAGCCACTCACATTAGAGAAAATGATCACCGTTAATTTGGATGATAAAAAGAATCCCAAGGAAGTTAAGATTGGAGAAAGTCTTCCCTCAACAAAAGCAAAAAGAATTATAGATTTGCTCAAAGAATATCAAAATATATTCGCATGATCTTATTCTGGCATGCTAGGCCTTGATCCGAACATAGTAAAGCACGCTTTGCCAATCGATTCAAGTATTCCGCCAAAGAAGCAAAAACTTAGGCGAACGAAGCCGGATTTGGCAAAGAAGATAGAAGAAAAAGTTATGAAATTGCTCAAAGTCGATTTCATTGAAGTAGTACCATATCCAGAATTGGTTGCCAACATAGTACCCGTAATGAAGAAAGATGGTTGAGTACGGGTGTGCTTTGATTATCGCGATCTAAATAAAGCAAGCCATAAGGATGATTTCCCGCTTCCACATATCGATGTATTAGTGGATAGCACTGCTGAGTTCGAAATACTTTCATTCATGAATAGTTTCTCAGGATATAATCAAATCCTCATGAAGAAAGAGGATATGGTGAAGATTTCCTTCATAACACCATGGGGCACATTTTGTTATAAAGTGATGCCTTTTGGTTTGAAAAATGCTGGCGCCACATATCAAAGGACAATGGTAACTTCGTTTCATGACATAATGTATAAAGAAATCGAAGTATATGTGGATGATATGATCGCAAAATCTAAACAAGGAGAAGATCATGTTGAAGTGCTTTGCGAGTTGTTCGAAAGACTCGGAAAATATAAGTTATGACTGAACCCTAATAAGTGTGTATTTGGGGTAAAATCTGGCAAACTACTAGGATTTGTGGTTAGTAGCAGGGGCATTGAAATAGATCCCTCCAAGATCAAGGAGATATAACGACTTAAAGATTCCTTCTACGGTAAAAGAAGTGAGAAGCCTATTGAGGCGATTAAACTACATTACTCATTTCATCTATTAGCTTTCTGAGATTGTTAAACCATTCTTCAAATTGTTGAAGAAAAATGCGAAAGTGAAGTAGAATGCAGAATGTCAATAAGCCTTTGACAAAATCAAAGAATATCTGGTATGCCCACCAGTGCTGGTACCATTAATCCCTGGGGTTCCGCTGATCTTAAATTTGACGGTTCACTATGAGTCGTTAGGAGTGGTGCTTGTACAAAGAAGACCAAATGGTGGTAAAGAACAAGCCATTTATTACCTAAGCAAGAAGTTCACAACATTAGAGATGAATTGCCCGGCAGTTGAAAAGACGTGCATTGCGTTGATTTGGGTGTTACACAAATTAAGGCAATACACCCTCCATCATCAAATTTTGCTAGTGACTAAGAATGATTCGATTAATTACCTTCTTGAGAAATCCTCTTTGGTCGGGAAATTAACAAAGTGGCAAGTCTTATTATCTGAATTTGACATCAGAAGTTCATCCCAAAAGTCGGTCAAAGGACGAGCAATAAATAGACATGTTGGCGAAAAATTCGCAGAATATTGCCAATCTTGAAGAACAACTTGATGATCATATATTAACATTGGTCGACAATAAATGGACTATGTATTTTGGACGATGCAACCAACTTATCTAGATCAGGAACTGGGGCAGTATTGATCTCCCCAGAAGGCCAACACTATCCGGTATCTGTGAAACTAGTATTTTCATGCATCAATAATGTCGCTGAATACGAAGCGTGCATCCTCAGCTTACAATTAGCCCTCTCAATGAAAGTAAAGAGGTTGCAAGTATATGGAGATTTTATACTCATTATATTGCAAACAACTGGTGAATGGCAAACTCAAGATGCCAAACTGATTCATTATCATAGATACTTAAAAGAGATAATAAAAAAACTTCGAAGAAGTAACATTCGATCATCTCCCAAGAGCTTAGAATCATTTTGCAAATGCTCTTGCAACTTTGTCATCCTTACTACAAGCTGAAGATGGTATGGATATAAAACCATTGAGAATTAATATTATTGAACAACCAACTCATTGCATGATGGTTCAAACAAAGTTTGACAACAAATCATGGTTTCATGACATCAAAAGATATCTTAAATCGAGAGAATTTCCTAAAGGAAGCCAACCAGATGACAAAAAATTTATAAGAAAGATAGCCAACAAATTCTTCCTCAGTGGTCAAATCCTCTACAAGAAATCATTTGATTTAACCCTACTAAAATGTGTGGATGCTGCAGAAGCTGAATAAATCATGAAAGAGATTCATGAGGGTGAATGTAGACCGCATATGAATGGATATCTCCCAACTCAAAAAATTATGAGGCTAAGATATTATTGGATGACAATGGAAACAGATTGCATCCAACATATGAAATGTTGTCATCAATGTCAAGTTTATGGGGACAAAATTAATGCACCGTCAAATGAGCTACATCAAATGTTTGAGCTATGGCCATTTTCAATGTGGAGCATTGATATGATTGGTCCAAACAATCCCAAGGCCTCAAATGAGCACTGGTTTATCCTAGTTTCTATTGACTATTTCACCAAATAGATTGAAGCTAACTTTTACATGAATGTTATTGCCAAGAATGTTGCAAGATTCATTAGGCGAGGACATCATTGCTAGGTATGGGGTTCCAGAACCAATAATTATGGACAACAGCTCAAATCTAAATAACAAGATTGTGGATGATTTACTCGAACATTTCCACATCCTACATCTAAACTCATCCCCATATCGTCCACAAATGAATGGAACAGTTGAAGCGGCAAATAAGAATATCAAAAAGATATTGGCCAAAACAGCTGAAAGTTATCATGATTGGCATGAAAGGTTACCGTATGCTCTAATGGCATACTGAATTTCAATTCGAACATCAACTAGAGTAACCCCGTTTTCCTTGGTATATGAAATGGAAGCAGTACTACCTGTTGAAGCAGAAATTCCTTCATTAAGGATATTATCCCAATTGGAGCTTTCAGAAGCAAAATAGATTCAACAAAGATATGAACAACTCGACATGATCGATGAAAGGAGATTAAAAACTATATACCATGGGCAAGTCTATCAGAGAAAAGTGGCCAAATCCTTTAATCGAAAAGTGAAACCAAGGCATTTCAAAATAGAGGATTTTGTACTGAAGAAAGTCATCTTCAATAATTCAGATCCTTGTAATAAATTCACTCCGAATTATGAAGGTCCATACATTATCAAAAAAGTCCTTCCTGGAAGAGCATTAATTCTTATAGATATGGTTGGAACAAAATTGGCCTATCCTATAAATGCAGATGCTATCAAGATTTTCTACTCATGAAATGAAGACGAACATTCAAGAAGAGATTTGGGTTACTTTAGAACACGTGCATGTCATACTTATCATGCATACCACGCATTTCATGAACATGCTTGTCTGTTTTGCAGAAGAAAGCAAAAGGAGTCCGAACCAGTTGATGGTTTCAGAATCTCTAATGAAGTTGTCAAATAATAGAGGCAAGTATCACTTCTAATTTAATTTTTTCCATTAATATTCCCTAATGTGCTTTTCTTGTTATCATCCCCAAGGAGACAAAGAAAAAGGGAGCAACAAGAGAAGAATTCACAGTGGAACCAGAGCAAAAACTTGTAAACAAGAGGGATCTTGGTAAGTTCATTTGACAAGTATCCCTAAATTGTGAGTGCAAGTGTTAAAGAAGTTGCTTTTCTAAGAAAAAATCGAACTTCTTCCCCAAGCGGAATGACACTAAGACTGAGTAAAACAAAACAGATTGTTTTGAAAAGAAAATACTTCAGAAATGTTTCAAATCAAAAGTTTTGAAACACACTTTCTTTGAGAATGCATTAAATATCAAAATTTCCTAAAAGAGATAATTTGACAAAAGGCTTTGAAAAATTTCAAAGAAAAAAATTTGGATCAAATCGAATGGAAAGACCTTCAAATGATAAAAGGTAAGCCGTATCCAAACACGTCCCCTATACACTCAAAGTCATAGTGAAGGAGTGAGTAAAAAAAACTCATCTAAAGGAAATAGGGGATGTTCGCAATAATTACATGGATTGAAATGATGAAAGTCAGTCATTTCACTATCCCAAACATATGCTTATCCCTTGCAAATCAAATTTGAGCCGAAACAGTGGAGAAGTTTTTCCAAAACAACCTTGTTCAGAACCACCCCACATTGGGGCAAACAAGGAGGTTTGTGGTTGACAGCCATGGGAGAATAGGATCAAGAAAGATTTTATTGCATACTATTGCATCAATCTTTCTGTGATAACTTCAGATGAAGTCATATGAAAGCTCAAGACATCCAAAGAGGAAGAAGAGCACTTTATTTCTTACACCCAAGCACATTACCTTTGGCAAAGGCCAATTGAGCCTGAATATTCATTTCAGAACCCTAAATTAGTAATCATCTCTTCACATGAAGTATGAGCATATGATCCACTTTGAATAAATAAGAAACAAAAGGGATGACATAGAGTCCTTAGAACTCAAACAAGTCAAAAGCAAAAAGATTAGAGGATGCAAAAGAATCAGGAGCTTAAAAAAGCAGTGTGCTTGGTAAAAATAAGGCCGAATGCCCAAGAAAAATGAAAAGGAAAGAGAGTTCAAAAGAAAGCTCAAAATGACGAAAAAGTCATGATAAAGCAAAGCCAAGATCATGAGAGATCATAGACCACAACAAGTGAGAATGAGCAAAAGAAAAGACATTGTAATGAACGTTTAGGGGACTCTGATGTTCATAAAAGAAAGATCCCTAGTAGACAAAAGAGGAAAGGGGTGATGATGCCAAGAAGATCACCAATTTCATAAGAACCTGGAATTCAAAACAAATAAGCCTTTTTTGAGCCTATCCAATACCAACAATATAACCTCTCCTCAAAGACTCTTCAGATTGGGATGTTGAGAGTAGAAACATGACTTTATGACAAGAAGTCATCACTCAAAGAAGTGTATGCAATAATATCTAGTCTTGTCCTCGAAGTTCTTCACTTGTAGATCTAAAGCAAGTTATGACGAAATTCTTTTTCTTGGCTTCAAAATGCCTGTCCTTTGAATATCTATTAACCAAGCTAACATTACAATCCTCCAAAAAAACCTTATCGAATCAATTGGATTGTATACATTACGAACATCTCTGAACACCTGAAGATTGATTAAGAGAGATAAAATTGAGGGATATCAGACAAGTCTCAATTCAATCAGATGAAGAAAAAATCAAGTTCATAGATTTAGACAAATTCTTTCTAATAAAGGTCTTCTAAACGATCATTTCAAGCATTTCTTGAAAGATTGCAAGCACCTTGTTCAAATAATTCCTTGAAAAGGAAATTTGATTGTCTAACATGCATTAATGCAAAGAATGAATGTTTCCAGAACATGTTTCAAAAGTTTTTTTTTTTTTTGGGTAAAGATGTTTCAAAAGTTTTTGGTAAACTTAAAACCAAGTTTTCAAATAGTTTATGGTAAGCTAAAAAACCACACTTCAAACAGTTTTTGATTAATTTCAAAATCACTTTCAAAATAGTTTTTGGTCAATTAAAAACCATAGAAAGGTTAGTGAAACCTTAAAATCACATAACTTATGATCAAGGCAGTCATTGTTTGAAGCCTTCTCAAGTCCTACTGGCGAGGAGCCCCTAAGCAATTTCCAAAATTCTACAGGCGAGGAGCCCCTAGGCAAATTTCCAAAGTCCTACAGTTGATGAGCCCTTAGGCAAATTTCCAAAGTCCTACTGACGAAGAGTCACTAGGCAATTTCCAAAATCCTACAGGCGAGGAGTCCCTAAGCAAATTTCCAAAGTCCTATTGATGAGGAACCACTAGGTAATTTCCAAAGTCTTACAAGCGAGGAGCCCTTAGGCAAATTTCCAAAGTCCTATTGACGAAGAGCCACTAGGTAAATTTTCAAAGTCCTACTGACGAGGAGCCCCTAGGCAAATTTTCAAAGTTCTCTAGGCGAGGAGCCTCTAGGCAATTTCCAAAGTCCTACAAGCGAGGAGCCCCTAGACAAATTTCCAAAGTCCTACTGATGAGGAGTCACTAGGCAATTTCCAAAGTCCTACTAACAAGGTGTCATTAGGCAAATTTTAAAATCCTACTGGAGAGGAACCATTATGTAAATTTCCAAATCCTCAAGTGAGAAGCCTCAGGAGCTCATGGTTCGTGGGTTCGTCTTTAAACCACGAAATTAGAATAATCATCATAATCATCACCGCTATCAATTCATACTCTTGGATAATCAATAAAGAGACACTCACAAACAGGTAAGTTTCTCTCCTCCAATCATTAAGAACCTCTCAAAATGTGTTCTTAAAAGAAAACTTTTGGATTAGATCACGAATTTAAAAAACAAGATCCCTAATCAGTTGTTGTGAAATTTTCATTTTGTCTTGTTCATTGAGTCATCTAAAAATTCAGGTGTCACATTATCTTTAAGATCAACTTCTAACGAGCTCAATCTTAAAGAGGGGCAGCTGTTAATACATGATTTTTAGCTCTTTTTTTTCATATTTTAAAAAATCTTAAAATTAGGATTAGGAACCTTGGCCAAGCCTAGACACCTATATCTAAACTAAAAATAATTTTTTTAACATTTTCCTGAATTTTTCTTTAATTTCTTTTAGTCAAAATGAGTGAGAAAATCAAGAAAAATAACAAATGGAATCCGAAAATTCCATAAAAATAGTCATTAGTCTTATTTTAAATCCAATTTCATTAATGCATCATCAATTTTGAGAAATCTCAATCGGGCATGTGTTTTTCCCAAAGTTGGGCAAAATCAAACCCGAATTAATTCATTTTTAAGTCATAGTGTCTTCACAACAAATGATTATGGGACCTTGATTTACATAATTATCGGTCCAATTGCACAATTTGTTAAAGAAATCAGAAAACCCCAAAATTCAATTGAAAATTAGGAATTTTGAACCTAAATTAGGAATCGTGTCCAATTCGAAATTGTCGAACCATGAGACTATCATTTTTAGGGTTAATCAGATGTAGGTAATTCAATTTTGGCACCAATTTTGCCTAATTAAGTTATTAAGGTATTGAATCAAACAAAACCCTATTAACCCGAGTACAAAAATTTAAAAATCTTGGACATGATTATGACAAAAATTGGGGAAAATCACATATTTGGGTTCACAATGTGATGAGGAATACAATTTTGGGGTTTAATTTTGAAAATTGAGTCAAAATCGAGCTTAATTTGCGAATTTAGTCAAAATCGAGCTTTTCGGGTTGATCGGGTCAACCCGACCCGGGAACTTGTCTTCTTCGCCCGACTTGCCCAAAACACATTAAAACCCAGAAAATTTCAGTTCGTGCCTAAGGCTTCTGGAGCTTCTCTCAATCAATTTAGCACGTGAAAATCAAGTTAGCTAGCTGGAGAATCTCCAGCTGGCACCAGGGAATCATCCCAACCGATTCAATGTTAGTAAATAACAAACTTTGGATGGGAAATTGATCAATAAAAAAGGAAAAAACTGATCATTAGGCATGAAACATGTTCGATAAAATTCTAGGGAGAGAAAAGAGAGAAACAGAGACAAAAGAGAGAAAACGAGAGAAGGTAGAGTTGATACTCCCTAAGACCGAGTGATCAGCGTCTTTTCGATCGGAAAAACGCCGACGAATTGGTCTCCAGAGGTGAGTATCCTCACCTGTGACGACTGGTTCAAAGCTAGTCACCGGTGCTTGGAAACGAATCTCAGTCGACGTGTCCAAATCACCCTCGAGGAATCCAAGACCACCTATTGGAAGCTTGAGTATCGAAGAAGGATCCTATAGTAGTGAACTAGCTCGGAAAAATCATTTGATCATCAAACAAAGAAGGTAAAAATAGTTCATTGTATTGGTTTTTTACTAATTTCCAAAATGTGTTTTTGGTTTGTTCATGCGTTTTTCTTCATAATTTTGTCATACTAAATGCCTAAAACATGTTCTGATCACATCTTCTTTGCTTGTTCGTATTTTAAACGATTGAATATGCATAAAATTGTCCCAACCATCATTAAAACCCCAAGCTGGAGTTCAGACATCGTCGCCGGAGCATCACCATGGCCATTGGCCTATCATGTTAGCTTCCTTCACCCTTGTTTAATGTTTTGTTAGTTGTTAGAAGCAATCTAGATGGCTAAGGCGAGTAAGCTAGTTACATAGATTCTGGAAATGCAAATCTTAGGTCAGTGATGAGTTAGGTTTTTTTGACCAATTATTTTGTCGACCGGTGAACGTCCACCGGTGTTTCGAGCAGGCTAGATTGAAAATAGAACGCATGGACTTTACAATGGATCAATCGGAATGGAAAAATAGTTGCTGGAAGGTCATCGGCGACGAGCCCAAACTGGCGGCTTCAAAAACGTGCAACACAAAACCATGCCCACCAATTGCTCAACAAAATGCCCCAACAAGAAAATTCTGAAACGGCGCAATTTTGACGATGAACTCACCGGAGAAGACGATCGGCACAGGCACCGACAAGGCTCAGTTCGGCCAAGCAAAACCAGGTTGAACCGGACCAGTCCGGTTCGTTTCTTGACGGGAAAAATAAAAAAATAATAATAAATTTAAAAATCTAAAAAATACAAAAAAAATTTCAAAAATTCAAAAAATTTCAGAAAAATAGAAAATTCATAAAAATTTCAAAAAAATTAGAAAATTCATAAAAATTCAAAAATTTCCAGAAAATACATAAAAATTCAGAAAATTCAGAAAATACAAAATAAAAAATAAAAATTTAAAAAAATGGAAAATTGGAAAATTCATAAAAATTTTCAGAAATTCATTAAAATCAATTCTTAGTTAATGAAATTCTCATAAATTCAACTTTGAAAAAAAAAATTTTAAAAATCAAAAATTTCAAAAATTCTCAGAATAGTCCAAAAACACTGTGGCCAACTTTGGGAAGTGAAATTTGAATTTTTTGAAATGCCCAAGTGGCATTTTTAGAAAATCTCAAATTTAGGGGTTATAACCCTAAAACCCTAAAAAGACACAAATCATGAAATGAACAAGCCTTTAGGGCTCCATTAGGATTTAGATGTTTTTGGGTGCATTTTGATTTTTAGAGACAATTTAGGATTGTTTGGTTTGATTGACATTGATTGCGTATTTAATTCTTGATTGGTTTTTCCCACAATTAGAATAGATAGAATTAGTGGGTAAGTCTCGGAAACTTGCATGACACGTTAGACATCGTGTCGTTCTTAGGTAACGAAAAGGCGTTAGGGATCTCGATTCGAGATCATTAACGTAATCAAGTCCTCATACTCAAAATCTGTGATTCGTAGAATCGTGGTATTTCTCCCGTACCCCGATTAGATTTCTAGTCAACCTACCAATAATGACTAGTGACAACTCTAAAATCGAAAAATTAGATCAAATAAGAAATTGCCATCCACTGTCATGTGAGGTATGGTCTGGGAGAGACCCTTGCACATAAATACCTCTTTAGTGCGCAAATCAAAAAAAAATAAGCATGACAAGACAGAGACCGTTGGAGTTTCTATCAATGAGTTGTCCTAATCTTAGGTGGCGAGACTTCCAAAAGTTGACTCAAATGAGGGACCGGATCTATGCCTAAGGAAGGATCAACAACACTAAGGGAAGGGACATTGCCAATGATGATTTGAATTTCCTCTAAAGTCGAGGTTAATTCGTGACGATCAAACATAAAGGTTGAGATTTCGAGGTTCCAAAAGTGGGCCAAGGCCTTCACCAAGGCCACTTGAGGCTCTATATGTAAAAGGAAAATGAGGTGACCAATCTTCTTCTTCACATAATCCTTTTTGCTCGTGTCGAGAGCATCCCACATGTCCAACAATGCTCGCTTCGAGATCGAGAGGATCCAACACTCATCGAGACCCATGATATCTAAGCCCAGGGGCATTTAAATCAATCACCATTCATTACAAAGTAAATTTAAATTCGCATAAAGAAAAGGGGTTGTGATAATTGAACGCGAAGGAGATACAAACCTTTACCCAAAAGGGTGAATATGCTAAACATAAAGATAAGTTGCATGCCAACTCATGAGGCTTACTAAAGATAGGAGTTCTAAAGGCTTAAGGCCCCCATCCCAAATAGATCAAAAGAGTTTTCTCTACTCTGCATTTGTGTCAAACAATCCTCTTTATCACTATTTGAAAATGGGCGGAACCAAAAGGGGATAGCACATGGTTTCCACACTTTTGGCACCTTCTATGGGTTTTCTAAGTCGATCGAGGTTTTAGATCGTAGGTTGTGTGTGCAAGTTGTAGTGCTAAAGCAGGTAAAAATACGGGTAATAATTTATATCAAAACAGCACTTCTATTTTCATTCACATACACATCACCCCTTACACCAACCTGCAAAACAAACACGTCAACAAACACTCCACCTCTTATAGCTCTTAACCTACAAAACCATTTAATACTTCGTTAGCGAACTTACCTTAACCTTCATGAAGCACTACCATTAGACCACGTTAGTCAACAAACAATCATATTTATTAGGCCTAAGTCCTCAAGTCCCCGGCGGAGTCGCCAAGCTATTGCAACCTACTCGTCCCGATTGGGAGGATAAAAAATGAATGAATTGGTCAAGACGTATTTGTCGATGGATGTAAACATTGATTGATCATTTGAAGGACAAACCAAATAATTCATTAAACCAAGGACCGAGGCGCTCCCAAGCCTCATACCTCATACGACGAGAATTGTATAAACTAAGTATTCAACTAGAGTCGCCACTAGCCATAATCAAGGATTAGCTAGAAACCCTCATCGAGATGTGAGAGTGTTGTCTTGACATGCACAAAAATCATATATTCTAAGGATCGGAGACTTGATTACACTAATGATCTAACAAGTGCCTTTTCGGTACTTATACTTGAACGCTCACAAACTAACGCACAAAAAAGCTTAATATTCCACCTAACCATGCTAAAAATGGAAAATAACAACCAATTTATTAAAGGTACCCAACCAAATAATCATAAAGAAAATAAAACAACCAGCGAGCTAGCATTGTCTTTAAAAAAGAAAAGGCAATCAAAACCCTAATGTAAAGCCCTAATGGCTTATTCAAATTTTTGGAAAATTTTTTTAAAGGTTTTCTTAATTTTTACAAGTTTCTGTTCTGATGATTCCCTGACTGACGCTGTGCTGTTCGATAAATTTTATGATTTTCTACAATCATTTTCTGGAAAAACTTCCTTCATGAGAGTTGTAAAACACATCCTGATCTGTCCACTGTAAAATTTTCATAAAATTCTAAACATGTTAGCCTAGTACGATTTGCAACGTCATATGCATGTGAATCTGGTATCATGCTGATTTCAGTCGATCTTTGTGTGTTCTTCGATTTTCATAAATTCGTGTGTTCGAGATATGAAAAAATTTTCTTCACGAAAGTTCTTCCTGAGATCGAGATCTTTCTATTGATACTAATTTCATCAAAATCGAAGATCATTTGAATTTTCAAAAGGAATTATCACAATTTGATCAGAATCTGTGTCCAGATCTGATTTTCATTCCTTTGGAGTTCAAAAGATGTTTCTCCGAATTTGATAAAGTTAGAGTCCTTTTTTGCAAAAAATCAAAACTACAAAGTTGCTCATTGGGGTCTCATTATGTCAACTAGAAATTTTGAGGACCTAATTGCAATTTTTGAGGGGTCAATTTGCTTGAAAAGTCTTTTCGGGTTAAAATTCCATTTGCAATTGAGTCCCTTACGAAAATAAAATTTTATAAAAATTTGGAGGGCTTTTAAGCAAAAACTCAAAACATGAAAGTTGTTGCACACAGGGAATCCTAACGGTACAAAAATTTTCGCGCTGTTTTGATAAGGTTTGTTATTTTTCCCGCCTTTATTTTGAAACTCATAACTGAACCGAGTCCAGCCTGTCACTGAGATTTAATTTGATATTTTTGGGAAAATTGGCTAGGATTTAGAAAAAATGATCTTCATGACTTTTGATCTTTATGTCATAAGCTTTCTAATGACACCTGAACCACTTCATTTGGACGTCATTAGGATAGTTAATCATTCTTAAACAGAAGCAATCCGAATTAAGCTTTAATTGAATAAGTGGTCTTGTTTAAAGCCCACTTCTCATTGTTTGATTGGATTTGAAACAAGGCCCATGGGCTTGAATGCATGCTCATTTATTATCATGCATGTGTTTGTTAGATGAATGTTAGGCCCGATGCATGTTCGGCGGGTAGCCCATTCATGGTCATTAGAACCCGACTTTAGGGGTTAATTGATATGAGTTGCCGTTTTGTGAATGCAAATGGTAGCCCATTATCATTAACCATTAATCAAATGATGTTAGATGATTAGGTGGGTGATGAATCGAAATGCATGAAAAATAAAGGCCGATCCCGAGGCCCGTGCTTAATTAGTGAATTGATTGCATCATTGTTCTTTCATATGTTGTCTTTTCATGAATGAATGTTATGAATGTAAACACCGACACCCGAGAGGCGGTCCATGGGAGGATAATCCAAAATCGAAAAGACCAAGGTGATTGACCGATGTCCAATCCGGTCTCGATTTGTACTCATTTGATAATGGTGTCAAACCGATGTCCAATCCGGTTTCAATTTGTACTTAATTCATTCATCCCCGATCATGTCTCGGGTTTTTCAATTCGTGTTGTAATAAACACCCGACGAGTTGCGGGTTTATACTTTTTACTTTCTCACACTTAGAATTAGCTCGTCTTTTCAATACTTCGAGTGTTTACTTTACGAAATGTCCTTCAAATACAATTGATTGTTTCTTTCTTTTTCTAGACTAAAATAGGATTAGTCTAGAATCTTAAATGAAAATACAAAAACAAAATGCATGATCACATAGTGGACTAAGACTTTGGCATGAAAATGGTAAAAAATAAATGCATGACAACTTAGATAACAACCATATTAAGTTTAGCGGTACCGAAAGGGCGTTAATAGAAATATTAACGTAAGCTAGTCCCCGAACCTTTGATCTCTGGTTTTTTGTAGAAACCGAAATGAAATTCCCGCGTTTCGGTTGGGTATTCTAGCCGACCCCCGACCTAGGCTAGTAGCGACTCCTAAAAAATAAAATCAATTCGCTGTCACGTGAGATATGGATTTAGGGAAAATCCACGTTCATGATCTATGGGTCATATGGCTAAACAAAAGATTTACACTTCAGTAAAATCATTTTTTATAAGATGCCATATGAATCATCTCATGAACACTTATCTCTAAACCCGCCTCATTCGAGCCCGGCCCTCGAGGGGCAGGTCGCGACAATGACGTGCGAATGCCACAAAGAGACATGAAAGGCAAAGAAAACACAAGGTCAATAACAACACTAGAAGAATCCACGCTTACAACAAAGTTTGGGGTATCGGTTTCACAAAAACAAAATCGGAACCTCGTTTGGGCATTTCATCAAACATCTGATAGGCATGATTTAACGTGAGCTTTAGGCTGAGATTCAAAGCAGTATATGGCTCAAACGTGATGCGTGAAGCTTTACACGGCCATATTTTGCAATAAAAAGGTCTCGGTTTGTACAGAAACAATAAAAAAATGCAAGACCAGATTCGAAGTTCTAGGCTCAAAGAGCTCTATTAGAGCATTTCAACAAACAAGTGCGATGCGCCTAAAAATAAGGGTTTCTAAGCCTATTTCAGTGGAATTCAAAGGTTGTTTCTTGATAAAAATTACTCAAGAACACTTATTGGAGATGAAAGGATACGTTTTCCTCATTTTGTGGTGCCGGGCAAGTACCGAATGGGCCCAATGTGCCCGGCACCCGAGAGGCAGGGAAGAGGGATGGCCAAAACAGGGGAAGGCAAGGAAGACCCACCGGTTCATGGCTGATCTGGGCAAGGCACAACGGCTAGAGGTTCGACGGCGACTCGAGCAGCCTTCCGGTGAGTAGGTGAGGCTCTCTCCTCTTCGACTCCCCTCAAATTCTTTCTTGGTCTCCCCTCTCTTTTGCCCTCTCGCTCTCTCTTCAAGCACCCCTCCTTCTCCTCAAACTCCGTCCCTCTTTATCCCTAATCGGTGCCTCTTTTCCTTTGGGACCACTGGGTGTACATACCTGACATATGTCCCTTCGACATCGTGTGACACCTCCTCTAGTATCATACCGTTTTGCCACTTCTGCATCGTACGAGCATCCTTCCCCCTAAAGCGCATGGATGGTGTTTGAGGAAGAACAGTCGCGGCCTAGGCCAAAGGGAAAAGGAAAGTGGGTCAGCCCGCGTGGGGAAAAGAATAGGGAATGAAAAAAGGGGTCGGGCAAACCCGGTTCACCCGAAATGGGTCGAACCAGCTCGAATTTTTTGAGTTTTTTGAATTTTTTTTAATTCTAATATTTTTTATTAATTTAATTTTAATTATTTTTTTAAATAAACAAGAAAAATATGGTCTAATAGACCATATTAATGCAAATGCACCTAATGTCTATATGCCGTGTAATTTAATGAAAATATTTTTGTTTAAGGGTTAAAAATTAAATACTAATTTTCTATGCAAATAAATCCTAAATGACTAAGAAAAATTTAGGTGTCAACAATTTGAAAGAGAGGATGCTACTATTTATAGGCTCCACTTGCTTCTTCTCTAAATCAAGTCTTTTTGCTATTATTACCGAATCTTCCTTCATTAAATGCTCAAGATATCGTTATGATAGGGTTTGGATTTTGTCACATGTTTCTTACCTAACTTGCTTTCCAAGCCAAATCTTTGGCTATCATTACCAAATTTTCATAAAGCCGCCTAAAATGATGATTCATCCCTTGCATTAATGGCAAATGTTCTAAAGTTTTCTATTTTGTCAATTTCGTCTAACTTCTTCTCCAAGCCAAATCTTGGGTCATCATAACCAAATCTTCCTGAGGCCACTTAAGGTGTTATTCATCTTGAAATTAATAACATGCAATGATGTGGAAGACAACTAAGTAAATGACTCACCCTCCCTCATTTAATACCTACATTTGGTGTAATCATTGGCTTTGGATTTGATATTATCTCTTGCTTTCTCTCCAAAACAAGCCGCTCTTCTAGAATCTTCCATTTTGTCCTTTTCCAAGGAATAAGGCAAACAAACATGAGAACTACGCCAAAGGAAGTGCTAACTTGGTCGGGTATGAGTTTTTGGTGTCCATCCACGATCAACCATACCTACCCAACCGAGGTTCGTAGTCGAGTTACCATCGGAAGTGGCGGGTCATGGCTAAACTTATTTTGAGTGGCTAAGTCGGTGACCCATGTTGTGGGCACAATGGCCGGCACTGGTCGGGCGCGTGGCTAGGCAGACTGGGTACACAGCCCATGCATGGCCTAGCTCGCAGCCTGTCAACCATCTCTTCAGCCTAGACGGGTGCATAGCCAGGCACAGGGTCGAGCAACAAGCACAGGGCCGGGCATATGGCCATGCATGACCTGGCTTGCAGAGTCCATAGACCGAATGGCATATGGTCGACACTTAAGTTGGCATTTGGCTTTGCGGGAGGGTCCAAGTTCGACGCATGGCCGGCTCGTGGCTTGGCTCACGGCTTAGGCATATGGCTTATTCGACAAGGTTATTGAACCAATCCGCGATTCGATCCATGACCGGTCCGTGACCTATCCAAGTGGCCCATAGCTAGTCCATGGCCAAGCATACTTAGTTCGTGGCCAAACCTCGGTTGTTATGTAGTTGTGCCAGATCGACCGTTCCATGACCAACATACGGTCGCACGGATCAATCCATGGTCACCCACGGTCGGTACATGGCCGTACGGAACCACCCGAGACTGGAATAAGACCACGTAGAATCGATCTGTGGTAGTACAAGACCATCCCACAATCAACCCTTATGGTTGAGAAGTCGATCCATGGTCGAATAACTCGGTCACTTGTATGGTCATTGGATTGATTCACTACCAATCCCTTGATCATTCCATGGCCAATCCTTCGATCAGACTATAGTTAATCCCTTGGTTACCCTTCTGATCAAGTCGATCGGTCCATGACCTATCCTTATATTGGTCCATGGCGATTTCTCCCACAATCGACGTACCAGTTCTATAGCCATTCTATATAATCAAAATTCATGGATGTCATGCACCCGATTAGTGAGCAAAGGAAATTGAATATGGAAATGGTCATTGAATTTCGAGGTGACGATTGTTAGTACATGTCACGACAGATTATTTATATGATTCACTAGACAAATTGTGATTCTAATGTATGATTATTAGAGTCTAATTTACATGGAAGTGAGTCTAGTTAGGACCAAATTGGCACCGGGGCCAGTCATTAGACCAGGAACGCCACATGTTTCCCCACCACCGTGCCAAAGGGCCCTCGCCAGTCCACCATAGTCAGCCAAGCTTGGACACATGTCACCTTAGCCAAGCCACAAAAAGGGGATCCCATGCATATGGACACATGTCATCTTAGTCAAGCCACAAAAGGGGACTCTATGCATGAAGGGCTACTGAAGATTTAAAAATATATATATATATATATATATCTCTCTCTCTCTTCTTCTCTCTTCGGGAAATAAAATCCTCAATTTCAGTCCTCGGGAAATGGTTATGGATTAAATTTGATGGTTTTCCCAATCGAAACCAATTTTTACTCTTGTTCTGGAAAACCTAGTTTTGAGTCCCTAGTATCACCTCGTTTTGTTGTTTTTGGAAGAATTTGTGAACCGAAATTCCAGAAATTTCCGTCTTCAAAGTTGTTCCAAATATCTTTAAGTTTACCATATTTTAATTTCATAATTTTTGGACTTGATTTGGATTGGACGATCACCTCATTTTTGGACCATGTAAAGCTGCCCAAAATGGGTATTTCTATGATGTTTACAATTTCTTGATTTTATACAAACTTTTCTAGGCCGAGTTTGAACAAACTTCCCCAAAAAAAAGTTGTTAATAACTTCTTCCTCTATAACATATATAAATTTGAGAATTTTTGGAGATGATTTGGATTCTGGAAAGAGCTTGCTTTGAGAAGTAAGGGTTCTATTCCAGTGAACTATTTTTAGTCTGTTTTTGAGCTACTGAAATTTGTATTTATAAAAAAATTCAGATTTTGTGTTCTTCGTAGAAAATGTTTTTTGAGGCATTGTTTATGACATATTCAAATTTGAGAATTTTCTGAGTCCATTTACTATATTTTCAAGTCTGATTTCTTGAACAGTACAAAACTACCCAGTTTTATCAGATTTCAAATATGCACCATTTCTCACGTGAAACCTTGGGAATTTGGACTTGAGATCTTCTGATTATTTAATGTGCACATTCTGAGCTTTCAAATGAGATATGTTAAACTTTAATTGGAGGTCATATGAAGGGGGAAATGAGGCTTTACATGTGGTGGCAGAAGCTGAAATGTGTTCTTATGGAAGGCTTCTATAATTGAGTCTTGAGAACCAAGACCATCATACATGCCTAGCAAGATGGCTCAAGGCCAAAGAGAGAGAGAAAGAGAGATCATCATGATTTATTTAGGCCTTGAATGAATAGGCCATAATGACCCTAAGGTAGAAACTTGAAAGCCAAGTTGGAAATGAATGGCCTCAAATTAAAGGCTTGCACAAGCAGCTTAATTATGATGCTTAGGCTTTAGGGCCAATTACAACTTGAGGACCAAGTTTTAGGATCTTAAATTGCTCCTATAGGTCATCATGAACTCTAAATTGAAACTTAGAGACCAAGCTTAGATTATGTGGCTAGAATTAAATTTTGGTCAAGAAGCCAAATTAATGGCTAAGACTTTCAAGGCCATTTCATCATGATCTTTTGGCTCTTCTTTATTAATAGCCAAGAATTTCAAAATCTAGATAATGATAGCATTAGACTTTAGGGGTAATTTCATCATGACATTTGTCTTTTCTTCATGAATAGCTTATGTGTCCTAATAGACATTAATGCACGGGCTTAAGTGTCCTCTTGGAATTTAATGTATAATCCTAACTTAAGGCATTATAATCCTAGTAAGACACTTGGTAGTCAACTAGACACTCAAATCATTAGGCCTAAGATTTGATAAGATTTCCTTTAATTATAGGTGACACTTGAATGAAGGTGCTTGGACAATGTGGCAAGTGAATTATGAGAGTTTGGAGGATTCTAGAGAGTCAAAAACTTGGAGAGCAAGTTTTGACTTTTAACTTGGTGAGCAAGTTGGGTTTGCCTATAAATAGGCTTGGTCCCCCCTTAGTTACCCCACATCATCTCCTCTTCCTCTCTCATCTCTCATTCTCACGCCACTCACACACTTGCCCACCAACCGGTTGTGACATCCAGAAATTTCGTAATAGTATGTTTGTGATGTTAGAAATTTTCTATGTTTGAAAATGATAATTAGCTTTAAAGCTAAGTATTATTTTCGAGTTAGTATTCGTGCGGATGCATAAGAATTTTCGTTGGACCGTATTTCGCGAAGCGCGGATTTGGAAACATAATCATACCGAGTCCGACGTGTTTAATATTTAGGTGTTGTCATGTGCGTTAATCATAGTACGGTGTTAATTAAATTACCGTCGTCTTGGTAATTGGTGGTTATTATTATTATTATTATTATTATTGGTTAATCTTGGTTAAGTAAGGTTATTGCTATAAGAAAAAGGGGGAAGAAATCTGCTCAAAATATCCTCTGGACTTTTCTTTCTCTCACATGGCCATTGAAGAAAAGTTGACCGAATGCCATTTGTCCCCTTAAGCTAGACACCTAAGACTTGGGTAATCATTTTCCTTGGCCAAGACTCCTACGATTAAGCCACTAATTTCTTCCACTTGGCCATGATGAAGAGATAAGACGCCACATGTGAATACAATGAATTTACCCACTTCTTCGTATATTTCTCAGTTTTCATCTTTGCCTAGGTAATTACCAAAGAGCATTTCACCCAAATTCACACTCTCTCCTTCACTTTCTACTTTCACCATCACCGATCTAGAATTTCCAAGAGAGTTTTAACCTTTGGGGTGTTCAAATTTTGTTCAAGGTAAGTGAAAACTCTAAGTTTAAGCTAAGTAAATCTACTTGGCACTTGTAACTTGGTTGCTTGAGAAAGGTTATTTTGATGTGAAATAGTGAGGTTGTGATGATAGTTGAATCTGTTTTTGCTGGTTCTATGAATGTTCAAATGGATGTGATTTGTTTCCTTAAAGTATGGTGAAAATCGGCAAGTGAAACGATTAAATCTGATCGTGTAAATGTTATCATCGAGGTGATAGTTGGTTTCTTCTTATTGGTTTATGTATGTTTAGAAAAGGTAGAAAATTGTTTTACTGAAAGTGGAGTATATTATGTGAATATGAATGATGATTCTGTATATCTTTGGAACTGTTTAGGCTTTACTGTCAAAACTAGTTTTGTATACCTTTGAAACTGCTCAGACTTATTGTCAAACATCTGGTTTTGTATACTTTTTAAACTGTTTAGACTTTACCTTCAGACTTTATGTTCAGACTTTACCTTCATACCTTACCACTCAGACTTTACCACTTAGACTTTACTGTTCAAACTTTACCTTCAAACTTATGTTCAGACTTTACCTTCATACCTTACCACTTAGACTTTACCACTCAGACTTTACTGTTCAGACTTTACCATTCAAACTTTACCTTCAAACTTTAGCCTTGTGAGTTTGAACTTGCTTTTGACTCTGAATTTTCTTCTAAGTCTGAACCCAGTTCTAAGTCTAAATTCGCTTCTGAGTTTGAACTTGGTTCTGAGTCTGAATTCGTTTTTGAGTCTGAATTCGCTTCTGAGTCTGTATTCGGTTTTGAGTCTGAATTTAGTTCTGAGTCTGAACTCGATTTCAAGTCTGAATTCGCTTTTGAGTCTAAATTTGTGTCTGAGTTTGAATTCGCTTTTGAGTCTAAATTTGGTTTTGAGTCTGAATTCGCTTCTAAGTCTAAATCCGGTTCTGAATCTGAATTCGCTTCTAAGTCTAATTTTGGTTTTGAGTCTGAATTTGTTTCTGAGTCTGAATTCGTTTCTAAGTCTGAACCCACCTCTGAGTCTGAACTTACTTCTGATGACTCGAATTTACTTCTGAACCCTAATTTGCTTATGCTGAGATTATTTCTGAGTTCCAAATGTATTATTTCATATTTAAATTGCTCAAATGATGCATTTCATGGCTTTAAAGTACAAAAAAACTGTGATGGCTTGATATGAGACTAGCCAAAGCGGACTTTTGCATGCAAATACTTAATTGTCATGATTTGCATGGAAATAATATTAATTCCGTTGCCCATTTAGTGGTGTGTGACGATACCCCCGTGTATCGGGATACCCCGTAGTTCGGGATGCCCCGAGGAGTGTTTCAGAATGCCTCGGGAGTCAAGATGCCTCGTTGGTCGGGATGCCCCGGGTATGTGCCGGGATGCCTCAGGAGTATTCGGGAGGATGAAGTAATAGACCTAATCGCATGAGCATAAATGTTTTACATCATGCTTGCATCTGAGTGAAACTATCATGATATGTTGCATTATTCAGATTTTGGCGGCACATCCAAGCGGACAAGGTATAACTTGCATTCAAGTTCTATGCACATCTTTTGCTATGCATGTATATGTGTTTATGCCAGGGAAAGTGATAAGCTGATTTTCCTAACTTAAAACTAGAGATTTCATTTGTTGGGTTTCGGCTCATCCCATTATTTTTTCAAACATGTAGGATGGATGTTCCATAGCCCCTCTGTTTTGGAGTTCCCATTTATTTTGACGCTGTTTATGAGGATGTGTTTGCGCCGAAGTCTGACGCCGTATATACTAAGTGTAGCTCTACGATATGGGTTGATGTGGGGCTTCCGGAATGAGTTCCTTATTTTTTTGTTGCTTGGTATTTCAACTTGGAGGGCGAGTTGATTGGCCCGTTGAGGGGCTCGACCTAGACAATGGTGGTTCCACAGTGGAGGGTGAAGTGATCGACCCGTGACAACTTCAGACTTTAAGCAGACTTTTGAATGAAGGATCTAGTTGGAGATAGGCAACTCTAACCTACCCAGTTTTTGTTTTTTTGTTCTTGTATGACACTTTGTCTGGGTTGTAGATCTAATAAGGGTTTATTAATGAGATGAAAAAGTATTTTGACTAAATTTGTGTGATATTCATGTTTAGTCTTTGTCTTTCGCTGGCCAAATTATTAATAATATTAATTGGTACGTGTCGCGCATGACGTTCTTGGGCATCACACCGATTCTTCCTCTTACGCATGCCAGTCACCACTTCATTCTCACGTCACTATTTGGTCTCCATAAAATCTCGCCTTGTCATGTAGAGTAAGTGAATTAATTCCCTAATATCGAAAAAGGAAGATGAGCTACGTTGTGACGTGGTTTGCTTGGATCATGTTCGGTCATTTGATTAGTCGTGGTTGGTTCTTTCCATGTCTTGCCTATGTTTTCAGTATATTATGTGACGTGGTTTGCTTGGACCATTTTTGAACTTATAAATGATCGTTGATTGTTTCATCTTATGTTTTGTATATACTTGAAACGTGTATATTTCTCACGTTTTGCAAGAGTCAAGTATGACTTGGTTGCAAGAAAGGCTTCTCTTGTTATTCACGGTTAACATATGATAAAAACCATAACTTGATTAGTGATACTCACGTGTAATAGCCATGCTTGATGTTCTCTTGTTGTTGGCATGTACTTTGCTATTGATTTGCCATTAATGTCGGTATGGTAAAGGTCAACTCATGTTAACAGTGATCAATTCCTCCTCACTTGACATTAGTGAGTTCATTTATTGGGTCTCCCTGACTCATCCCTCGCTGTTTTCCTTTTCAGGTCCATAAGATAGCATCTC
The DNA here is from genome assembly GCA_024733475.1 of Syzygium grande. Lineage (NCBI taxonomy): Eukaryota > Viridiplantae > Streptophyta > Magnoliopsida > Myrtales > Myrtaceae > Syzygium > Syzygium grande. The sequence goes on along the minus strand of JAMXDD010000007.1, from coordinate 14,849,099 downwards.
CCCCAACCTGTTTTGGCAACCCAATAAAGATGGAAGTTGAGGTGGTCGATGCTATCGACACCCATGAATGCTGGGCCTACCCTCGGGTTATTACCTATGTTATGGTTAATGATGGCCTTGAGAACTTGGTCCCCCACACTTACGTGGCATAGTACCGCTGGTCGAATGGCGACCTGGTTGGACCCCTGTACGGGTACAACGGCCCCTTTGGTGGAAATGGTGGGCCGGCTCTAAGGAGCGCCACGGGCAGAGCATAAGAAAGCCGAGCAGACGGCAGCGGGAAGGGGAGTACGAGCTATGTTGGAGTTCGAGGAATCTAGAAGCATTGAAGCCGTAGTAGCAGACTTAGCACACCCAAGCCATAACTTTTGTTGTGTATAAATGGCTAAAATCGGTTAAGACCCGTAAGTCGGGTTGTAAAATATGCTTGCGTGTGCTGTAACTACAAGGTTTGCTCATGATGCTTGTCGTAACCCCGTTGTTTGTTATGATTGTGATTGTCCCAAATTAATTCCTTTCGCTTGTGCTTAATTAAAGATAATAACGAACGAGACACCGCACTAATAACCCCGAGGTAGGAGCGTTACACCCTCGGCAGACTTCCTACCCATACACACACACTCTCTCACTCACGGTTACTCCATTGGAGAGAGAACACCAAAATTTGTCTTGCTTTTCTCTACAAATCCTTTGGCGCCGAGAAGAATCAAAAGGATTCCGCGGCAAATTCTCGTACAGTTCGACTTCCAGGTAAGTGAAACTCTAATTTCTAGACTCCTTGATCTTCTTGTCTCGATTCTAGGATTTCTCAAAGTAGTAGATCACGGCCAACCGAACTGAAGACAGTTCGATGAAATTGCGATGGAGTTCAGTGCTTAAATTGCTTAGAAAATGTAAGATCGTTGTTGTGGGCATATGAATATTGATGTTCCTTCTTGGATTGTTTGATTTATGAAGATGGTATCTTCAGAAAGTCTGAATCGGGATGAACTGCAAACATCTAAACTGCTGTTCTGGATTCGAAGTTTCCTGACCATTGCTGTTTTCTATTTTTGTGTGGTTTTTTGTGTTCAGAATTTTGAGACACTTCCTTCATGAGAGTTGTATTCAACATCTTGAACAATAACATATTTTAATTTAAAAGTTTTTGGAATAGAATTGGTCAATACGAAGCCCTTGAGCATTACTGATTTTTACTCATGATTTTCTCAAAAATTATCTATTTTTGAATCCGAGTATACTTCCTTCGTAAAAGTTGTTATAGACATTCATTTCTACAACATATAAAATTTCAAAGCATTTAGAGAAGGTATGAGTTGCGAAGTAAGTATCTTTTGAGTGGTATACAATCTGCTCTAGGGATAAATAAAATATCCCTAAATTTTCCATTTTACCTAAAAAAGAAGAGAAGGCTGAGCGATATCTTGGCCAAAACACCCTTTCATATGTCAATAATCCAAAACACTAGTAGGAACCTCTTTCCTTAAGAGGTCTATATTTACAACTAAACTAAACTTGAAAGAAGTGCAAATTAGGTACATTTTAGGGTTAATATCATGAAAAATTTCAAACTAGTACATCTATTACAAATTTACCCCTAGCTAATTTTTGATCACAAAAGCCTCAAAACAGTACACCTATAATAAATTTGCCTCAAACTAATATTTTAACCACTAAAAATCCTAAATTAGTACATTTGTGACAAATTTACCCTCCATTAAATTGAATTGATAAAAAAAACCATAAAACTAGTACACATGGGACAAATGGAGGGTAAAACCCCAAACTAATACATTTATCAACTATCATGTATCATTTAACTAAATAATTTGACGTCAAATTTAATGGAAACTAACGGAGGGTAAATTTGTCGCAAGTATACTAGTTTGAAGTTTTTGGTGGTCAAAAAATTAGTTTGGAGTAAATTTATCACATGTGTACTAATTTGAGATTTTTTGTGATAATAACCCTACATTTTAAAACCGTGACAGTGTCATGGTCCATGTTACTTTACTGTTAAAAAGTTAATCAAAATGAGCAGCGCAATGCTCAGTCAAGTTTAGAAACCCGGATTTTCATATGCTTTTAAGAGGACACCTCTTTGAAAGGATTATGGAAGATAAATTCAGCATCTCGAGAAGCTCTTCCATAGCCAAGCACATTTCGCCTCACAGCAAGTAGTTTCGAAAGAACAGCAGCTTGATGACGTTGTTGTCCATGTTGTATGGGCAATTCTGCCTTGATAATCAACTTCTCCAGCACAAGTGCATCCCCATGAAGAAACTTAATCAGCACAAATAGATGTTTCGATCGAAAACAACTAGCTTTAAAGCCGATGATCTCAACTCTCTTGAAATGTTTCATCAAACATTCAAATATCCCCTATCTTGAGCACAAAAAATCTTCTTCGTCAAAGTTAAAATGCTCTTTAAATCCTTCATCAAGCTCAAACTGCACATGAATACCCCATTTAAGAAAATTACTTCACATTAGATTTGGTCCACTAGAAAAAGGAATTCATTGGCTCACTAAAATTTCAAACAAACAACCTTCATTTGTCCACCGTAGATGCTAGTTAGTTTTACTTTATATGGAGTCTTAATCAATTTGAGCTCTTAAACTCGTCCACATAATAAAACATCTTCTCTTTCTAGGTGCTCATTGGTAACCTATTAGTTCAAGATCCCAACCTACATGGCAGCAAAAGAACCTCCAGCACGGCACCGCTGTTACTTTAAGACATGAATTAAAACTTTTTTCTTCCCTCTTCTCAAGAAATACCCCAGTGTTTAACATTCTAGAATTCAGACGAAGCCTTTTAAGGACATACTTAGGTCCAAAACAAGTTAATATTGCCCTGCACAAATGTAGAGTAGACTGACTATTGCCCTGCACAAATGTAGAGTAGACTAACGGAGTCATGGTCAATTTTTGTAATGCCCCCACCTCAAGGTTATTAACGTGACATCCCGTTCATTGTTATCTTTTTAATAAGCACAAGTGAAAACGTAAACTCAAGACAATCACATTCAAAACAACAGCGAAATTTAGACAAACAGCATCATGAGCAAACCTTATATTTAGGGTGCATGCAAACATATTTTAACAAGCCCTTCGGGCCATAGCAAACATAACATATTTCGTACACATATTCTAGAGGCTCATTGGTTCCTAGCCGACTATGAATAGCAAAACTCAGTTTTGGTAATCCTATCACCTCTACTTCATCTTCTCACTTCTAGCTCTATCCACATCTCCTCCCCGCTTCCCATCTGCATGGCCGATCTACACCCCATCGGTGGCATGCCCCGAAGCCGGCCCGCCTACACCACCAAAAGGTTCATTAAACCCACGTAGGGGTCCAACCCATTCTTCGTCAGTGCAGCCATGCCATGCTATGTACGGGTGAGGCACCAAATCCGTTAGGCCCTCATCGACCATCACATACATTGTGATCCGGTAGTAGGCTCAGCCTTCTCTGGCATCCATCACGGTGAGCACTTCGGCTCTTATTTCCACAGGGTTGCCGAACCGGGTCGGAGGAGATGCCATTCTTCGAACTTGAAAAGGAAACAACGGGAGATGAGTCGAGGAGACTCAGCAAGTAAATCTACTAATATCAAGCGAGGATGGAGGAATCGCCGTTAACATAAGTCAGCTCTTACCGCACCCGCATCAATGGTAGATCAATAAAAAAGTTCATACAAGAGAACACCACGCATGGCTATAACGTGTGCACTTTACTAGCCAAATCTCGGTTTTAACTCAAGACAAACATCAAACATGAAATATGGTCAAATCAAGAAAATAAACCAACTACGACCAACCAAACGACCGAGAAACGGTCCAAGCAAACTGTGTCACAATGCATCATAACTTCCTTTCCCGTTATCAGGAAGTTTACTTACTCTATGAAATAGAACTAAAACAAGAAAGGAACACAGGAGTCCCGGCGAATCACGGGTGATCTTCATCATGTGTCTTGAGCTAGTGGAAGGTGGGATCTTGATCGGTTCTTGGGCGTGAGCTTTCTTGTTTGGCCGTAAAAAAGAAAGGGAAGATTCGGTGGGTCTCTCTTTCTTGGGCGTGAATTGAGAAAAAGATTGTGATGGCGTGAGAGAGCTTGAGGGTGGCCATACAAGTGGTGTCTTCTCCTAATTATAGAAGTTCTTTCTTGCTCCCTACTCAAGGCCATTAAAGCTCTTCATTATTAAGGGGCCTCAAAGTCGAGTAATAATGGCCATTAATGCATGTCATCATGAATGGGGCTTCTAAGTCAAGGGGCATTTAATGGCATTAATGAACATAGATCAAAATAAAATGATGAGGACATCTAGCAAAATCTAAGCAATTAATGGCCTAAATCTCTTCTTCTCTCTCTCTCTCTCTCTCTCTCTCTCTCTCTCTCTCTCTCTCTCTCTCTCTCTCTCTCTCTTTCTCGGCCAACCTTCAATCAAGGTTTAGCATAGCTCATTTAAAAGCTCAAAAGGTGCACATTAAATCACTAGAAAACATCAAGTCAAGATTCCAACATTCTCATATAGAAATTGATGAATCTTTCAAATCTAACGAAACCGAACAATTTTGCACTGTTCATGAAATTGGACTTGAAATCATAGTAAATGGACTCCAAAAATTCTCAAATTTGAATATGTCATAAACAAGGCCTTATCAAACAATTTTCATGAAGAACATGAAATTTGAATCTTTTTGTAAATGCAATTTTTAGTAGGTCAAAAACAAACTAAAAATAGTTCGCTGGAACAGAACTCTTATTTCTAAAAGTAAGCTCTTTCTAGGATCCAAATCATCTCAAAAAAATTCCCAAATTTATATATGTTATAGAAAAAGAAGTTTTCAACAACTTTTGTGAAGGAAACTTTTACAAAATCGGCCCAAAAAAGCTTGTAGAAAATAGAGAATGTGTGAATATCCCCGAAATACCCATTGCGGGCAGTTTTACATGGTCCGGAAATTAGGCTGTCGTACTACTCATATCAAGTCCAAAAATTCTAAAATTAAAGTATGTAAAACTTTAAGATGTTTGGAGAAACTTTCAAGAAGGAAGTGTTTGAAAATTCAAATCACAAAAGTTTCCACAAAAATAACAAAATGAAGGGGTACAAAGTATCCAAAATTGAGTTTTCCAGAACAAGAGTAAAAATTGATTCCAATTGGAAAACTACCCAACTTAAACCATAACCATTTCCTAGGGATTGAAATTGAAGATGTTACAATTTTCGATTGCTAAAAACAATTAAGAATTTGAGATTGATCATCTTCATGTGCTTCCAAAGTTTTGACTCATTGTTTAAACATTAGTGCAAGAAAGAAGTCAGCACAAGAAGCGAATTGAAAATATCAAAGCAAATGAACAACCTTCAATAGGGAGAGGCCAGTTTGGTGTAGGACTAATTTTTCCAGGTCCTGAGAAGTTCGTAGCATGTATGCTATCCAAGGGAGGTCCCACTGACTAGCTAGTGCACGTAGTATTAGATTTTGACATTTTGACAGTGGAGATTGCCCTCCTTCCATCTCCAAAACAGGACATTGAAAAATCCTAAACTAATACACCTATGACACCTTAAATTAATTTTTTGACCACTAAAAATCTCAAATTGATACATTTATGACAAATTTATCCTTTATTAAATTAGATTAATATTACAAAAAATCACAAATTAGTACACATGTGACAAATGGAGGGTGAATCCTCAAACTAGTACATTAATCAACTGTCACGGATCATAACTAAAAAATGTGACGATAAAATTTAGTGGAAACTGACAGAATAAAATTATCATAATTGTACCAATTTAGGGATTTTGATGGTTAAAAATTAATTTAGAGTAAATTTGTCTTAGGTGTACCAATTTGCGATTTTTTGTAGTATTAGCCCTATATAAACTGAAAGAATGAAATTGCAAGAAACCTTTTTGAATAATATTTTTATGCAATTTACTTTTGAAAGTTATGTGTCTAAGAATGTCACGGTGAGTAAACATCCATTATAATTAGCAATATCTAGTGGCATTCATTATAATTTCTATTTACATGGCATAATTTTTTTGTGTGTGCTTATTCTTTTCCAATTTTCCTAGAAATTTTGTTTCGTGACCAAGCAAGTGCTCAATGGTCAGCCGAATCAAGTCATTCCACTGTCACGTATTATCAAGATACTTCAACAAATTGCTAAGAATATCCGATAAATATAGGAAGCAAAATTCTTTCATCATACTAATGTGGCGTTCAATTAAAAGGAAAATAGATCAACAAACCTCATAGTACTTGTGTAATTTGAATTTGAATTGTTCCGACAAAATAGATATAATCAAAATAAAAAAGGGTAAACTATTTCTACCTATCCCACGTGATATAGCCATCACGTTGGTGTTTTTATGCCACAGTAACAATGGCCTAAATAAAAAAAAAATAGATTATATATAGTAAAAAGAGAGAATTATTGAAAGGAAAAGGGTAAAGATAATTGCCCTCTTCATGCAATTACCATAGTAAGACCACCAATAACGATAGCGGATGAACAGTAACAAGGAAATCTGATGAAGAAGATGAAGAGCAGGAGGAAATAAAAGAAAGAAAAAATCAAAAGATTATAATATTTAGCAAAACAGCGTTAAACTTATCCACATGTCGGCCTTGCCTCGTAAGACCCTTGGCAATGACTAAACTGGTACATCAGCATTTTTGGGTTAAAACTGACCGGAATAACTGAATTGAAAATTCTCCCAAAGGTTTAGGTAGGACTACATCGACAAAACTGAGATGTTTACATTAGAATTCATATAACAAACTTCAGAACATAACTCACTGTTTGATCAGACAATTTAACCAAAATGAAAGCTTTTCTCTGGCAACTCTACTACATAAACAAAAACCCCCAAGAGGGACATGGACCAGAGAGGGTCAGCGAGGAGCATATCACCATATACAGTGCCCACAAAATAATTAATTGCTCGGACAGCATGTTCAAGCCAAAAACTAACAACCGGTTTTCAGGTTTATGTACTATTGCGAAACCAGTAATTCTACGAAACCAAAAAGAAGTGCTCATCGGACACTTTGAGCGCCTATTTCAATAGTCTTCTATCCTCGAGCCACCATAAATATTCCCAGTAATGCTGAAGTTTATGATCCAGAGGATTCACTTCTTTCCACTTTCCTGTACAGAATATTGCATAAGCATCGGCTGCATACCTGCCCAAAGAAATGAAAAGCAAAGCACATTACTACCATATGATTCCCGGCCAACTTTGAAATATTCTTAAATCTAATCGACGTTAAATGATGACATACAAAGAGACAGACCACAACCATTGCCCCACTTACTTGCCAACACCATGTAGCTGAGTCACATGAGTCCAGCTCTCATCGAGGTATTCACGTGACATTTGCATTATCATTCTAGCCCTCTTCCTCTTTAAACCAAGGTACTGAATAATAGACTCTAGAGTTTCTACAGAAGCCTCTGCAGCCTTCGTGGCATCGGGATATTCCTTGAACAGGGCATCTAAGTACTGACTCGTCTGTAAAAGATCGGTCATTAGTTAATCTCACATTCCACAAGTAAGATTGATGTACAAACAAATAAAAATTAACTACCAGCTCTCCAAGCTTCTCCCCACCTATCTCACTGCTTTAATGAAGCACCAAAAAGTTGGTCAATACTGCAGCTTAAACCATACTATTATATACAAGACATTTAAAAGCTCGAGAAAGGTCTACATCTATCCTTTAAATCCAAAAGACCAAGAAAGGTCCATATTTATCTTTTATATCATACACTGAACCAAAAATATGCCACAAGGTAAATCATAGGAAAGAACAAGAAAGAAAAGGGCGAGTCCTTAACCAAAACCAATAGTCGTAGATATCCCACAAGTATGAGTTATGAACCAGTATTGCATGCTCACATTTCAGCACTGAATATCTCAAGACTTCTACTCAGAAAAATGAACAATGTTCTTTCATTTGCTAGGGGGATTGCTTTCCCTTGACGTTTCCAGATTTGACCTCCCGTTTCAGAGGAAAAAGATGTGAAGCCACCGTTAGGGTTTTAAGATTTTCCTTAAAAATTCAGGTTATGTAAATTTAAATAATCGCTGGTAACGCTTCAACCCAAGAGCTCTTGCTGGCATTGCAGTCCTGCTTTTGTGCTCTCAAAATTGAAGACAGATCAGATTATACCTTAGTGTAATGTGGGTTTTTTTCCAGGGGTGGCTAAGGTCAAGGACCGATTCCAAACCAGCTACCTTGGAACCATCCTGGCCGGTCTGGTTGCTGGGTTGAATCCAGTGGATTTCCAAGAACTGACCCGGTCATGGCAGTTCCTGGTTTTCTAAATTGAGAACAGGACTGGTTCCCACCTTAACCAACCTTGGACTGGACCAACCAGGCAGGTTCCAACCAGTTCCTCCTGGGTTGAATCAGACCTAGTGAACAACCTGAACCAAACCCAGTGATCACCCCTAATTTAAGAGGAGGAAAACAAAAAGTAAATAATTAGAAAGACGAGCTTTGCTAGAAAGTCCGTGCAACATTGGCATTCCGCATAAAACTGTCGCATGACATTCCCACTCACAATGAATAAGCTCCCCTGCAATCCAACAGATGCGGAAAGAATGCATTCTAAGGAGAATTAATTAGTAATAAGACTACTTTGTTAATTTGCCTTTTAGTTCAAGATGACTTTTGAAAAACCTTTTTCCCATGCCAAACTCAGCCCTTATCTAAGAGCCATTAATTCAGCGGCTACATTTGAATAGTCAGCCAATGGGAAAGCAAAATCAATAATTCATTCTCCCCCATGATTAAATAGAAGACCACCGTTCCCGGAGGAAAGAGCATTGAGAAATGCCCACAATCTGTGTTTAATTTGAGGCAATGCTCAGGAGAAACATGGCAACATACCTGAATATGTTGACTAGTCCTATGAAGTGATACCTTGAAGGATTGAGTAATCTACATTGCCAAGTTCTTCATATTATTCCGAAGAGTAGAAAAAAGTGTTCTCAAAAACCCACTCATCACAATTGTTCCAAAGGGACCACTGACCAAGAACAAGAAAGACACAAGACCAGGGGCACATTCACATCACACGTGTAGTAACTACAATTCCTCTAAGCCGAAAATGCAATATGTAGCTAGAAAAAATCAGGGTGCATGTGCAAGAATCAACACACGCCAAAATTATAACAAGAGTTAACAAACAGTTATTTTACAGCAAAAATACATTTTCTTCTTAACCAAAGTTGCAATATGTAGCTACAGGGACCACGTGCAAGAATCCACACACACCAAATGATAACAAGAGTTGACAGATGATAGTTTTACAGCAAATTAGCAGGACCTCAATAGAGCACTAAATACTGAGACATGAGGAGAAAACAACAAATCGCCATTTTAAGACACTGACAAGACTGCAATGCAGCCTCCTAGAGACTGAAAAAACATGTGCAAACTAAAAGATCTTCATTTCTTTTCAAGAGACTCAATTTAAGCAACCAATTGCAAACCAGTGACAAGACTTGTTTTTAGAATAAATTTCACAATAAAATAATGCAAACTAACCTGTTAAGGAAATTTGAGCTTGACCAGTAAACCCAATTAACAAACTATATAAAAAGACAAAGTTGCATAAGTTGAAAACTCAACCTGGACTCAACTTTGCCAAGCCTGCCGATCATGTCATGAGGCTATCCAAGCATGTAATCTAAAACTCCTTGTTCAACGGAAATCAACTAATGATAGATTTTAAGTTAAAATATTAGTTTACCATTGATAACAAATGATTTTGTAATTAGAAGAATTCCAATGCCATCGTTAGTACATGGAGATCAATATTGCTACAAAGAAAGGAAAAACAAAACATTTTCCTCACGAAAGGTCTGGGAGAGGGGCCATTTTCAGGAATATGTCCAACTTTAGAGAAAACATGCCTAACAGGGTCTCTACAACTTCTACTGCTTGTTGACATTTCACATACTATAACCATCAGTTTCTTTAAAAAGATTCCAGCAATATTGACAAGCTCTATCTTAGGGAAATGATTGAGTAAAATTAAGGACGAGAAGAAACCAGCAAACTTCAATTTTTGAAATACGAAAAGAAAGAACAAGAGAATAAAGAAAGAAAAGCACATAAAACTTGACACACACCTTGCTCCACTATTATGCCACTTAGTCCTAAAGCTGCCGTCAATTTATAATCCGTCACTCACTCCAACAAATAAGTGTTACTTCTATAAAGTAACTGACAAATAAAAAAGTGTTCCTTAGAAGTTCTCGGGCATAGCAAGCTTATGCACATGATGAGGTCAAAGCGAAGTAAGTTTGAAATTTTTTTTGTGCTGTTTACACTTATGCTAAATTCATCTTTCATAGTCAACAAGATAAAATGACAAATGTCAAAATTTCTCCTGTCAGATAGCTGACTTGAGACCAATTTCAACAAATTTCTAAATTTCCTTTGGAAGTTAAAATTTTCAAATATATACATGTAACTGAAGGTTGCAGATAAAGTATCAATCACAGCATATCATAATTACCTTCATTCTTCTAAACCATGGAGTAACCATAACTCAAAACACGGTACATCACTTTTTTAAGAAAAACGGTATCGATAATTAGAATCTATGAATATAATCTCACATGAAAGTTTGTTAAAGAACCAGTTTGAAGGCAGTACATTTGGTGGAATCTCTTTTAAAATTATGTCATGCCACAGAAATCAGGACCTGAAACAATGTTCAAAAACCTTAGGGAAGAGAGGGGTAAAAAAGCTAGCATGCCATATCTGAGAAACTTATACAGAAGATCACAACAAGGCAAGTGAATTTTGGTGGCAAATTTTTTTTCCAGTTTTTTGTTTTATAGCTGCAAGATAGTTATCTAGATGGAAAAATGTCTGATAACCACCTCGTCTTCTAGTTTTTTGAAATAAGTAAACCACTTTAACTCATAAATTGTTGCTTATATTATTTACAATTTAAATTAGTACCATAGAGGTACTTCATGAAGAATTTAACGTACTTACCTTTTAAATCATAATTAGGATAGGAAAATAAAAATAAAATATATATTAACACCCAAGCTGGAAAAGGGATCCACCACCAATGAAAATCCAGAAAATATTAAAATAGAAGTTAACCTTTCCAAGACGCAAACACATCGGAGCTCCTCTACATTAATGAAACCCAACCTACCACCCAAAATTATAATACCAATAATAATAGTAATAATAATCTGCCACTAGCTCCATTCACAAAACTCCATATTAGATGGAATGAGAAACTAACTACTTCTGTCTTTTTACAAGTAAGCAATTCATTGCATAATCATACTTAAACTATCGAACAAGTTCGTGCCTGTTGAGATACAAAGGAAAATCAGCAGAAGAATTGACCTGCAATACAGACAAACTACTTTCTCATGCCTCATTATCAGAATTTTCCTCTTGCAGATTTCTTCTACATACGCCCATGTCATTATTCACTAGTCCTATGTCTGGGTTATGCACAGGAATTTATAGATTAATTTGGGTAGACGCAATTAGAATAAATTGCATTAATACGAGGTCGCCTATCAACTTACAAAACTCAATCTTGTGATTTGCAGCAATCCACTTTGAAGTAGGTCCTTGTATGATTGAACATAATTTCAAAATTATGTCCCTCCCAGCCTTTGGAAAGATTCAGAGAAGCAACTATCACTCTTTCTTAGTTAAAAGTTTAGCAATACATATAGAAGTGTGAAGCTTCACTAAACTGAAGTCTGTGATTAGGACGAATCAAGATCTGTGAAATGGTCAAAATGTTTCGGCCTTTTCAACTTCATTCTAATATTCCCTATGGGAGAGTTGGTTCCCAATTCTTCCACTTGGAAGAACACTTATTAGTTGTAGTTTGCTGATCATCTGGGGCAGTTCTAGCATAGCCCCCACAGAACATATAGACATTTTCATTAGTAATCATAAAACTTTTCAACACTTGCCAATTTGACACCATTGTTCTACAGGTGTTGACACCACTAAATATCTAAACATTGAATCCAAACCTACTAGAATCAATTAAACAAGGGTCCAAATTGGAACCCCACTCAGCACATGCTTAAATAGAAACAAACCTAATTGAATATGAGTAACCAAAATTCCTCTTAATGTAACTAGCTCCATTCTCAAACAAGCATTTGCATTGTATTTTGGCCATTATTCTTGTGCTGTATCTAAACTTTAAGGATGTTATTATAAGGTGAACACATGACTGTGCGAATTCATTATCAATGCTTGACAAAGAGTTTTGCACCCGAACCACATAAAAACTAAAATGTCATCGGCTAAATCCTTATTTTCTAGGAATCGATAACATATCTGTACAAAGCATCAGACTTTCGGATCGTGGGGACAATCTCCTTGCATAAATAGTAATTTCACATTCATTTTGTGGCCACCATTGTACAAAATGTCTTAGTGCTGCTCATCTCAAAGGCATTAAGGAGATTATCCTTTTCAAGTTATCAGAAAGACATTGGCCCCATCCCCTGCTCAGCAGGTTGAGCTAAGACTAAACGATCTTTCTGAACTCAAAAACTGTAAAAGCTTCTCAAACCAAGAGTAGCTCACAAGACTCTTAACTAAAATCTCTAAAAATTACTGAAACGGGACCATGATTCTAAATAAACAGAGGAAAAGGAGAACCGTTTAGTTGCACATAATCTACTTAAACCAACATCCATTGGATGCATGCAATCAAAATAGGATCGACCGAGAGAAGGAAGGAAGCAGTGATACCTGTTTGCCAGTGGTGACATTGAGAAGCATACAGATGACGAGGACACGCCAAGGATCATGCCAGTGGCTCTCTTGCAGGAGACGGTGGACAGAGCGCGGTGGCTTCCACGCGTTATCGGGGCTCTTCCTCCTGTACGCCTCCGCTCTCTTCTCCGCCGCAGTCAACACCCTCCTCCTGTCATACTCCCGCCCCTTCCTCTTCGCTCTCGGCTTCGCTTCCGTGCCTTCCCCTTCCTCATCGGCCTTCTTCTTCGAAACCCTAACCTTCCTTGCTCTCGCCTTGCGCTGCGGCTGCGGCTGCGGCTGCGGCTGCAGCTGCGGCGCCCCATCTTCGGCCTTCTGGAAGTACGGCGAAACCTTAATAATCTTAACTGCTGCCTTCTTCTTCCCTCGCGCTCTCGCTCTCCCGTCGCTCTGCGGCTGCGGCGCCCCATCTTCGGCCTTCTGGAAGTACGGCGAAACCTTAATAATCTTAACTGCTGCCTTCTTCTTCCCTCGCGCTCTCGCTCTCCCGTCGCTCTGCGGCTGCGGCGACTCCTCACTGGCCTTTTGGAAGTAGGGAGAGACCTTCACAACGTTGCCCGCCTTCGCTCTCGCGCTCGGCCTCGCCTTGGCCCACGACTGTGGTTTCCCGTCATCTGGCTTTCCCCCTCCAACGCCACCACCACCGGCACCGCCAACAGCGCCGCCGCTGCCTTCGCTGTTGCTCTTCTTCTGCTGGAAATAAGGAGAGAGCCTGGGCCCGCCGTCGGGGCGCGCAATCGGCACGACCTCCTTCCTCTTCGTCACCGGGCCACCCGTGTAAGTGAACCGCGAGATCATCTCCAGGATCTTCTCGCTGACGGGAGGGCCTCCCTGTTCGAGATCAGCGCCCGTCGCTTGACCGCTTGCTGTCTTCTTCTGTGCCGTCCGCTTCTTCTGAAAGTACGGAGAGACGATGGCGGCGGCGGGCTCCTCGCCATCGTCGGCTCCCTTCTTCCTCTTCTTCTCCATTGCGCCTCCCTCAGGAGTCTGCGATTTGGGGAAGAAGGAACGACAAGGAAATCTCCCTCTTTTCTTTTCTTCTTTTTTATTTATTTATTCCTTTTAGATTTTCGCTTTTCCTTTTTTTTTTTTTGTTTGGCAATCGGCGCCAAACCAAAGAAAGACCGCCAACTTCGTTCCCGCCACGTCATCAGCAAATGAAAAAAAAAATTAATGAAAATACAATGTCCACACTTAGTAGAAAATATTGGGTACAACTGTTGTGCTATATCATATTTAAGAGGAACCATTCAATGAGCAACATGTGTCAATATTTGGCCTACTTGTCAGAAATTTGGAATTCTCTAATTTTTTTTTTCGGCTCCTCCTTTCTTGGTTTTCACGATTGAATCTACAAAGAGAAGGTGAGATGTCCATACCTATAAGTTTGAAAACACAACGGAGTGAATCGAGGATTTAGTAAGCAAAATCACTAATCATGAGTTAGGAGGATGTCTCGTCGTCGAACCCAGCATGCGAACATCATTCGCATTACAGCATCGATGGCAAATAATAGCAACACTATTGCTATACCTCAACTATATGCATGTGATCAATTCCGGCTTATCATCAAAGCACGATTTACTTTCGACTTATCAACAAACTTAACAACACACATCAACATACATTAAAAGGTTCATTAACCATCTCACATGGTTCTTCCCATACTTTTAGGGGTTTCCCAGTCTTAGGCTAGCCATCCGAGATACACCAAACATCCTATACTCTTAGGAGCTTCTAGTTTCAGGTTGGGCATTGGGAATCCACCAGGCGGGCTTCCAGCTTTAGGCTAGGCATCCGGAATCCACCAGGCAACGTCACCAAAATCCATTGGCAATGACTATTTCCTTTATGTGACCACACAACCAGCATTCACGTAAGCCGAATTCTTATCTTTGTTTCTTAGCCAATGCATATACAATGCCCGTGGGCGCGCTCAAACGAGTGCATGTGTGTCATGACCCTCACTACATGGTATGCCAGAAATAATCCTTGATTCATGGCATAAACTGAACACCTAGCGCCAATCCCCACACCAAGCAAGACTTGGAATCGGCATGCCTCAATGCCGACCAAGGCTTACGGCTTGGTTTATCTCGCCTTAGCGTTGATTTCAAGTTAAGTGAACCTCGACTTTGTCCTGAGGCATGAACACACTCAAATATGCCACATGAGCAAACCATAGAAAAGAACATCATGCACATGACAAAGTACGGGTGAGCACATGTCCAAATTCAATAATGCAGCATATCACCCTAGCTAAGGGTTAGTAATTTTACTAACCTAGAGATGAACTAGAGGGGGCTTGCCAAGAAATGACCTAAAGGAGGAGGTGGCATGCAAGGGAGAGAAGAGAGATAGCGAGCCCAAAGCGTGAAACTGAAAAAGGGGATCCTTCTATTTATAGGCTTTATAGGCTTCATTTTCATTATTGCTTGTCTAAGTGGTCCAATTGATTTTCTTGAAGTGGCAAGCCTACTAGAATGAGTAGGCTAGCCTATTGGATGAGTGACAAGTCTAACAAGAAGAAGTGGCATGCCTAATGAGAGGATGTAGCATGCCTAAGCTCTTAGGGAAATCATGAGCCAATGTGTACATTTCTAATTGGCACACTTGGTCATGAGTCACTAATGTGACATCCGGAAATTTCGTAATAATATGTTTGTGACGTTAGAAATTTCTACGATAAAAATGATACTTAGATTTAAAGCTAAGTATTATTTTCGAGTCAGTATTCGTGCGGACGCGTAGGAATTTTCATTGGATCGTATTTCGCGAAACGCGGACTTGGAAACGTAATCGTACCGAGTCCGACGTATTTAATATTTAGACGTCGTCGTGTGCGTTAATCGTAGTGCGTTGTTAATTAAATTACCGTCGTTTTGGTAATTAGTGGGCATTACTATTATTATTATTATTATTATTATTATTATTATTATTAGTAGTAGTAGTAGTAATGTTTGCCGGAAGTAAAAGGAGGAAAATCTTCTCAAAATATCCTCTGCATTCTCATTTCCCCCACGTGACTATTGAAGAAGAGTTGACCCATGTGCCATCTGTCCCTTGAAACTAGACACCTAAGCTTGGGTAATCATTTTCCTTGGCCAAGACTCCCACGATTAAGCCATTGATTTCTTCCACCTGTCCTTGATGAAGAGATAAGATCCCACCTGTAAATACAATGAATTAACAACCCCTTCGTATACCTCTCTGTTTTCACTTTCGCCTGGACAATTACCACAGATCATTTCACCCAAGCTCACACTCTCTCCTTCACTTTCTTCTTTCACCATCAGCGATCGAGAATTCCCGGAAGAGTTTAAACCTTTGGGTTGTTCAGATTTTTGCACCAGGTAAGTGAAAACTCTAGGTTTAAGCTAAGTAAATCTACTTAGTACTTGCAACTTGGTTGCTCGAGAAAGGTTTTTTTTTAGGTGAAATAGTGAGGTTGTGTTGATGGTTGAATCTATTTTTGTTGGTTCTATGCACGTTCAAGTGGATGTGATTTGTTTCTTTAAAGTATGGCGATAATCGGCAAGTGGAACGCGTAAATCGGAACGCGTAAATGTTAATTTTGAGGTGATTGTTGGACTCTTATTACTGGTTTGTGTATGTTTAAAAATGGTAGGAATTCGTTTTACTTAAAGTGATGATTATGTTTATTTTGATACTCAAAGGGATGATTTTGTTTTTGAAACTAGATAGATTTTAATCCTCAAAATCTGGTTTTGTGTACCTTGAAGCTGTTAAGACTTCGTTATCAAAATCTGGTTCTGTGTACATTTGAACCTGCTCAGACTTTGTTATCAAATGAACATGTTCAGACCTTACTATTGAAATTTGGCTCTGTCTACTTTTGAAAAATATTCAGACTTTATTTTCAGACTTTACTTTCAGACTTTATTTTCAGACTTTACTTTCAGACTTTATTTTCGGACTTTACTTTCAGACTTTATCTTCAGACTTTAATTTCAGACTTTACTGTTCAGAATCACTGTTCACATTTTAATGTTCATAGTTCTTGTTCAAAAGTTACTGTTCAGATTTACTGTTCAAAAGTTACTGTTCACTGTTCAAAAGTTACTGTTCAAAATTTACTCCGGGTTCTCTTTTCTAGAAAAATTTATTTCTGAGTCTGAATTTATTTTTGAGTCTGAATTTACTTCTGAGTCTGAATTCAATTCTGAGTCTGAATTTGCTTCTGAATCTGAATCTATTTCTCAGTCTGAATTTACTTCTGAGTCTGAACTTGCTTCGAATTTGCTTCTGAACCCTAATTTGCTTATGAGTCGAGTTTGCTTCTGAATTCGAAAGGTTTTGTTCATATGTTTAAATTGCTCAAATGATGCATTTCATGACTTTAAAGTACAAAAACCATGATGGCTCGGTATGGGACGGGCCAAAGCGGACTTTTGCATACAAATACTTGGTTGTCATGACTTGCATGGGAATAATATTAATTCCGTCGCCCATTTAGTGGTGTGTGACGATGCCCCGTGTGTCGGGATGCCTCGTTGGTCGGGATGCCCCGGGGAGTGTTTCGGGATGCCTCGGGAGTCGGGATGCCTCGTTGGTCGGGATGCCCCGGGTGTGTGCCGGGATGCCTCGGAGTTGGGATGCCCCGTTGATCGGGATGCCCCGGGAGTGTTCGGGAGGATGAAGTAACGAATCTAATCGTATGAGCATAAATATTTTACATCATGCTTGCGTCTGAGTGAAAATATCATGATATGTTGTATTATTCAGACTTTGCAGCATATTCAAACGGAAAAGGTATACCTTGCATTCAAGTTCTATGCATATCATTTGCTATGCATGCGTATGTGTTTATGCCAGGGAAAGTGGTAAGCTGATTTTCCTAACTTAAAACTAGAGATTTCATTTGCTGGGCTTCGGCTCATTCCATTTTTTTCAGACTTGTAGGATGGATGTTCTACAGCCCCTACGTTTCGGAGTTCCCGTTCATTTTGATGCTAATTATGAGGATGTGTTTGCGCCGGAGTTTGATGCCGTATATACTAGGTGTAGTTCTACGATATGGGTTGATGTGGGGCTTCCGGAATGGGTTCCTTATCATTTTGTTGCTTGGTATTACAACTTGGAGGGCGAGTTGATTGGCCCGTTGAGGGGCTTCGACCTAGACGATGGTGGTTCCCGCAGCGGAGGGTGAAGTGATTGACCCGTGACAGCTTCGGACTTTAGATAAACTTTTGGATGAAGGTTCTAGTTGGAGATAGGCAACCCTGCCCTACCCAGTTTTTTTGTTTTTTGTCCTTGTATGATGTTTTAATCTGGGTTGTAAAGCTGACAAGGGTTTCTTAATGAGAAGTAAACGTATTTTAATCAAATTTGTGTGATATTCATGTTTAGTCTTTAATTTCCGCTGGCTATTCTATTAACAATTTTAATTGGTACGTGTCGCGCGTGACGTTCTGGGGCGTCACAGCCTGTTTGGTATCAGAGCAGGTTTTAACCATGGAGTGATAAGGTGCGCTTAGAATTTGGAGTAATAGACTTGGCGTAGATTGCGCGAGTGTAAGAAATCAAGTGCATGTGTTTGCTCTTGATTGATTTTGCGCTACCAGTAACTTTTGTTACTTATTAGTTAGTGGCTAAGTAAGTAATATATGTAGGTATCGCAAGATGAGTTCGAATAGCAACGTGGAAAAGGATCCTCGATTGGAAGGAATTCTTCAAGTACTTGCCAATGTCGGAAGTCTAATGGAGAAGCAGGAACTACAACGAGCTGCCTCTGGCTCTGGCAATGGCGAACGTCGTTTACAAGGTCTGGTCAAACAATTTTTGAAATTGAAACCACCACGGTTTGCTGGAACTAGAAATCATGAAGAGGCAGAAGCGTGGATTGATGGGATGGAAAAGATATTCGATCTACTAGACTGTAATGACATTGACAAAATAGCCTTAGCAGAATACCAACTCCAAGGAAATGCCAGACACTGGTGGAAGGCATCCAAAGAGACCGTGTTTCCGAACGGCATTAATGAAACTTGGGGCGTTTTTGTCAAGGCATTTTTCGGGAAATACTTCTCGGATTGTGCCCGGGATAAAAAGGTAATGGAGTTTATGCAACTGAAACAAAATGGCTTAACAGTGGACCAATATGAAGCCAAGTTTGCAGAACTTTCAAGGTTCGCCCCCAGACTGGTTGAAGAAAAGGAAGACAAAGCTAAGAGATTTCGAGATGGTTTGAGACCAGATATCAGAAGTAAGCTAGTGCCCTTGAATTTGAAGGATTATAATGAGTTGTACGAACGTGCACAACTCGTTGAAAAGGATTTGGCGGAGTTAGTGGAGACAACATTGACTTTTCAAGCACAACCCAATCGCCAAACTTTCCGACCTAATGCTCATCGTGACAAGAGGCCTATGCAAACTGGAAAACGGCCTTTTGTTCCAAATAAAAGGAACAATGTTGGAGGTTTTGGATTCATACAGAACAATCAACCAGCGATGCATATGCAATCTCCTAATAATATATGTCGCACTTGTGGCAAGCGACATGAAGGTACGCCATGCCCAGCTTTGAGGGAGTGTTATTGGTGTGGACAGCGAGGTCACATATTAAGAGATTGTCCAGTAATGAAGCAACAACGTATCACGCCTCCACAACAACTACAGCAGCCATCTCAAAACAAGATCTCACATCAGGGAAATTCCTCGAGGCCACCATCTCAAGGTCGAGTTTACGCAGTCACACAGGAGGAAGCTGAAGCCTCCAAGACAATTATATCAGGTATCATCTCTGTGTGCAGCAAGAATGCTTATACATTATTTGATACGGGTGCCACGCATTCTTTCATATCTGCACGATTCGTGAAATTGATTGGATTAAGTCCTCGACCACTTGAAATACCCCTTTGTGTTTCTACACCATTAAGAGATACAATTGTGTCCACATTGATATGTAAAGACTGTAAGATCACTATAAGTGGACATGATCAAACAATAGATTTGATCGTATTGACCATGTTCGACTTTGATGTTATTCTGGGGATGGATTGGCTTCGTAAGCAACGAGCCAACATGGAATGCTATCGGAAGATAATTCAATTTAATCCCCCTAATTGTCCTAGTTTCGAATTCTTTGGAAATGGAGTAAATCCTTCAATGCCGCTTATCTTTGCGCTCGAGGCACATCGTCTTCTTGACAATGGTTGTCA
Source organism: Syzygium grande (assembly GCA_024733475.1). Taxonomy (NCBI): domain Eukaryota; kingdom Viridiplantae; phylum Streptophyta; class Magnoliopsida; order Myrtales; family Myrtaceae; genus Syzygium; species Syzygium grande. Next base: position 14,829,090 of record JAMXDD010000007.1, on the reverse strand, counting down.
AGTATATTTGGCGTTTATAGGGGATCAGTCAAGGGAAGAAATGAAACTTGAAGAAATCCCGTAGTTCAAGAATTTCCTGACATATTCCCGGAAGAATTACCAGGGTTACCACTAGAGCGTGACATCGAATTTGTCATCGAATTAGCTCCGGGAACAGATCCTATTTCCAAAGCTCCTTATCGGATGGCGTTGACGGAGCTAAAGGAATTAAAAGTGCAGCTACAAGAATTACTTGACAAAGGTTTTATCCGACCTAGTGCATCACCTTGGGGTGCACCGGTATTGTTTGTAAAGAAGAAAGATGGGTCAATGCGCCTTTGCATTGATTATCGACAACTAAACCAAGTCACGATCAAGAATAAGTATCCGCTTCCAAGGATCGACGACTTATTTGATCAGCTGCAATGGGCGTCAATATTCTCCAAGTTCGATTTAAGGTCAGGGTATCATCAATTGTGAATTAAGGAGGAAGATATTCCTAAGACGGCTTTTCGAACTCGATATGGACATTACGAGTTCTTAGTTATGCCTTTTGGTTTAACTAATGCACCGGCCGCATTCATGGATTTAATGAATAGAATATTTAAGCCGTTTTTGGATCAATTCGTAATAGTGTTCATCGATGATATCCTTATATACTCAAAGGAACGAAAGGAGCATGAGCAACATCTAAGACTTGTGCTTCAAACACTTCGCGAACACAAGTTATATGCGAAATTTAGTAAGTGTGAATTCTGGTTGAATCGTGTGGTATTCCTGGGTCATTTAATAACCGGTGAAGGAATATCGGTGGACCCATCGAAGGTTGAGTCGGTAATAAATTGGCCAAAACGACAACAATAACGGAAATTCGAAGTTTCTTGGGTTTAGCTGGATATTATCGAAGATTTGTCGAAGGATTTTCTCGCCTTGCGGCTCCATTGACTAGATTGACAAGGAAGGAAGTGAAGTTTGAATGGTCAAAAGAATGTGAGCAAAGTTTTCAAGAACTTAAAAGAAGATTGACTACGGCTCCAATATTGACAATACCAGCAGGACCGGAGGTTTCGTAATTTATAGTGACGCATCTTATAAGGGGCTTGGTTGTGTTTTGATGCAAAATGGAAGAGTAGTTGCTTATGCATCAAGACAATTGAAACCATATGAGCTAAATTATCCAACCCATGACTTAGAACTTGCCGCAATTGTATTCGCTCTGAAGATATGGAGACATTATTTATATGGGGAAAAGTTTGAAATTTATACAGACCACAAAAGTCTGAAATACCTATTCTCTCAAAAAGAGAATTGAATATGAGACAAAGACGTTGGATAGAGTTATTAAAAGATTATGATTGCGAAATTTTATATCATCCCGGAAAAGCGAATAAAGTCGCGGATGCTCTTAGCCGAAAGTCTACTCAAATGGTTGCCCAGATGATGGTCAAGGAATGGACCTTGCTCGAAGCGGCTCGAGATTCTGAATTTAGATTTGATGTGAGTAGTCTTTCAAATGTGATAGCTACTCTTAGAATTGAACCTGAGATTGTGCAAAGAATCAAGATCCTACAACAAACAGATCTTGAGATTTCAAAAGTTAGGGAGGAGACTTTAGAAGGAAAAAGGCCAGACTTTCAGGTATCCGAAGATGGAGTTCTAAAATTTCATGGACGACTTTGTGTGCCTAATGACATTGATTTAAGGAATGAAATTTTGTCAGAAGCACATTGAAGTAAATACAATGTGCATCCAGGAAGCACGAAGATGTATCAAAACCTCCGTCAACATTTTTGGTGGAATGGAATGAAGATGGATATTGCTAAACATGTCTCGAGATGTCTGACATGCCAACAAGTGAAAGCAGAACATCGTAAACCGGGTGGAATGTTGAAACCGTTAGAAATACCTGAGTGGAAATGGGAGCATGTGACGATGGACTTTGTTCAAGGATTACCAAGGACATCGAAAGGCCACAATTCCATCTGGGTGATAGTGGATCGTTTGACGAAGTCTGCTCATTTCCTTGCGGTGCGAGTAGACTATACATTGGAAAAATATGCAGAGCTATATGTCCAACAAATAGTCCGATTGCATGGAGTACCTGTAACTATCACGTCAGATCGAGACCCAAGGTTCACTGCGAACTTTTGGCGAAGTCTTCAAATTGCTTTGGGCACCAAACTCCAATATAGTACTGCTTTTCATCCTCAAACTGATGGTCAATCAGAACGAACTATCCAGACGTTGGAAGATATGCTGCGAGCTTGTATAATTGACTTTAAAGGCAGTTGGAATAAACATTTGTATTTGGTGGAGTTTGCTTACAATAATAGTTTTCAACAAAGTATCGGCATGGCTCCTTTTGAAGCATTGTATGGGAGAGCATGCAGAACTCCTATTTGTTGGAGTGAAGTTGGCGAAAGGAAATTAACGGGACCGGAATTAGTACAAATCACTTCAGACGCTGTAAAAATGATTCGGGATCGACTTAAAACTGCTCAAAGTCGACAAAAAAGTTATGCGGATAAACGTAGAAGACCATTGGAATTCAATGTTGGTGACCATGTATTCTTGAAGGTGTCACCGATGAAAGGTGTATCACGATTTGGAAAGAAGGGCAAACTGAGTCCAAGATTTATAGGGCCTTTTGAAATCCTTGAGAAGATTGGTGACTTGGCCTATAGATTGGCGTTGCCACCTAGACTTTCCAATATTCATGATGTTTTTCATGTATCTATGTTGAGGAAATATGAGTCGGACCCTACTTATATATTGGATTTTGAGACGATCGAGGTAGACGAAAGAATAACCTATGTGGAGAAACCAGTACGGATCTTGGATAGAAGGGAACAAGTTCTGAGAAATAAGACCATCCCGTTGGTCAAGGTCTTGTGGCAATATCATGACATGGAAGAAGCAACATGGGAGGGCGAAGAGGATATGCGAAGCAAATATCCACATCTTTTTGAATGATCAGGTAATTTTTAATTTCGAGGATGAAATTTCTTAAGGGGGGAAGAGTTGTGACATCCGGAAATTTCGTAATAATATGTTTGTGACGTTAGAAATTTCTACGATAAAAATGATACTTAGATTTAAAGCTAAGTATTATTTTCGAGTCAATATTCGTGCGGACGCGTAGGAATTTTCATTGGATCGTATTTCTCGAAACGCGGACTTGGAAACGTAATCGTAGCGAGTCCGACGTATTTAATATTTAGACGCCGTGGGTAATGCGTTAATCGTAGTGCGTTGTTAATTAAATTACCGTCGTTTTGGTAATTAGTGGGCATTACTATTATTATTATTATTATTATTATTATTATTATTATTATTAGTAGTAGTAGTAGTAATGTTTGCCGGAAGTAAAAGGAGGAAAATCTTCTCAAAATATCCTCTGCATTCTCATTTCCCCCCACGTGACTATTGAAGAAGAGTTGACCCATGTGCCATCTGTCCCTTGAAACTAGACACCTAAGCTTGGGTAATCATTTTCCTTGGCCAAGACTCCCACGATTAAGCCATTGATTTCTTCCACCTGTCCTTGATGAAGAGATAAGATCCCACCTGTAAATACAATGAATTAACAACCCCTTCGTATACCTCTCTGTTTTCACTTTCGCCTGGACAATTACCACAGATCATTTCACCCAAGCTCACACTCTCTCCTTCACTTTCTTCTTTCACCATCAGCGATCGAGAATTCCCGGAAGAGTTTAAACCTTTGGGTTGTTCAGATTTTTGCACCAGGTAAGTGAAAACTCTAGGTTTAAGCTAAGTAAATCTACTTAGTACTTGCAACTTGGTTGCTTGAAAAGGTTATTTTTTTTTACGTGCAATAGTGAGGCTGTGTTTATGGTTGAATCTGTTTTTACTGGTTCTGTGCAAGTTCAAATGGATGTGTTTTGTTTCTTTAAAGGATGGTGATAATCGGCAAGTGTAACGATTAAATCGGAGCGTGTATATGTTAATTTTGAGGTGATTGTGGGATTCTTATTACTGGTTTGTGTATGTTTAAAAATGGTAGGAATTCGTTTTACTTAAAGTGATGATTATGTTTATTTTGATACTCAAAGGGATGATTTTGTTTTTGAAACTAGATAGATTTTAATCCTCAAAATCTGGTTTTGTGTACCTTGAAGCTGTTAAGACTTCGTTATCAAAATCTGGTTACGTGTACATTTGAAACCCTTTCGAGACTTTGTTATCAAATGAACATGTTCAGACCTTACTATTGAAATTTGGCTCTGTCTACTTTTGAAAAATATTCAGACTTTATTTTCGGACTTTACTTTCGGACTTTATTTTTGGACTTTACTTTTTTGGACTTTATTTTCGGATTTTTACTTTCAAACTTTATCTTGATTTTAATTTCAGACTTTAATATTCAGAATCACTGTTCACATTTTACTGTTCATAGTTACTGTTCAAAATTTGTTCAGATTTACTGTTCTTGTTCAAAATTTCTTTGTTCAAAGTTCTTGTTCAAAAATTTACTGTTCCGGACTTACTTATAAAACTGATTCAGAGTTTATTTGAATCAAAATTTATTTTTGAGTCTGAATTTTTCGAAATCGAATTCAATTCTAAGTTTGAATTTGCTTACGAATCGAATCTATTTCTCGGTCTGAATTTACTTACGAGTCTCGAACTTGCTTCTAATTTGAATTTGCTACGAACCCTAATTTGCTTATGAGTCGAGTTTGCTACTAAGTTTGAAAGGTTTTGTTCATATGTTTAAATTGCTCAAATGATGCATTTCATGACTTTAAAGTACAAAAACCATGATGGCTCGGTATGGGGACGGGCCAAAGCGGACTTTGCATACAAATACTTGGTTGTCATGACTTGCATGGGAATAATATTAATTCCGTCGCCCATTTAGTGGTGTGTGACGATGCCCGTGTGTCGGGATGCCTCGTTGGTCGGGATGCCGGGGAGTGTTTGGGATGCCTCGGGAGTCGGGATGCCTCGTTGGTCGGGATGCCCCGGTGTGTGCTTTGGGATGCCTCGGAGTTAGGATGCCCGTTGATCGGGATGCCCCGGAGTGTTCGGGAGGATGAAGTAACGAATCTAATCGCATGAGCATAAATGTTTTACATCATGCTTGCGTCGAGTGAAAATATCATAATATGTTGTGTTATTCAGACTTTGCGTAAAGCATATTCAGACGGGAAAAGGTATACCTTGCATTCAAGTTCTATGCATATCATTTGCTATGCATGCGTATGTGTTTATGCCGGGAAAGTGGTAAGCTGATTTTCCTAACTTAAAACTAGAGATTTCATTTTCTTTGGGCTTGGCTCATTCCATTTTTTTCAGACTTGTAGGATGGATGTTCTACAGCCCCTACGTTTTGGAGTTCCGTTCATTTTGATGCTAATTATGAGGATGTGTTTGCGCCGGAGTTTGATGCCGTATATACTAGGTGTAGTTCTACGATATGGGTTGATGTGGGGCTTCCGGAATGGGTTCCTTATCATTTTGTTGCTTGGTATTACAACTTGGAGGGCGAGTTGATTGGCCCGTTGAGGGGCTTCGACCTAGACGATGGTGGTTCCGCAGCGGAGGGTGAAGTGATTGACCCGTGACAGCTTCGGACTTTAGATAAACTTTTGGATGAAGGTTCTAGTTGGAGATAGGCAACCCTGCCCTACCCAGTTTTTTTGTTTTTTGTCCTTGTATGATGTTTTAATCTGGGTTGTAAAGCTGACAAGGGTTTCTTAATGAGAAGTAAACGTATTTTAATCAAATTTGTGTGATATTCATGTTTAGTCTTTAATTTCCGCTGGCTATTCTATTAACAATTTTAATTGGTACGTGTCGCGCGTGACGTTCTGGGGCGTCACAACTAACTTCTTCCCCAAGGCAAATCTTGAGCCATCATGACCAAATCTTCCTTAGGCCACATAATATGATTTTTGCGCTACGCTTTTTTTGGGACTTTCGGGATTTGCACACTAAGGAGGTATTTCCGTGTAAGGGTCTCTCCCAGACCATATCTCACGTGACAGCGAATGATATTTTCCTATTTAGTCTAAGTTTTCGATTTTAGAGTCACTACTAGTCATTATTAGTAGGTTGACTAGAAACCTAATCAGGGTATGAGAGAAATACCACGATTCTACGAATCAGAGATTCTGAGTATGGAAACTTGGTTGCGCTAATGATCCCAAATCAATATTCCTAACGCCCTTTCGGTACCTAAGAATGATATGATGTCTAACATGTCACACAAATTTTCGAGGCCTATCTACTAATCCTATCTATTCTAATTGAGGGGAAAATCAATCAAGAATTAAATGCGCAATCAAAGTCAACCAAACCAAACAATCCTAAATTGTCTCTAAAAATGAAATCCACCCAAGACATCCAAACCCTAATGAAGCCCTAAAGGCTTATTTATTCCATGATTTGTGTCTTTTTAGGGTTTTATAATTTTTTAGAGGTTATAACCCCTGAATTTGAGGTTTTCTAAAAATGCCACTTAGGCACTTTCAAAAATTTAAATTTCACTTTCCAAGGTTGTCTACAGTGTTTGTGGACCATCCTATGAATTTTTTAAATTTTTGATTTTTTTGATTGTTTTGATTTTTTTTCAAAAATTAAATTTCTAAGAATTTCATTAGCCGAGAATTGATTTTTATGATTTTTTGAAAATTTTTATGAATTTTCTAATTTTTTATAGACTTTATGAATTTTTCACATTTTTTATTTGTATTTTCAGAATTTTATGGATTTTTATGAATTTTCTAAATTTTTTTTTTTTTTTTTATGAAATTTTTTAATTTTTTTTTTTTTTGAATTTTTCGCAAATTTCTAAAACTTTTAGATTTTTTTTGTTTTTTAATTTTTTAAGACTTTTCTAATTTTTTCTAATTTTATTGATTTTTTTTTTTTTTTAATCAACTTTTTTTTATTTTTCCCACCGGATTAGTGAACCGGACTAGCGGTTCAACCCGATTCGATTTGGCCAAGTCGGGCCACGCCGGCATCGGCGCCGGTCACCTTCTCCAGCAGGTACGGTGCCAAAACGGCACCATTTGGATGCTTTTTCTCTTTAGCATTTCGTCAAGTACCTAGTAGCATGATTCTATAATGAACATTTTCAAGGCCGTCACTTCAAGCCAAATTTTGACGACCTTTCGATGTGACTTTCACCATCTCAGTTGATCCATTCTCAAGCCCATATCATATAATATCAATCTAACCTAATCGAAACGCCACCAGACGTCCTGCGGTCGAAAAGCCGATCGAAAAAACCTAACTTGTAACTATCTTAGATTGACTTTATCAAACTTTAAATCCTAATTCCAATCACCCTAACCATCTAAATCGCCCAAAATGAATATCAATCTATCAAACAAAGTTAGGAGAAGCTAACTTGGATGGCCTTGTGGCCGCGGTGACTCTCCGGTGAGGGTTCCCTAGATCCGGCGAGATGATTTAATGGACGACCGAGATGATTCGTGCATATTTTCCAATCAAAATGCAATCAAATGACATAAAACGTGATCAGAAACAAGTTTTGAACATCTAGAAATACAAAATTGCAAAGAAAATCACTAGAATAATAAGATTGAATCAAATCATATATTCAGGAATTTCATCTAAACCGTTGTCGCGCCACGCGCTCTCGTGCTTAGGATGGAGGTATTTTTCTATACGGGCCTCTCCCAGACCATACCTCACATGACAGCGGGGTTTACTTAATTTAAACTTGAACTTGGAGTCGCCACTAGTCATTTACGGTAGGATGACTAGAAATCTAATTGAGATACGGGAGAAGTACCGCAATCCCACAAACCAGAGATTTTGGATAAGGGACTTGTTTATGCTAACGATCCCAAATTGGGACCATTAAAGCCCTTTCGGTATCTAAGAACAATATGGCATGTCTAGCGTATCACACTGATTCCTAAGGTCAATTCACTAATCTAATCATGAACAAACAGTTAAGCACCCAAGAATTAAATGCACATCCAAGGCAAATCAATCACAATAATCCTAATTTGGCCACTAAAAATAAAAGTCAAGCAAAAACATCCAAACTCTAACGAAGCTCTAACAGCTTATTCATTTCATGATTTACACCTTTTTTAGGGTTTTGGGTTTTTTAAGGGTTTTAACCATAATTTTGGAATTTTCCAAAAAATGCCACTTAGACATTTTGGAAAATCTAAATTTCACTTTTTATGATTGGCCACAATGATTTTTAATCATTCGGTAGATTTTCAAAATTTTTTTATTTTTGAATTTTTTTAAGTGCCATTTGGACACTTCAAAAATTCAAATTTCATTTTTTATTACTGGCCACAATGATTTTGGACCTTTATGTGAATTTTCAAATTTTTTGAATTTTTTGATATTTTTTGATATTTTTTTCGGAAAAAATTTTTAAACCAAGAAACGATTTTTTTATAGATTTCTGGAAATTTTTGTGAATTTTCGAATTTTTTTTCAAATTTTTTTATCAGTTTTAAGAATTTTCAAATTTTTTATTTGTATTTTCTAAATTTTTGCAATTTTTATGGATTTTTGGAAATTTTTTCTATTTTTCTGAATTTTTAGTAATTTTTTGAATTTTTATGAATTTTCTGATTTTTTCCTAATTTTCCAAGAAAATCTAATTTTTTTTTAGATTTTTGTGATTTTTTAGTTTTTATTTTTTGTTATTTTTTTTGAATTTTTCCTGCCGAGGGAAACGAACCGAACCAGACCGATTCGACTGAGACCAAATCGGCCGTCGCCGGTGCCGGCACTGGTCACCTTCTCCGGCAGGCCCAATGCCAAAAACAGCGTCGTTTGAAGTGTTTTTCATTTAGGCATTTTTACAAATGGTTAGTGGACATTATTCCATGTTTTTAGTTTTCAAGGCTGCTTGTTCGAGCTCACTGCTGGTGACCTTCCAGTGACTGTTTCACCATTCCAATTACACCATTATGAAATATATGTGTTCTATTTTTCATCTAGCCTATTCAGGTTGCTGCCGGACCTTCGCCGGCCGGCAAAAAATTGATCCGAATAACCTAACTTGTAAACTTTTCTAATCCTATAATTTCCAGAATTGCTAATCTTAATTCTAACTGCCTTAGCCGTCTCAATCATTCGAAACAGACATCAAATCATCATACAAGGTCAGGGAAGGCCTACTTGAACGGCCATTGGCCATGGTGACGCTCCGGTGAGCACCTCGCGAGCTCCGGCGAAGTTCGGCAATGGTGGCCGAGAGGGTTTCATGCGGTTTTTATGGCCAAAATGAAATCAAGGAACATAAAACATGATCAGAAACGAGTTTTGAACATTCGTAAGTCCAAAATTGTAAGGAAAATCGCATGAACATAGAATCTTAGGTTCTGGAATTTTTGGAAAAATAAGACAATGAGCGATCTTTACCTTACTTGTTTGATGATCAAATGGCTTTTCTGAGTTGATCCACGGCTATAGAGGTATTCTTTGACTCTTCTTCTCCAATCTGGTGGTCTTGGAATCGTTGGGAAGCCTTCGTGTTGATCGGACGAGCCTCGGTTTTAGGCCTTCACGAACTAGTTTTGCGCCAAACATCCGAGAAGGAGATCCTCCTAAAATGTTGATTTGCCGGTGCCGATCAATCGACCGGCGACAATCGCTCAACCTAGGGATCTCTACCTCTCCTTCTCTCTCTAGAACTTGCTCTACCTCTCCTTCTCTCTCTAGAACTTGCTCTGATTTGCACCCTTTCTCTCTCTACTCTCTTTGGAATTTTCTCGAACACCTCTCCTTCAATGTTCTTCAGTTTTTCTCTTTTTTTGCTCTTTGATTCCCGCTCAAAAATCGTTGAAACCGACTCCCAATCGGTTGGGGTCGTTAACCGGTGCCAGTTGGATAATATCCACCTGGAAAACTTGATTAAAACGTGCTAATTTGATCGGGGTAGTCAATGAAGTCGTAGGCATGAGTCATTTTCTGGGTTTCGTGTGCATTCTGGCCAACCGGGTAGGGATGACGAACTGTGCAGGTCGGGTTGACCTGTCCAACCCGGCAGTTCCAGTTTTGACCAAATATCCAAATTGGACTCAATTTCAGATGATTTTTTTCAAATTAAACCTCAAAATTGAATTCCCCATCATATTCCGAACCCAAACATATAATTTTCCTCAATTTTTATTACAATTGTGCCCAAGATTATCTCATTTTTATATTCGGGTTAATAGGGTTTTGTTCAATTCGAGGTCCTAATGACCTGATTAGGGAAAATTGATGCCAAAATTGAATTACCCATCCCTGATTAACCCTAGAAATGATAGTCTCATATTTCGACAATTTCATTTTGGTCACGATTCCCAATTTGGGTTCAAAATTCTTAATTTTCAATCAAGTTTTGGAGATTTTTATTTTTATGTTAGATTGTGCAATTGGACCAACCATTATGCAATTAAAGGTCCCATACTCAATTGTTGTGAAGACACTATGACTTAAAAATGTCTAGAAAAAATTTAATTTCATTTTTTTTATTCAATTCGAGTTTAATTTCGCCCAAATTTGGGAAAAACATATACCCAATTGAGATTTTCTCAAATTGACAATGTATTTATGAAATTGGATTTAAAAGAAGACTAATGACTATTTTTATGGAATTTTCTGATTCCATTTACTATTTTTCTTGATTTTCTTGCTTATTTTGACTAAGAGAAATTAAGAAAAAATGATAAAAAATGATAAAAAAATTATTTTTTGGTTTAGAAATAGGTTTCCAGGCTTGGCCAAGATCCCTAGACCTAATTTTGAAAATTTTGAAAATATGACAAAATTAAGTTAAAAATTAGGTGTTAACAACTGTGATGAAAATTGAAGTTTACTTGCTTTAATGAATATCGAAATGAGACTCCCATGCTAATTGGCACCTGTGACGTTCTTCCTTGATATCCGAGCTTCGATTTGGTGACTTTAGCTTTCGTCAGAGAATGCCTAGCTACATTGACCGAGCTTGAGTTTCAGGCCTTCATGCATGGTCAACCTTACTGAACCTAGGGAGGGAGGTCACACCCAAGTTTTGATTTGCTGGCACTCCGCCGTATAAGGCGGCGCCGAACTTCGAAGGGGACCTCTACCTTCTTCTCTCTCTAGATTTTACGCTCTCTCTCTCTCTCTCAATAATTTCATCAAGCACGATAATGTTCAATATTTTCTTGTTTTTGTTTATCAATTTTCTCGCCCAAAGTTTGTTTCCACTGACTTAGAATTAGTTAGGATGATTCTTTGGTACCAGCTAGAGATTCTCCAACTAGCCATCTTGACTTTCATGTCCTAGATTGATCGGGAGAAGTTCTTGAAGTTTTTGGGTTTGAGAAGATATTTTCTGGGTTTATTGCATGTTTTGGATGAGTCGGGTGAGGAAGAAAGGCAGACCCGGGTTGGGTCGGGTTGACCCGGCTGACCTGGTAAGCCCGGTTTTGATTAAAAATTCAAATTGAGCCCAATTTCAATCGAATTTTTAAAATTAAATCCCAAAATTGAATTTCTCATAACATTCTAAACCCAAATATGTGATTTTCCCTAATTTTTGACAAAATCATGTTCAAGATTTTCGAACTTTTGTATTCGAGTTATTGGGATTTTGTTCAATTCAATACCTTAATAACCTGATTAGGCAAAATTGATGCCAAAATTGAATTACCCACATCTTATTATCCCTAGAAATGATGGTCTTATGGTTCGACAATTTCGAATTGGACACGATACCCAATTTGGATTAAAAAAATTCCTAATCTTCAATTGAATTTTGGGGTTTTCTGATTTCTTTTACAAATTGTGCAATTGGACCAACCATTATGTAATTCAAGGTCCCAAAATCATTTTTTGTGAAGACATTATGACTCAAAAATGACTAGAAAAGATTTAATTGCATTTTTGGTTCAATTCGGATTTGATTTTGCCCAATTTTAGGAAAAACACATTCCCAATTAAGATTTTCCAAAATTGATGATGCATTAGTGAAATTGAATTTAAAATGAGACTAATGACTATTTTTATGGAATTTTCTGATTTCATTTGCTATTTTTCTTGATTTTCTCACTCATTTTGACTAAAAGAAATTAAAGAAAAATTCAGGAAAATGCTAAAAAAATCATTTTTGGTTTAGAAATAGGTTTCCAGGCTTGTCCATGATTCCTAATCCTAATTTTGAGATTTTTGAAAATATGTAAAAAAATGAGCTAAAAATCAAGTATTAACAACTGCCAATCTTTAAGATTGAGCTCGTTAAATGTTGATCTCAAAGACAATGTGACACCTGAATTTTTAGTTGACTCAATGAACAAGATAAAATGAAAATTTCATAGCAACTGATTAGGGATCCTGCTTTTGAAATTCGTAATATAATTCAAAGGTTTTCTTTTCAGAATACATTTTGAGAGGTTCTTAATGATTAAGGGAGAGAAACTTACTTATTTGTGAGCGTTTCTTTGTTGCTTATCCAAAAGTATGAATTGATGGTGGTGATGATTATAATGATTATTCTGATTTCATGGTTTAAGGATGAACCCACGAACCATAAACACCTGAAGCTCCTCGCCTGAGGATTTGGAAATTTGGTCCCATAGACATTTCATCACTAGACAAATGGAGGTCTTTCCCATACCATATCTCACGTGATAGCGGGTTGTAATTTTTTTTTTATCTTTCTATTCAATCTAAGTTTTCGATTTGGAGTAGTCACTAGCCATTATTGGTAGATTGATTAGAAAACTAATCAAGATACGGGAGAAATACCATGATTCCGCAAACCAGAGATTCCGAGTAAGGGGACTTGGTTATATTGATAATCTCAAATTGAGATTACTAATGCCCTTTCGGTTCCTAATGATACGATGTGTTCTAATGTATCACACAAGTTTACAAGGTTCATCCACTAATTCTAACAATTCTATTTGCAAGAAATCAATCAATCAATGATTAAATGCACAATCAATTTCAACCACACAAAACAATCCTAAAATGATTTCTGAAATGAAAATCAATCAAAACATCCAAAACCCTAATAAAGCCCTAAAGGCTTGTTCATTCGATTGATTGTGTAATTCTAGGGTTTTTTAGGGGTAAAAACTCATTTTGATTCCTAAACTATGGAGTTCCAAAAAAATTCAAGCGCTTCCAAAAATTCTAATCTCACTTACAAAGGTTGGCCACGATGTTTCTAATTTATTCTGTGAATTTTTGAAATTTTTGATCTTTTGATTTTTTTAAAAAATCCCTTTTAGGATTTCCTTTCTGAAAATTGTTTTTTTTTTGAAAAAATTTTGTAATTTTTGGGATTTTTTTTTATGGATTTTGGGATTTTCCAAATTTTTTGTATTTTTCAGAATTTCTCACATTTGTTATTTGATTTTCTAAATTTTTTTTTTTTATATTTTTATGAAATTTTAAGAAAAGTTTCAATTTTTTGAGAATTTTCTTTGAATTTCCCTAATTTTTTTTTTTTTTTATGGATTTTCGATTTTTTTCAATTTTTTTTTGAATTTTTGAATTTTTTAGATTTTTCTATATTTCTAGAATTTTTTTATTTTTTCAAAAATTCTCACTGAGGGGATAGAATTGAGCTAATTCGGTTCGAATTGGTCCACCAAGCCGAACTTGTGACATTTTGAAATTCGACCCACTTTTAGGATTTATAAAATAATTATATCTGCGATTCACTTTAGTTAAATCTCACTTGAAATTGATCACTCTCGAGAAGACTAACCGTTAGGGAATGGCTAGCTAGGAATTAAGTACGTGGACCTAAGAACTTAGCTGTGGATCGACACTTCGACCATAAGGATCGACGAAGAGATATTTTGGGCCATTATAGACCGATCCAAGAATTGCTATGGAACGATTCGCAAATGATATATAATTGGATCGCGCGTGATTTTGTTTGACCATTGTATGAATTTCGAACGATCCTAAACCTAATCCGAACGATCGCGTTGATTGGAATTAATGATTGACCCTTACAATTATATGACAATCGAGGTTGCCATGGCTCGAGTAAACTTAGATGTGGCTCGATGTCGAAATGGCCACGAGTCAATACACATAACTCTTAAAAGCCGCTCGTTAGTTTGTGACACACTAAAGTTGCATTTAATCGAATTTGACCATTACTTAGAATCTAAACTTGGGAATCGAAAGTTTCATTGGACGACGTCGCATTTGGTGTGGCCAATCTTAGGGCCACTCGGATTTGTTGGAAAAGTGAAATTTGGATTGAGAGTGGAAAATGACCATTTTGCCCTTGGGATTATTTGAATTCATTTGAAATGTTGAAGGGCAATTTGGCAATATGGGCTTTCCCTCCTTTGGCCGAAAATCTTGTCCCTCCGCATCTTGTCTTTTTCTTTTGATTGCCATTTAGGAATTTTGAGAAATTATGGAGAGGAAAATTAGGGACCTTTGGATCTTGGCTTGGGGAAGAGGGTAGAATGTGAGCTATTGGATGTATGAGTGGGGTGGGTGGTGGGGTTTTGTTAGTGGGGTTAGTAGAAAAAAATCAGATCAAGTCTTCTCTTTCTCTCTCTCTCCCTCATTCTCTCTTGCTCACGTTCTCTCCTCCCCTTGCCCTTACTGTAATGCCTTGGGTCCTACTCGCAAGATATTCTCCGCTTTGGACACTAAAGTCCTCACGGTTTTGTTCCTCCGAGGGTAGTCTATAGTACCCCTAGAAAAGGCCTTTTGCAAGCTAAGGTTTCCCGAGCCTTTATAAGCAAGCCTAAGGCTTCCTCCCCCTAGGTGATGTGGGATAAGAAACATGCGCCCCCTTGCCATCCTAGAAGCCTGCCGGAAGCCGCTTCTTGTCTAGGCCCTTTTGGTCCCAGCGACCACTCCCCGCCTTCGTCGGATCGGGTCATTACATCTCCCCTTCTTTCACAGCGTCCTTACTGTGGCCCCAGACACAGTTAGGAGTCGGCTCTGATACTACTTGTAATGACCTGAGTTTTACTCGCAAGATATTGTCCGCTTTGGACACTAAGTCCTCACGGTTTTGTGCCTTCGAGGGCAGTCTATAGTACCCCTAGAAAAGGCCCCTTGCAAGTTAAGGTTTCCCAAGCCTTTATAAGCAAACCCAAGGCTTCCTCCCCTAGGTGATGTGGGACAAGAAACATGCGCCCCCTTGTCATCCTAGAAGCCTGCTGAAAGCCGCTCCTTGGCTCTTTTGGCCTTGGCGACCACTCTTTGCCCTCGTCGGATCGAGTCGTTACATCTCCCCTCCTTCGAGACAGCGTCCTCGCTGTGGCCCCATACACGGTCGGGAGTCGGCTCTGATACTACTTGTAACGACCTGGGTCCCACTCGCAAGATATTGTCTGCTTTGGACACTAAGTCCTCACTGTTTTGTTCCTTCGAGGGTAGCCCATACTATCCCAAAAAAGGCCTTTTGCAAGTTAAGTTTTTCCAAGCCTTTATAAGCAAGCCCAAGGCTCCCTCCTTAGGCGATGTGAGATAGGAGACATGCGTTTATCCTCGCCCTGTGCATGTCTAGGGTAGAGGCAGCCTCCTTGCCATCCCTCATTCTGCACCCGCCACCTTAGGTCTGGGTCGTCACACTCACCTTCGGCCAAAGCTCCTTCCCCCTCTACCTTGCTGATCTACTTAGCCATTCTCCACCACTGCTAGCCACCGTGATGCTGTCGTGAAGCCGTCGGAACAACCGCCGGTGTTGCTGCTGTACTTGATCGCCACCACCTCTTCCTTCTCCCTCTTTCCTTGCTATTTTCTGACCTCACCAGCCACCACCGAACCCAACACCACCCCTCATCATGACCACCAGCTTGTGCTCACCTCAGCCGTGGACCACCGTGACTGGAGCTGCTGCTGTTCTTCCCGTCCGACTGCCGGAACAACAGATGCTTCCTAGGCTAATCTTACCGGTTTTAAGCTTAGGCTCCTAGTAAGTACTCCTTAAGTTTTGGTTAAGATAATGGGTTATCAATGGTATGTTTAGGGGCTGATTAAGAGTGATTTTAGAGTTAGTTTGATGGCTGGTTGTGCTTGATTAATGATTTGTGGTGGCTGAGATGTTTCTCAAATTTGGTTGTTGCTATGCCCTATGGTTTTATTATTTTTGTGGAGATTAATGTGGATAGAATTTGAGGAAGTTTTCCTCATGGAAGTGGACCCTAATGTATTGAAGTATATCATAAATTAAATCTGAAATTTTTGGAGATCATTTTGGGGTATTCACAAGTCCATTTTAGGACCGTCATCACTTTGCCGGATTTACTATTCTCTCGATCGGTGTGTCTTTATGAATTTTTGTAAAATTTTTCAGACCTCTTTTCAACAAAATTCCTTCATAAAAGTTATCAAAGACACTTGTGTCTATGATATATAAAAATTTCAAGGTTTTCTAAGGAGATTTGGTTACTATAGATATGGATTTTGGAGGCCAAATGGTCTGCCCTGGTGGGCTAATTTTCAATCTGAATTTGGGTGAAAAAAAGAGTTGTTTATAGTTGGAATTGTATTTCGTGTCCTTTATGAAAATTATTTATTAAGATGTTTCCAATGACATATCCAAAATTCAAAATTTTTGGAGTTGAATTACTATTTATTTCAAAAGGGTTTTGGTTACTATGCAATTGCCAATTTTAAGCCCGATTCTGTGCACATTTGGTTTCTCTCTCTCGGGAACTTTTCGATGTTGTTGCATGTGAGGGCATGGTTGGTTGTGAGCTGAGCAAGAATTGGATGACAATTGGATAATCAAAAGATGAGAAATTGATTTGAGTATTTAATACCCGTATGATCACATAATACCCTAAGGCGTGTTACGTGGGTTTAAGATGAGAATTGGTTAAGTGATTGAATGCCTGTATGCTCACATAATACCCTAAGGCGTTTTATGTAGGGTTATGACCCGTCTTGATGCGTTTTACGTGAGACGATGCCCAATTTATCGAATGCCCAGGGGTGACTGGATGCCAATTGTGGTTGAGGCCTATTTGATGCTCCTCATGGAATGCCGTCTTGATGCATGTGATGCGGGACGATGCCATCGCTGACGTAGTGGGACGATGCTCGGTTACGCCAAAAGCCCTATAGCCTGATGCATTTTACGCGGGTTCAGGGAGTCTGAGGGACCGCTAATAATCTGGATCTTGTGATTGTGATATGCATTGTGGTATGCTATGTGAGACTATTATTGGGCATGTCCGGATTATTAAGTGTGCTGTGCATATGCTTACCCCGATTCGGGTTGTTATGTGCGATGAATGGTTGTCATGTTGTGGCTGTATACTAACGTGCAGGGCTTGTGTGTGTGCCAAAGCAAGATAAGGTCGCCTGTGATTGTTGTGGCGCGTTGAGTGATAATCTTGCATGCTCCGAACTGTCCTGCGATACACTTTAGCCTAAGCGAGGATTAGGTAGTGATTTATTTAGATTTATTCTCATTGTTGAATTACAAACATTTCAAAACCCCGAGCCTTATGACGATGTGAAAGATCCGAGGATGCTGCCAGGGTACCATGGGGATGATTAGTAGGTTTAGCGATCCTCTCTTTTGGAGTACTCCTTTTGGTAGAGAAGCTAAGCTAATCAATCACCGATCCTTTTTATTGTGTGTGGTGCCTATATAGCAACCTCTAGTAAGGCTTGTATGATGTGAATTTGTAAGTAATGCTTTGTCTATAAAAGTGTTTTTGTGGATGTGATTCCATTGTCTCTTTACTATTCCGTTTAATTGATGTTGTATGGAGAGTTCGATTTGCTTCTGCGTGTGTTGCTTTTTAGTTCGTTTGTTTGGGTCAACAACAAGACTTGGGATGTCACATTCTTAACGACTATGGTGGGATGATGCGTGCTAGTGGGAATCGGGGCGTGACAGAACCGGTTGGCACTGGTGCCAGTCGTCACCCTGGCGGGACACAGCGCCAAAACGGCGCCGTTTCTAGAGTTTTTCATTGTGGCATTATTTCGAACAATTGGTGGGCAAGAATCATGGGTTAATATTCTCAAGGCCGCCCGTTTGAGCCGAGCTTCAACGAGCTTTCAACAATATTTTTACCATTTTGATTGGTTCGGTGTGTAATCTGTGTTATCCTCTACCGGCCTTAGTCCATTGATTCATTGCCGGACCGCCACCGGGCCAGCGAAAAATGACCTTAAAGGGCTTAACCTAAACCTGAATCAAATCAAGCTTTTCAGGCTTTAATGTCAACATACAATCCACCCTAGCCGTCTATAGCGATCAAAACAACTAACAAAGTATCAAACAAAGTTAGGGATTACTAACTTGTGTGGTTACCACAAATAGCAGTCCGACAAGGTTAAGGGAGCTCCGACGAAGGTTCTCTTAGACAGGCCAACTTGGTTTGTGCAGGTTTAACCATCCAAATTGCAATCAAACAATAAAAAATGTGATCAGGAGCTCATCTTAGACATTAAAAGGCCTAGAATTGCAGGATTTAACGCAATAGAGCTCAAACATCAAATTTGGAATTTTGTGAAAACCGTGACTAAGAGCCAACTTTAGCTGCTTCAATGAGGCTCAAATCTGAATTTTCGAATCAATCGGTGACCATGGAGCTGTTTCCTGATTCCTGTTCTTCAAGATGGAGATCGCCAACTTGCCGAGAAAGTTCAGGACACGTTGGCCGAAACTTGTTTTCAGGCCACAATGATCAGCACTGTAATAGGTCCTTCGGTGAGGAAACCCACCGTCGAGACTGATTTGTCGGCGCTTTTCTGATCGAAAAAGTGCCAATCACTCAATCCTAGAGGTCTCGACTCACCCTCAAGCACGATCTGTCTCTCTCTCGCTCTGGTTCTCTCTCTCTCTCTCTCTCTCTCTCTCTCTCTCTCTCTCTCAGTAATTTCGTCGAACATATGGTCCCCTAGGATAATGATCTTCTTACTCTTTTCTAGCTTGATTTCTTACTCAAATCTTGTTACCACCGACCTTCGAGTTCGTTATAATGAATCTCGGATGCCGGCAAGAGATTTTCAAGCTGGTACCTTTTGTTTATCACGTGCTTAATCAGCCTAAGTAAGGCGGTGAAGCGATAGGTCTAAGATTTTTTTTCTAGATTTTTTAGGTAATGGGCAAGTTGGGTGAAGAAGATGGCTAACTCGGGTTAAGTCGGGGTCGGTCCACCGGACCCACCAAACCCGGGTTAAGCTAAATTTGCAAATTCAACTCGATTTTGTCACCATTTTTCAATTTTAACCCCAAAATTGAATTCCTTGGCACATTTTGCATCCAAATATGGGATTTGTACTAATTTTCATCACAATTAAACCCAAAATTCCCAAATTTTGAACTTAGGTTAATAGGGCTTATGTTCAATTTGATATCCAGATGATCTGATTGAGCAAAATTGATGTCAAAATTGGATTACCCATGACTGATTAACCCTAGGAATGGTGCTACCTTGGTTCGACAATTTCGAATTGACCAAGATCCCCAATTTAGGCTTAAAATCCCTAATTTTCAATTGATTTTTGGGGTTTTTCAGTTATTTTGTTAAATTGTAAAATTGGGCTGATCAATATGCAATTCAAGGTCTTTGAATCATGTTTTGTGAAGACACTATGGACTAAAAATGACTAGAAATGACTCAATTGAATTTTTGGTTCAATTTTGGGTGTGAATTTGCCCAATTTTAGGAAAACATATCCCCAATTGAAATTTTCCAAAATTGATGCTCTAATGATGAAATTGGATTTAAAAGAAGACAAATGACTATTTTATGGAAGTTTTGAACTCTATTTGGTATTTTGCTTGATTTTTCACTCATTTTGGCCAAAAGAAAATAAGGAAAAATTCTAAAAATTTATTTTTGGTTTAGAAATAGGTTCCTAAGCATGGCCCAGGTTCCTAATCCTAGTTTTGTAATTTTTTTAGAAAATTTTAAAGATGGGCCAAAAATCATGTGTCAACAGCTGTTCTTCTTTGAGATTAAGTTTGTTAGAAGTTGATCTCAAAGACAATATGACACCTAAGTTTTAATTGATTCTACTGACAAAACAAATGAAGATTTCACAACAATTGATTAAGGATCTTACTTTAAAGTTCCCGACCCGATCCAATTTTTCACCTTTGGTGTATTTGAGAAGTTTTTAGTGATTGAAGGAAAGAAAAACTTACCTGTTTGTGAGAACTCTTTCACCGATTATCTCAAAATGTGAATTGATGATGGTAATGATTGTGATGAATTGAATTTTGATCTTGTGGTTTTAAGGATGACCTACTAACCTTTGTGGTTTGAGGATAAACCCATGAACCTTATGGTTTAAGGATAAACCCATGAACCCTTGTAGTTTAAGGATAACCTACCTACCTTTATGATTTAGGGATAAACCCACGAACCTTTGTGGTTTAACGATAACCTACCAACCTTTGTGTTTTAAGGATAAACCCACAAACCTTTGTGGTTTAAGGCAAACCTACAAACCTTTGTGGTTTAAGGATAAACCCACGAACCATATGAAATAGTCTTCTGAGGCTACGGACTGAGATCACTTGTGGGAATCTTGAGCGTGCTAATCCGCGATCACTCGTAGAAGGACTATAAAAGGGCCACTACACTTGATAGACCATCTTAAAAAAGTCATCCAAGGCTACAGGCTGCGGTCACTTGTGGTTCAAGACTATTAAAATCACCATATTCAAAGCTACAAGATGTGATCACTTGTAGAGGGTATAACTATGAGGCTACGACTTGCAATCTGCTTTGGAATACCTATTTGAAAGTGTGGTTTAAGGATAATCCCTTGAAACCTCTATAAAGCCAGGGCTTAAGGAAAGACCCAACACCGTTTTGAAAATTAGGGGTTTAAGGAAAGACCCTAAAATCGTTTTGAAAAATTAGGGTTTAAGGAAAGATCCTAAAACCGTTTTGAGAAATTAGGGTTTAAGGAAATACCCTAAAATCATTTTGAAAAGTTAGGATTTAAGGAAAAATCCTAAAACCGTTTTGAAAATTAAGTAATTTTGATATTCAAACATGCATTCTTTGGGTTAATGCATTTTGTGAATCAAATTTTCTTTTAAAGGAAGTATTTGAGCAAATTGCTTGAAATCTTTCAAGAAATGCTTAAAATAATTAATTGGAAGACCTTTATTAGAAAGGATTTATCTCGATCTATGAATTTGGTCTCTCTCTTCATCCGTCCATACGGGACTTGCTCTATTTTTCTCAATTTATCTCTCATAACCATTCCTTAGGTATTTGGAGATATTTGCAATGTATACAATCCGATTGATCCGATAAGGTCTTTTTGAAGGATTGTAATGTAGGCTTGGTTAATTGCTATTCATGGATAGGCATTTTGAGGCCAAGAAGGAATTTCAACATCTTTCGACTCTCTTCGGGTCTACAAGTTAAGAACCTCAAGTATTAGATAAGACAAGATTGCACACACTTCTTTAAGTGATGGCTTCTGTTATGAAATCATGCTTTCACTCTCAAAATCCCAATTTGAAGAGTCTTTAGGGTGAGGTTGTGATGTTGGTATTGGGTAGGCTCAAAAGGCTCATTTGTTTTTTAATTTAGGGTTTTTATTGAAATTGGTCATCCTTTTAGCATCACCACACTTTTCTTTTGTCCATTAGGGATGTTTTCTTTTCATGACCACAAGAGTCCTCTAGATGCTCATCATGGTCTTTTACTTTTCAATTTCTAGCTTATTGTGATCTTTGATCTTTCATAACTTTTGCTTTGTTTTGTCATGACCTTTGTCATCATCATCATTTTTTTTGAATTTTTCTCTTGTTTTTTCTTTCTTTTTGTTTTGTTCACTTTTTCTAGGCATTAGCCTTGCTTTTACCAAACACACTGCTTTTTTCATGCCCTTGACTCTTTTTGCATTTGCATTTCTAATTCTTTTGGCTTCTGACCTTTTGAGCTCTAAGGACTCTTTGTCATGCCTTTTTGTTTTTAATCAATTTGAGGTGGATCAAGTGCTTTGCCCCAGTGTGAGGAGATGATCACTAATTTGATTTTCGAAATGAATATTCAAGCTCAATTGGGCTTTGCAAAAGACAATGTATTTGGGATATGGAAATGAAATCCTCCTTTCCTTTCGGGATGTTGTGAGCTTCCACATGACTTCATATGAAATTATTACAGAAAGATTGACATAAGTGTATGCAACAAAATCTTTTTTGATCCTTTTCTCCATATATGTCAATCACGAATCTCCTAATTTGCCTCAATGTGGGGGTGCTTCTTAATAGGATTGTTTTGAAGGATTTCTCCATTGTGAAGGCTCAATTCGGCTTGCAAAGGATAACCATGTATTTGGGACAATGAAATAATTGCCTTTCATCATTTTAATCCATGTAATCATTACAAATACCCCATATCTCCTTTGGATGAGGTTTTTTTTTTTTTTCACTTTTGACACTTATTCTTTCATTCCCCTTTGGTGTATAAAGGATATGTTTGGATATGATTTACCTTTCCTCATTTGAAGGTCTTTTCATTTGATTTCATCCAAATATTTTCTCTGAAAACTTTCATGACTTTTGTTAAATCATCATTTCTAAGGAATTTTGATGCACAGTGCATGCTTAAAGAATGTATGTTTCAAAACCTTTTTCACTGAAATTCTTTGAGATGATTTTTGAAAGGATTCAATTTGAATTCATGATATTCCACTTGGGGAGATAAACCAATCTTTTTGGAAAAACAAAATTTTGGAAACCTAAATTCATGAATTAAGAGTACTTACTTGATCTTCTTGCTAGGATCCTTGCAAAAGTTAAAACCCCACATCAAAATAAGTTCTTGTATTGCTGATTTCAAATTGAAACGATATAACCAACTTCTTGATTGTTCTGGTTTGGGTTTTTATGGGAAATCATCTTCTCAATCTTTTCCAATGATTTGCTTCACTAGGGATTGAATTTTTTCCTATTTTCCTTCCTTTGAACTCCTTGTGGATGATAAAAAGGAAGAACAATATTAAACAGTAACATTATGAAGAGTAAATTGGAACAATACATTCCTTCACCTTTTACCCATTCTTTTGAGGAATTTGAGATCTTTAGCTAGCTTAAATTCCTGTGGGTTGTATTCTATAAAATAAACAAACATATTTATGAAATGCATGATATGCATGCTATGTACATGTTCTACAGTGACCCAAATCATCTTCTGAAATGTTCAATCAAGTTTGTCATTTCATTTCATGGGTAGAATATCTTGATAGCATTTGCATTTACAAGATAAGCCAACTCTGTTCCATCCATATCTACAAAAATTAATACTCTTATAAGTAGAACTTTCTTGACAATATATGGACCCTCATAGTTTGGAATGAATTTTCCACGTGGATTGAAATTATTAGGGATGATCTTCTTCATTACCAGATCTTCTATTTCAAAATGCCTTGGTTTAACCTTCCGATTAACAAATTTAGCAACTCTTTTTTGATAGGCTTGTCCATGACATATAGCCCTCAATCTTTTCTCGTCAATCATGTTAAGTTGTTCATGTCTCTGTTGAATCCATTCAGCTTCTAAAAGCCTCAATTGAGATAATATCCTTAATGAAGAAATTTCCACTTCAACAGGTAACACCACCTCCATTCCATAAACTAGGAAAAATGGAGGTACCCTAGTTGATTTTTGAATCGAAGTTCAATATACCACTAAAGCATATGGCAACCTTTCATGCCAATCACGATAGTTCTTAGCTGTCTTAGACAATATCTTCTTATTGTTTTTATTTGCCGCTTCCATTGCTCCATACATTTGTGGACGATAAGGGGAGGAGTTCAAATGTCGAATGTGGAAATGTTCAAGCAAATCATCTACAATCTTGTTATTTAGATTTGAGCCGTTGTTAAAAATGATTGCTTCTGGAACTCCAAATCTAGTAATGATGTTCCATCTAATGAATCTTGCGACGTTCGTGGTGGTAACATTAGCATACGAGCTTGATTCAATCCACTTGGTAAAGTAGTCAATTGTAACCAAGATAAAGCGATATCCATTCAAGGCCTTGGGGTTAATCGGACCAATCATATTGATACCCCACTTCGTAAACGGCCATGGCTCAGACATTTAAAGTAATTCATTCGGCAATGCATTGATTCTATCTCTATAAACTTGGCATTGGTGACAATATCTGACATGTTAGATACAATCCGTCTTCATTGTCATCCAATAGTATCCCAATCTCATGATCTTTCAGGCTTGAAAATGTCCATGCATGTGTGGAGCACATTCGCCTTCATGAATTTCTTTCATGATTTGTTCAGCTTCCTTAGCATCAACACACCTTAGAAAGATTGAATCAAGTGATCTTTTATAAAGAGTTTGGCCACTAAGAAATAACTTTGTGGCTATTTTCTTGATAAACTTTTTATTAGCTAGTTGGCTTCCTTCAGAAAATTCTCTTGTTTGGAGATATCTCTTGATATCATAGAACCATAGTTCGTTATCAAACTCCACTTGAACTACCATGCAATGTGCTGGTTGTTCTAAAATTTTGATTCTCAATGTTTTATGTCTAAACCATCTTCTGCTTGTAGTAAGATTGACAAAGTTGCAAGAGTATCCGCGAAGTGGTTTTGAGCTCTTGGAAGATAATCAAACGTTATTTCTTCAAATTCCTCTATTATTTCTTCCAAGTAGCTGTGATAGGTATCAACTTGGTATCTCGAGTTTGCCACTCACCCAGTTGTTTGCAATATGATAAGCATAGAATCTCCGTATACTTGCAATCTCTTCACCTTCATTGAGAGAGCTAACTTCTGGCCAAGAATACAAGCTTCATGCTCAACAATGTTATTAGTATATGGAAATGCTAATTTTGCATATACTGGATAGTATTAACCTTCTGGGGAAATCAGTATTGCCTCGTTTCCCTGATCAAGATAAATTAATTGCGCCATCAAAATACGTGGTCCATTTTATCATTGACCAATGCCAATATGCGATTGTCAAATTCATCTACTTTAGAATTGGTATTGCTTTGAGAATTCTCTGCTAGCATATCCAGTTATTGCTCGTCCTTTGATCGATTTCTATGATGAACTTTTGATATCAAATTTTGATAATAGGACTTGCCACTTTGATAGTTTTCCAACCAAGGAAGATTTCTCAAGCAAGTACTTGATCAAGTCATTTTCAGTTACCAGCAAGATTTAATGATGAAGGGTATACTGTGACATTCTGAATTTCGATCCACTTTTGAGATAAATGAAATGTGTATATTCTTCAATGCGTTTGTAGTTAAATCTCGTCCGGAACTGATCATTCTTGGGATACTAACCTTTAGGGAATGGCTACCTAGGGAAATGTGCGTGGACCTAACAACTTGACCTTTAGTGACAATCGAGATTGCCATGACTTGAGTAACCGCAGGTCGATACACGTAAATTCTAAAAAGACGCTCATTAGTTAGAGATACACTAAAGTCGCATTTGAGTGAAATTGGCCGTTATTTGAATCCAAACTTGGATGTCGAATTTCTCGAAGTGTCACGACTAATTTATTTGGACGATGCCACATAAGCGTGGCCAACCTTGAGGTTTATTGGATTTGTCAAAAATTTAGAATTTAGATTGGGAGTGGAAAATTATCATTTTGCCTCTGGGATTATTTGAATTCATTTGAAAGGTTGAAGGGCAATTTGGACTTTTAAACTTTCCCTTCTTTGGCCGAAATTCATGGACAAGTATGTCCCTCCCCATCTTGCTTATTTATTTTGGTTGTCATTTGTAATTTTGGGGAAATTCATGTGAGAAAAATTAGAAACCCTTGGATCTTGGCTTGGGGAAGAGGGTAGATCTTGAGCCCTTGGATGTGTGAGTGGGGTGGGTGATGGGATTTTTAGTGGGGGTTAGTAGAAAAATCTAATCAAGTCTTCTCTCTTTCTCATTCATTCTCTCTCTCTCTCTCTCTCTCTCTCTCTCTCTCTCTCTCTCTCTTTCCCTTATTTTCCCCTATCCGCTTTTGCTCGGCCGAATCCTCTCCTCTCTCCCTCTCCCTCGTTGCTCGGCCACCACCAATAGCCACCGCCGGAGCCGCCATCCAGCTGCCATCCAACTACTGCCACCCCTCGCTTTGTTTGGTTTTACTTAGGCTCTATAGTAAGTGACATTCTAAATCTTGTCTAAGCTAAGGGGTTACCAATGGGCTTATTAGGAGTTGATTAGTGACTATGGTTAGTTGGTTTAAGGGTTAGACAAGTAGATTTGCTTGTTGGTTGTGTTCCCGGATTTCGTTACTGCTGTGCCGCCGAGTTTTGCTATTTTTTTCGAGACCTGTGTGGGCTGAATCTATGGTAATTTCCTCATGAAAGTTGTTCAAAACATCTTGAAATATAACATAATTTAATTTGGGAATTTTTGGAAGTCATTTGAAGCCATTCAGTAGTCCATCTTTGGATCAAAATTAGTCTGCTGGAAACACTATTCCTCCGACTTTCAGGTCTGTTTGAATTTTTAGAAATTTTTCCAGACTCATTTTCAAAATACTTTCTTCATAAAAATTGTTGGAGACATTTATGACTATAAGATATAAAAATTTTAAAGCTTTCTAAGGGGGATTTGGTTACTACTTGAAATACATTTTGAAAGTCAGATGGCCAATCCAAACGAAATATTTAATGTCTGACTTTGGGTGACAAAAAGAGATAGTTCTAGACAAAACTGGGTTTTGTGTTCTTACGAAAAATGTTCATCAGGATGTTGTCCAGGACATATCCAAAATTCATAATTTTTAGAGTTGAATTACTATTTATTTGAAAAAGAATTCCAGAACCGTGCACTGGCCCAAATTTGCCCTGATTCTATGTATTCGGTTTTCTCTTCCTTTTGTGACCGAGTTATAGTGCTTGGTGGCTGAGTTGAATGTTGAGATGTGTGGATTTATACTATTGAGTGTATAGCTTGAATTGTGGATTGAAAGGTGTTGGAACGATTGGGTGATATGGTTGAGCTACATTGCTGCCCTTATGAATGAATTGGTTGGGCTGAGTTATTGATTTGGAATTGAGCATGTTTGTGTGTGATTAGGGTATGTGGATGTTGTGTGAAGGGAATGAGATATGTATCGCGTATGATATGCGAGGAAAGGCATGAAATTGAATGAGGATATACGTTTGATTCTATAATCCTTGAGGCATGTTTACGTGAGGAATTGGATTTGTCTTGAGGCGTGTTACGTGAGACAATGCTCGGATAAACTAGAGTGCCATAGACTTGATGCGTGTTACGCGAGTCGTACGATGAGGTGGGCCTGAGGCGTGTTACGCGGGTCAGTATTGATCGGGGCGGACACATGTATGCATTGAAAGTTGAAAGATGTGAGCATATGTAGAGATTGAGATTGGAATAGGTTGGAATGTTATTATGGATGCATGTGTATTGAGAAGTTGGTTATGTTATTGTGATCCAACTAACATGTAGGGTTATATATATGCATCGAGGTAAGGCTAAAGAGTGCCTTTGAATGTTATTGCATGTTGATTGAATGTGTTGGGTGTTATTCTATTTGTCTGGAGGTACGTGTTAGCCTAGGTAGGGTTTAGGGTGTTACTTATTGAGACTCATTCTCATAGTTATTATATAACCATTTCAGACCCTCAACCCCGACCATGAGCAATCTGCTAGATCATTTTGGGATCCTGAGGCATATTGAGCACTTGTTGATAGAATACCCCGTAGGAGATGGGGAGGCCTATATTAAGCATACTATTGTGGTGTGGGTAGACAGACACTGCAGCCTAATACGTATCGGGCTTAATGTTATCGGGATTTGTACGGTGTCTATGTGTCGCGTTGTGCTTTTTTGGGACTTTCAGGATTTACGTGCTAAGGAGGTATTTCCATGCAAGGGTTTCTCTCAGACCATACCTCACGTAACAACGGATGATAATTTCCTATTTAGTCTAAGTTTTTGATTTTGGAGTTGCCACTAGTTATTATTAGTAGGTTGACTAGAAACCTAATCGGGGGTATGGGAGAAATACCACGATTCTACGAACCAGAGATTCTGAGTATGAGGATTTGGTTACGCTAATGATCCCAAATTGAGATCTTTAATGCCCTTTCGATACCTAAGAACGATACGATGTCTAACGTGTCACGCAAGTTTATGAGGCTTATCCACTAATCCTATCCATTCTAATTGCGGGAAAATCAATCAAGAATTAATATGCACAATCAATATCAATCAACCAAACAATCCTAAATTGTCTCTAAAAATCAAAATGCACCCAAAAACATCAAAATCCTAATGAAGCCCTAAAGGCTTATTCATTCCATGATTTGTGTCTTTTTAGAGTTTTAGGGTTTTTTAAGGGTTATAATCCCTAAATTTGAGGTTTTCTAAAAAAGCCACTTGGGTACTTCCAAAAATTCAAATTTCACTTTCCAAGGTTGGCCACAGTATTTTTGGACCATTCTGTGAATTTTTGAAATTTTTGATTTTTTTTTTTCAGAAATTAAATTTCTAAGAATTTCATTAACCAAGAATTGATTTTTATGATTTTCTGAAAATTTTTATGAATTTTCAAATTTTCTTTTTTTTATAGATTTTCTGAATTTTTCACATTGTTTTTTATTTGTGTTTTCTGAATTTTTTGAATTTTTATGGATTTTCTAAAAATTTTTGAATTTTTATGAAATTTTCTATTTTTCTGAAATTTGCATGAATTTTTCGAAAATTTCTATATTTTTTTATTATTGAATTTTGAATTTCTTTTTTTAATTTTCCAGTCGGATTAGTGAATCGGGCGGACCGGTCGGTCCAACCCAATTTAGCTTATTGAAACGGAATTGCTTAAGATCAAGGCCGATCATCCCTCTCTGGCGAGCATGGTGCCAAACGACACCGTTTATTATTTCCTCTCTTCGGCATTTCGACGAGCACCTAGTATGCATAATCCATGTGTTAGAGTTTTCGAGGCCTCCGGTTTGAGCTCGTCGTCGACGAGCTTTCGGCGACCTATATGGCTGATTTTTGGTTTTATGTATTCCTTGTATCACCGACTATCCACCTTAGCCTATAGTTTTTTGGTCGGACCTCTGCTGGCCAGCGAAATCCAATATAAAAAACACTAACCTTCACCGGTTAAGATTTGTATTTCCAGAACCTAGACAACTATCCTACTTGCTTTAGCCATCTAAACCGATTCTAACAACTAACAAAGCATTAAAAATGGTTGAAGGAAGCTAATTTGACAGGTCTATGGACACGATGATGCTTCGGCGACATTGTCCGAGCTTCCGCGAGGTGGTTTAATGGGCGACCGAGGCGATTTATGCACATTTTTAACCAAAAACTGCAAGCAAACAACATAAAGCATGGTCAGAATCAAATTCTGAGCATCGACGATCAAGAAAGTTGCAAGATCTAGCACGGTGAAGTTCAAATGTTCAATGTGGAATTCTGGAAAAAATTATGATGCCGATCTTTATTTACCTTTCTCGTTCGATGATCAAACGACTTCTCCAAGCTGATTTGCTACTATAGAGTCCTTCTCCGACACCCAGGCTTCAAATTGGTGGTCTTGGAATCGTCGGAAGAGCTCCGGACACACCGGTGGAGCACGATCTTTAGGGTTTCATGACCAGTCCTTCATTGATCAACAGAGGAGGAGGACCTCCTTGAACGATTGATTTGTCGGCGCCATTCCATTCGTCGGCGTCAAACACTCGATCAGGAGACCTCAACTGCTTACTCTCTCTCTAGATTTCCTTTGTTTTAGGCTTGTTTCTCTCTTTTCTCTCTCTAGAATAACGTCGAACACCTCTCTCTCATCACGTTAAGTTTTTTCTCTCTTTTGTTGATCGATTTTTCCCGCCCAAAAAATCATTACCACCAACTTAGAATCGGTTGTAACGATTCTCTAGCACCAGCTAGAGATTCTCCAGCTGGCCGAATTGATTTACACGTACTAAATTGATCACATGAAGTCGTCGAAGTTTCGGGTTTGAAGATATTTTTTCTAGGTTTATTGTACAATTGGATCGACCATTGTAATTCAAGGTCATAGAATCATTTGTTGTGAAGACATTATGACTCAAAAATGACTAGAAAAGATTTAATTGCATTTTTGGTTTAATTCGGATTTGATTTTGCCCAATTTTGGGAAAAACACATGCCCGATTGAGATTTTCCAAAATTGATGATGCATTAGTGAAATTGAATTTAAAAGAAGACTAATGACTATTTTTATGGAATTTTCTAATTCCATTTGCTATTTTTCTTGATTTTCTCACTCATTTTGACTAAAAGAAATTAAACAAAAATTCAAGAAAATGATAAAATTTATTTTTTTTGATCTAGAAATAGGTTTCTAGGTTTGGCCAAGATTTCTAGTCCTAATTATGAGATTTTTGAAAATATAAAAAAAATGAGCTAAAAATTAGGTGTTAACACTATAGACTACTTTAGAACTGCAATGTTTCATTTAATGGGGTAGGTGAGTGCGAACCCTAAGCGGCTCTCGCTCCCGACAGTGTGGTCACGAGCCCAGACACCACCCTTGAAGATTCTGACCCTGGTTGGTGATAGTGGAGTCCGACTTTGACGAGAAGTCAATGGAGTCAGAGCTGGAGGAGGAACTCGAGGAGGTCATCCCAAGGCCAATGGAGTCTGATCCCAAAGAGGAGCCAATGGAGGAGGAGCTCGAAGAGAAGCCCATGGAGTTGAAGCCTGAATCTACGAGTTTCGACTCGGATTGGGAGCCATAGCAGTGTTTTAGTGCTAGGTTTAGAAACCCTTTTTAGTGAACCCTTTTTGTATAGCTAGGCTAGTCTACCCAACCAGTAGTCCCTTTTTGATGAAGGTGGAGTTTAATCCTAGTGGCCTAACGTGTGTACATTTGAATGTTGTAAATGTGTTATTGTATGAAGTATGTTATTGAATGTTCAAGTGTTTTCTCTACTATCCTTGATCTTTAATTTTGTTTGTGTGCTTTGAATCGTTTTCGCTTGCGCTTTATGTTTTGATGTTCATGTGGATCGACGACGAGTCCTAGGATGTCGCATTTAAAATATGATCGTGAAGGGTCCGGGGCATGACATATATTGCCTTAGTCTATGCAGCACCCAAATTAATACAACACATATCTTTTCAACTGTTAGGTAATTCGTCTCAGATATCGTGAACTTCTTGCTCAGGTAATAAATGGCCGTTTTTACCATCATTCGATCTTCTTTGGACAAGCACGGCTTCTAAAGACTCATGGTGAATATCGCACCGCGCCTTTTCGAGCACGCTAAGGAGGTACTTCCATTTGTCACGAATGGGGAAACTGTCCTCGAATGGGCTACTAAGGTCCGATACGGATATTTCATTTAAATGTCCCATGATATACTTCACATGACAGCGGGTTGTAATTTTATTTTCTATTCAATCTATGTTTTCGATTTGGGGGTTGCCACTAGTTTTTATTGGTAGGTTGACTAGAAACCTAACCGAGGTACAGGAGAAATACCATGATTTTACGAACTAGAGATTTTGAATATGGGGACTTGGTTATGCTAATAATCCTAAATTGAGATCCCTAACGCCCTTTCAGTACCTAAAACAATGCAATGTATCTAATGTGTCACACGAGTTTCTAAGGTCTATCCACTAATTCTAACCATTTTAATCATGGGAAGTCAATCAATCAACATAAGCAGCACAATCAATTGCAATCAACAAAACAATTCTAATTTGTCTCTAAAAGGAAGCCAATTCAAAAATACCTAAACCTTAGTAAAGCCTTTAAGGCTTGTTCATTGGATTGTTTGTGTCATTTTAGGGTTTTAGGGTTTTTAGGGGTAAGAATCCCTTTTAATCCTTAAACTAAGGATTTTCTAAAAATGCCATTTAGGCAGCTCTAAAACTTGTAATTTCACTTGCAAAGATTGACCTCATTTTTTTCAGAAATTAAATTTCTAAGAATTTCATTAACCAAGAATTGATTTTTATGATTTTCTGAAAATTTTATGAATTTTCAAATTTTTTTTTTATAGATTTTCTGAATTTTTACATTTTTTTTATTTGTGTTTTCTGAATTTTTTGAATTTTTATGGATTTTCTAAAAATTTTTGAATTTTTATGAAATTTTCTATTTTTCTGAAATTTGCATGAATTTTTCGAAAATTTCTATATTTTTATTATTGAATTTTGAATTTCTTTTTTAATTTTCCAGTCGGATTAGTGAACTGGGCCGGACCGGTCGGTCCAACCCAATTTAGCTTGGCTGAAACGGGAATTGCTGGCGTCGATCATCCTCTCTGGCGAGCATGGTGCCAAACGACACCGTTTGGCTATTTCCTCTCTTCGGCATTTCGACGAGCACCTAGTATGCATAATCCATGTGTTAGAGTTTTCGAGGCCTCCGGTTTGAGCTCGTCGTCGACGAGCTTTCGGCGACCTATATGGCTGATTTTTGGTTTTATGTATTCCTTGTATCACCGACTATCCACCTTAGCCTATAGTTTTTTGGTCGGACCTCTGCTGGCCAGCGAAATCCAGTATAAAAAAACACTAACCTTCACCGGTTAAGATTTGTATTTCCAGAACCTAGACAACTATCCTACTTGCTTTAGCCATCTAAACCGATTCTAACAACTAACAAAGCATTAAAAATGGTTGAAGGAAGCTAATTTGATGGTGTCTATGGACACGATGATGCTTCGGCGACATTGTCCGAGCTCCGCGAGGTGGTTTAATGGGCGACCGAGGCGATTTATGCACATTTTTAACCAAAAACTGCAAGCAAACAACATAAAGCATGGTCAGAATCAAATTCTGAGCATCGACGATCAAGAAAGTTGCAAGATCTAGCACGGTGAAGTTCAAATGTTCAATGTGGAATTCTGGAAAAATTATGATGCCGATCTTTATTTACCTTTCTCGTTCGATGATCAAACGACTTCTCCAAGCTGATTTGCTACTATAGAGTCCTTCTCCGACACCCGAGGCTTCAAATTGGTGGTCTTGGAATTGCGGAAGAGCTCGGACACACCGGTGGAGCACGATCTTTAGGGTTTCATGACCAGTCCTTCATTGATTGGAGGAGGAGGACCTCCTTGAACGATTGATTTGTCGGCGCCATTCCATTCGTCGGCGTCAAAACACTCGATCGGAGACCTCAACCGCTACTCTCTCTCTAGATTTCCTTTGTTTTAGGCTTGTTTCTCTCTTTTCTCTCTCTAGAATAACGTCGAACACCCTCTCTCATCACGTTAAGTTTTTTCTCTCTTTTGTTGATCGATTTTTCCCGCCCAAAAAAATCATTACCACCAACTTAGAATCGGTTGTAACGATTCTCTAGCACCAACTAGAGATTCTCCAATGGGCCGAATTGATTTACACGCACTAAATTGATCACATGAAGTCGTCAAGTTTCGGGTTTGAAGATATTTTTTCTAGGTTTATTGTACAATTGGATCGACCATTGTAATTCAAGGTCATAGAATCATTTGTTGTGAAGACATTATGACTCAAAAATGACTAGAAAAGATTTAATTGCATTTTTGGTTTAATTCGGATTTGATTTTGCCCAATTTTGGGAAAAACACATGCCCGATTGAGATTTTCCAAAATTGATGATGCATTAGTGAAATTGAATTTAAAAGAAGACTAATGACTATTTTTATGGAATTTTCTAATTCCATTTGCTATTTTTCTTGATTTTCTCACTCATTTTGACTAAAAGAAATTAAACAAAAATTCAAGAAAATGATAAAAAATTTATTTTTGATCTAGAAATAGGTTTCTAGGTTTGGCCAAGATTTCTAGTCCTAATTATGAGATTTTTGAAAATATAAAAAAAATGAGCTAAAAATTAGGTGTTAACACTATAGACTACTTTAGAACTGCAATGTTTCATTTAATGGGGTAGGTGAGTGCGAACCCTAAGCGGCTCTCGCTCCCGACAGTGTGGTCACGAGCCCAGACACCACCCTTGAAGATTCTGACCCTGGTTGGTGATAGTGGAGTCCGACTTTGACGAGAAGTCAATGGAGTCAGAGCTGGAGGAGGAACTCGAGGAGGTCATCCCAAGGCCAATGGAGTCTGATCCCAAAGAGGAGCCAATGGAGGAGGAGCTCGAAGAGAAGCCCATGGAGTTGAAGCCTGAATCTACGAGTTTCGACTCGGATTGGGAGCCATAGCAGTGTTTTAGTGCTAGGTTTAGAAACCCTTTTAGTGAACCCTTTTTTGTATAGCTAGGCTAGCCTACCCAACCAAGAGTCCCTTTTTGATGAAGGTGGAGTTTAATCCTAGTGGCCTAACGTGTGTACATTTGAATGTTGTAAATGTGTTATTGTATGAAGTATGTTATTGAATGTTCAAGTGTTTTCTACTATCCTTGATCTTTAATTTTGTTTGTGTGCTTTTGAATCGTTTTTCACTTTGCGCTTTATGTTTTGATGTTCATGTGGATCGTGACGAGTCCTAGGATGTCGCATTTAAAATATGATCGTGAAGGGTCCGGGGCATGACATATATTGCCTTAGTCTATGCAGCACCCAAATTAATACAACACATATCTTTTCAACTGTTAGGTAATTCGTCTCAGATATCGTGAACTTCTTGCTCAGGTAATAAATGGCGTTTTACCATCATTCGATCTTCTTTGGACAAGCACGGCTTCTAAAGACTCATGGTGAATATCGCACCGCGCCTTTTCGAGCACGCTAAGGAGGTACTTCCATTTGTCACGAATGGGGAAACTGTCCTCGAATGGGCTACTAAGGTCCGATACGGATATTTCATTTAAATGTCCCACAGACATACTTCACATGACAGCGGGTTGTAATTTTTATTTTCTATTCAATCTATGTTTTCGATTTGGGGGTTGCCACTAGTTTTTATTGGTAGGTTGACTAGAAACCTAACCGAGGTACAGGAGAAATACCATGATTTTACGAACTAGAGATTTTGAATATGGGGACTTGGTTATGCTAATAATCCTAAATTGAGATCCCTAACGCCCTTTCAGTACCTAAAACAATGCAATGTATCTAATGTGTCACACGAGTTTCTAAGGTCTATCCACTAATTCTAACCATTTTAATCATGGGAAGTCAATCAATCAACATAAGCAGCACAATCAATTGCAATCAAGCAAAACAATTCCGATTTGTCTCTAAAGGAAGCCAATTCGAAAATACCTAAACCTTAGTAAAGCCTTACAGGCTTGTTCATTGGATTGTTTGTGTCATTTTAGGGTTTTAGGGTTTTTTAGGGGTAAGAATCCCTTTTAATCCTTAAACTAAGGATTTTCTAAAAATGCCATTTAGGCAGCTCTAAAACTTGTAATTTCACTTGCAAAGATTGACCTCATTGTTTTTGAGTCATTCTGTGAATTTTTGAAATTTTCTATTATTTTTTTAAAATCTGTTTTCTCGAGAGCTAGGTTTTACTTTTTATTTTTTGAAATTTCCAAAATTTTGAGATTTTT
Organism: Syzygium grande; assembly: GCA_024733475.1. Classification (NCBI taxonomy): domain Eukaryota; kingdom Viridiplantae; phylum Streptophyta; class Magnoliopsida; order Myrtales; family Myrtaceae; genus Syzygium; species Syzygium grande. Next base: position 14,793,724 of record JAMXDD010000007.1, on the reverse strand, counting down.
TTTATGGATTTTGTGATTTTTTTATATTTTATATTTTTCACATTTTTATGAATTTTTGGAATTTTTCCAAATTTTTGAATTTTATTTTATTTTTCGATTTTATGAATTTCTAATTTTTTTAGAATTTTTCTGATTTTCTAAATTTTTATTTGATTTTTCTAAATTTCTAACATTTTATAATTTTTATTATTTTTAAAATTTTCCCGCTGAGGGTTGAACTGGGCCAATTCGGTTCGACCTGGCTCGGTCAAGTTGAATCGGCCAGCATTAGCGTTGGTCACCTTTCCCGGCAAGCACAGCGCCAAAATGGTGTTGTTTCAATCCTTCTTCATTGTGGCATTTCTCCGAGCATCTAGTGTGCACGTTTCTTCATTTGAGTTATCAAGGCTGCTTGTTCAAGCTTTCCTTCGGCGACCTTTCGACGACTTTTAAGACCTCATTTTAGGTTTTGTATTGAGACTAGATCATCCTCTATCAACATCAACTCGCAAATTCGCTGTCGGTTCATCACCGGCCGGTGAGATTCAAGTTTAAAAAACCTAAATCATTTTTGTCTAAAACTAACATTTCCAAAATTCAAATTATTATCCTAATCACCCTAGCTATCTAAATCGCTCAAAATGAGTACAAAAACATCAAGCAAGGTCAAAAAAGCTAACTGAGATGGCCAATGGCCACGAGGATGCACTCCAGCGAGGTCAAGGAAGCTCCGGTGATGTTCAACAATGGTAGCCGACTTGGTTTATGCCATTTAATGACCCAGAATGTTATCAAACAACGAGAAACATTTTCAGAAACATGTTTCAATCATCAATGAACTCAGAATCATGAAGAAAATGGCACAATCAAACATGATGAAGATTAAACATGAAATTTGGGTTTTTATGAAACTTGAGCATGAGCAAACTTTACTTTCTTCGTTGAAGTCAGATTGGAATTTCCGAGCCAAACTACAATCATAGGGCAATTCCTAGACGTTTATTCTATCATCCAATGGTCACCACCTTGTCGGGAAAGTCTAGTATGTGTGACATCCCCAATTTCGGGCCTAGGAAGTCAAGGGTTAGTAATAAATGGATGAGCGGATAATTCGAGTTGAGGGTCGGTAATGGAATGGACAATATGATTAGAACGGGGATAAGTATAACGCAAGTGCTATAACTTTTGAACGGAGGACACTTAAGTGCCATAACTTTTTTTTAGCTCACTTGAGTGCCATAACTTTCAAAAAAATGATCACTCAAGTGCCACTTACGAGCTGATCGTGAGGGCTTGAAATCGCGGCTTTTCTAGTTGAACGGTGACCTTCCCGGCGAGGCGAGCACCACCAGCTTGAAGAGGGGTGTCGGTGAATCATTTCATAGCCTCCGTTGGTCTTGAAATTTTCGTTTTAGCCTTCGTTGATGAAGGTAAAAATGCTTTGTAGTCACACAATTTATCGAGTTGATTTGTGTGACTACGAAGCATCTTTACCTTCAAACGGCGAGCTAAATGGAAATTTCAAGACAAACGGAAGAACCGGAATGATTCACCGACACCCCTCTTCAGGCTGGTGGTCTTCCGCCTCACCGAAGGTCACCGCTCGACTCGAAAAAAAAGCTGCAGTTTCGGCCTCCGCGACCAGCTGTCGAAGGAGTTGGTTGTGAGGGCCGAACGCGATTTTTTCGTTAAGCGGTGACCTTCACAGAAAGCACCACCATAAATTGAAGAGGGTGTCGGCGAGATCATTCTATGGCCTCCGCTCGTCTCAAAATTTTCGTTTTTAGCCTCGGGTTGGCGAAGGCAAAATGCTCGTGATCACACATTTATCGATCGATTTGTGTGATTACAAAGCATTTTTGCAACCGTCCGAGCTAAAATAGAAATTTCGAGATGAACGAAGCCATGGAATGATTCACCAACACCCTCTCTTCAAGCTGGTGGTGCTTACCTCGACGGGAAGGTCACCGTTCGACCAGAAAAGTCGCGGTTTTGGGCCCTCATGATTAGCTCGTAAATGGCACTTGAGTGATCATTTTTTTGAAAGTTATGGCACTCAAGTGAGCCAAAAAAAAGTTATGGCACTTAAGTATTTTTTGTATAAAAGTTATGGCACTTGCGCAATACTTACCCCGATTAGAACGAGTGCACTGAGGTTTGTCATGGTTCGATCGAAAGATTGTCCATGAATTAGCCTATGGATCGACAGTGGAATGACCCCTCTGACTACGCAAATAATTAAAGTAATATGACTGTGGAATGACCCTTCGATCATAAGGGCTGTTAGTGGAATGGTCTGGAATAATTGTGGATCAGTTCGGTGTCGGTATGTGTTGGTCGCGGGTGATACCGCACAGCTATACATTGGTCCCGGATGACCATGAGTTAATTCCAAGATACTGGATTCCACGAGGTTACATGACAACCGAAGGTCGACCGTGGGTCGTGGATACTCGAACATGGCTCGGTCACGAATTGGCCACGGATGGTTGCATTGAGTCGGGTAGGCCATGGATGAGACATGTGCTAGGCCATGTGCCTAGTGGCTTGATAGCAGCCTAGGCAAAATTACCAGTCGCGCTGGCTAAGGCCATGTGTCGAGTCATGATCAACCATCATGCTCGTCAGCCAGGCCACGGACTGGCTACGTGCCCGATTGTGTGTCGGCCATTATGTCCGACCCTTGTGCCACGTGTTGTGCCCACAAGATCCGGTTTCGATCCCCTCCCGTGCTAAAGAAATATAGCCATGAGTCGTGCATCGTGCCATTCATGGGCCATTGCACGTGTTTGGCTGTGAACCGACCCCTTGCTCGTGTGACCAGGCGTGGTGCTCAGCATGTTGCTTATGCGGCCGGCAAAGGCACTAGGTACATTGCCCCTGCGGCCAGGCAAACTGCTCGGCACATTGCCCGTGCGGCTTGGCGCAGCGCCCATGCGGCCCGTTCTCGTGCCTAGCCATGTGCCCGTGTGGCCTAGCGACGTACCCGGCCATTTGCCTGGTCAGGCTCGGCCATGTGCCCAGTGACCCGGCCACGTGCCCAGGCTACCCGAGAAGCCCAAATTGGCTTAGTTGGGCTTAGATTTTTGTATAGTCATATTTGGTCACTTGTGAGGGCATTTCCATATTAAACCTCATTTTAAATGGGATTATTAGAATTATTTATCGCAAGAAAACTCTCGGAAAACTATGAGAATTACTATGATGCGAGGTTGCGATTATAGCGCTGTTTAGCTAATTTCGAGTAAACCGATTGGCCCGAGAGGTTTTGGAGCAAAACCAACCAGCTTGTAGGCCTCCCACGGTTCAGATTTTGGCTGAAGAAAAGAGACAAAAAGAGTTGACTTAGTCAAAGGTGTAATTATTGCCATTAAACCTTCATAATTGGACCTCCCATGAGGTGTCCCCCTCCATTATTATTGAAAGCTGAGTTGTGGCCCCCCTCTCCCCAAAATTTGGCTTATTTAAGGGTCCTTGGTGACTCATGGTCACCGGTAATAAAACCTAAGGCAAGGCCAATAATTGGCTAAGCCGAGAGAGTTGAGAAAGAAGGCCATTCGGCCAAGGGGAGAGAGGGAGAGAGAGAGAGAGAGAGAGAGAGAGAGAGAGAGAGAGAGAGAGAGAGAGAGAGAGAGAGAGAGAGAGAGAGAGAGAGAGAGCCAATGAGGTGAAGATAAGCATGGCCCTTCATCATTTTCCTTTGGTCTTAGTCCATTAAGAGCATTTAATGCATGCCATCATGAAATTTGACTTAGAAGCTCCCTCTTATTGACTTAATTCTAGGGTTTTCTAGTGTCTTCCAAGCCTTTTATAAATAGCAAGACACCCTCCCTTCCTTCTCTCACGCCAACTTCATCATCATCTTCCTCTCCTTTTGTTTCTTGATTTTCTCACGTTTTGGCCCGAGAAGCTCACGCCCAAACAAATCCCAAACCAGCTAGTGTTTCTTCTTGTTTACACCCAAGAGCCTACGGTTTGGCCTTTGTAGGCCTAGGTTTGCTCGGCCAAGCAAGAAGAAAACAAGGAGAAAGCCCGACGCAACCCCTCATTATAGTAATTCTCATAGTTTTTCGAGGGTTTTCTCGCGATAAATAATTCTAATAATCCCATTTAAAATGAGGTTTAATGTGGAAAAGCCCTCACAAGTGATCAAATATGACTATACAAAAATCTAAGCCTAACTAAGCCAATTTGGGCTTCTCGGGTAGCCTGTACGCGCGGTCGAGTCATCGGGCACATGGCTGGGCCTGACCGAGTAAATGGCCAGGTACGTCGTCGGGCCACACAGCACATGGCTGGGCGAAAGACTAGGCCGCACGAGGGCTACACTGAGCCTTACGGGCAACGTGCGAGCGGCTTGCCTGGCTGCACTGCGACGTGCCTAGTGCCTTGTCGGCCGCATAGGCAACGTGTTAAGCACCATGACTGGTCACACGAGCCAGCAGTTCACGGCCAAACACGTGCAACAACCCGTGAATGGCACGATGTACTACTCACGGCCATATTTCTTAGGCACGGGATGGGATCGGGAATCGGATCTCATGGACACAATACGTGACATAAGGGTTGGACACAATGGCCGACATACGACCCGGTACGTAGTCGGTCCATGGCTTGGCTGATGGGCACGATGGTCAGTCATGATCGGGCACCTGGCCTTGGCTGGCATGATTGGTAATTTGCCTTGGCTGCAACCAAGCCACTAGGCACATGGCCTAGCACATGTCTCATCCATTACCTGACTCAACGCAACGATCTGTGGATTCGTGATCGAGCCACATTTGAGTATCCATGACCCACGGTTGACCCTCGATTGTCATGTAGTCTCGTGGAATCTAGTACCCTAGAATTAACTCATGGTCATCTGAGACTAATACATGGCCATACGGTATCACCCGCGATCGACACACGCCGATACCAGACTGATCCATAGTTATCCCGGACCGTTCCACTAACGGCCCTTATGGTCGACGGGTCATTCCACAGTCATATTACTCTAATCATTTGCGTAGTCAAGGGGTCATTCCACTGTCGATCTCTAGGCCAATTCATGGATAATCTTTTGATCGAACCATGACCAACCCTCAGTACACTCGTTTTGATCATACTGTCCATTCCCAGGTAAATCGATTAGCCCGAGAGATTTTTGGAGTAGAACCAACCAGCTTGTAGGCTTCCCACAGTTCATATTTTGGCTGAAGAAAAGAGACAAAAAGGGTTGACTTGGTCAAATATGCAATTATTGCCATTAAACCTTCATAATTGGACCCCCCCAGGAGGTGTCCCCCTCCATTATTGTTGCAAGTTGAGTCGTGGCCCCCTCCCCCCTAAATTATGGCTCATTTAAGGCTCCTTGGTGACTCATGGTCACTAATAATGGAGCCCAAGGCAAGGCCAATAATTGGCCAAGCCAAGGGAGCCGAGAAAGAAGGCCATTCGGCCATGGGGAGAGAGAGAGAGAGAGAGAGAGAGAGAGAGAGAGAGAGAGAGAGAGAGAGAGAGACAGAGAGAGACAGAGAACCAATGGGGTGAAGATAAGCTTGGCCCTTCATCATTTTCCTTTGGTCGTAGTCCATTAAGAGCATTTAATGCATGCCATCATGAAATTTGACTTAGAAGCTCTCTCTTATTGGCTTAATTCTAGGGTTTTCTAGTGTCTTCCAAGCCTTTTATAAATAGCAAGACACCCCCCTTCCTTCTCTCACGCTAACTTCATCATCATCTTCCTCTCCTTTTGTTTCTTGATTTTCTCATGTTTTGGCCCGAGAAGCTCACGCCCAAACAAATCCCAAACCAGCTAGTGTTTCTTTTCGTTTCCACCCAAGAGCCCACAGTTTGGCCTTTGTAGGCCTAGGTTTGCTCGGCCAAGCAAGAAGAAAATAAGGAGAAAGCCCGAAATTTTCCGAGCTCATCCGTCTCTAGCTTGTTCTCTAGTTTTGTTAGTTGTTAAGTAAGTGAATTCCCTAATATCGGGAAAGGAAGTTGCGATACGTTGTAACATGGGTTGCTTGGCCCGTTTCTTCATTTCGTGGTTGATTTACTTGGCCCGTTTCATGATTTCATGATTGTTCGTTCTTTCTCGACTAATGATGTTCACGTGTGATACTTAAGTTTGATGTTTGTTTTGTTGGTTTTGTATCATGACTTTGCTATTTGAATTGCCATTGATGCCGGTACGATAAGAGTCGACTTGTGTGAACGACAATTATCTCGTCCTCGCTTGATATTAGAGTTTTTACTTACTGTGTCTTCCCGACTCACTCCCGTTATTTTTCCTCTTTTCAGGTCCATGATATGGCATCCCTTCCAACTCGGTTCGGAAACCCAGTGGAAATGCGAGCCAAACTCCTCACTGTGATCGACGCCCAGGAGAACCGCGCTTACCATCAAATCACAACCTATGTGATGGTCGACAAAGGCCGTGATGAGTTACTCCCTCAACCGTACGAAGCGTGGTACCACCTAGCGAACGGAGAATGGGTTGGACCCCTTTGCGGGTTCAATGGGCCATTTGGAGGACTGGGCAATTGGCACCGGGGCAAACCGGGGGTGGACCGTGAGATGGCCAGTCGGACGAGGAGCGGGAGGAGCGAGAGGAACGAGAAGCTATAGCGAAGCTAGGAACCCAAGCCAAGTTTTGTTTGTTTGATAGTGGTTTGTGTCGGAACCACCTTTGGATTGGACATGTAAAATATGTGTGTGGCTTGTAAGGGCCCGTAAGGAAGGGCTCGACATAAATAAGCATGTTTTTTTGTAAATATAATGTGCGTTGTTTGCTTATATCACTCCTGTTTGTCTCGTTTATTGTTTGTTTGCTTTCGCGTGCGTATTTGATTGTTTAAAATAAACGAGATGAACTAATATATTTTCACAAGTCACGGGTCCGTTTAGGTCATGTTCGGTCACTAAGTATCGACCGTGATTCCGAGTCAGGACGTGATAGTGTGGGGTATCATTTGTTTTGGTATCAAAGTAGGTTTTCCCTCCAGTAGGTGCAGTTCGTGGCAACTTGCGATTGGATGATCCGACGAAGGTGGGGAGTGGTGTCGAGGCCAGACGACCTGAACATTGAGCGGCCTCTTAGAAGGTGGCACTGAGGTCATGAGTGCCTGAACATTGTGTGGCCTCTACGGAGGTGGTGCCGGGGCAATAATACATGATTATTGTGCGGCTTCTGACCGAGGTGGCGTCGGGGCAGGTGACTTGATCATTGTACGACCTTTGGGAAGAAGTGGCCGGGGTATATATACCACTTGATCATTGAGCGGCTTTCGGAAGGAAGTGGTACCAGGGTAAAGGGCCTAATCATTAAGCGGCTCCTGACAGGCTTTTAGGACGGCTAAACAATGAGAATTTCCGAACTGTGTATCGAAATGTGGAAAACGGTTCTAAAAGTCAAGCAAAAAAGGACTGGAGTGATAAGGTGCACTGAAGTTGGGATAGTTAGCCAGGAAACACCCCGTGCATGTGACTATATGTCTGTATACCTGATTGATTGGTAAGTAGGTTTTGATTGCGAAGTTTTTTATTGCTGACATATTCTTGCGTTGTAGAAAGCCTTAGTAGATTACCAATAGCAATATGAGTGCTTAAGACCTGGCCTCGACCTCAAAAGGAAAGTCGAAGCAAGATCCCTGAATAGACGGAATTCTGTAGGCTCTTGCGACCTTAGGAGATTTACTGGGGCAACAAGTACAGCAACGACTTCCTAATGCTGAGAATGCAGCAGCAAATGGAAATGAGAATAGTGATCGTACTGCATGGACTGGTCGAGCAGTTCCTGAAGCCGTGAACCTCGAAATTTGCTGGAACCGGAGATCTCGGAAGAGGCGGAATCTTGGATTGATGAATTACAGAAAGCATTTGAACTTCTACGATTTTCTGAGGAAGATAAAGTCACCTTAGCAGCCTATCAACTAAAAGGAAATGCTAGCTAAGGTGGAAGGCGGCTAAGGAAACCGTGTTCCTAGGAAATGCTGCTGTGAATTGGAATGCTTTTGTTGAGGCATTCAATGGGAAGTATTTTTTCGAGTGTGCTCGTGATCGGAAGATAAAAGAATTTCTGTAACTCCAGCAGGAAAATATGACAGTGGATCAGTATAAAGCAAGGTTCACTCAGTTATCAAGGTATGCCCCTAGACTTATTGAAAATCCTGTTGATAAGGCAAAACGATTCCGTGATGGTCTCAAACCTGACATCCAGAGTCAGTTAGTACCTCTGAACCTAAAAGATTATAATGAGTTATATGAACGAGCTTAACTGATTAAGAAAGATTTGCTAGAGAGGGTCACTTCGACAAGACCTTATTATTCTACTCCCCGAATGGATCAATGTTCGGGCAAGAGGCCAGTGACAAAGGAAAAACGTCCCTTTGTTTCCAACAAGAAGCGGAATTTTCAGCAGACATCTAATGTTTCTGGTAATACTTGTTCTGTTTGTAGAAGACAGCATGGCGATGCCTCATGCCCCATTCGTACGGGAGCATGCTTCGGGTGTGGCCAACAAGGTCACATGGTCAGAGACTGTCCGCAATGGCGGCAGAATATACCTTCACAGCAAAGACAAGTGACAGCATCAACTAGAGTTCAACCTCGAGCTAATAACGACGATCGTCCTCCAGCACAAGGACGAATATATACACTTACTCAAGAGGATGCTGAGAACTCCGACGTAGTGATCACAGGTACGGTTTTCCTCAATAACCGTGCTGCATATGCATTAATTGATACTGGAGCTACACATTCATTCGTATGTAGCCAATTTGTACGTCTGGCCAAAATTGAGATGAAACCGTTAGAAAATATACTTAGTGTTTATACTCTAATGAAAAATGAAGTGCAGACTACCTTAGGATGTCAAGGGTGTAAAATAATTATAGGTGGATCGGTGTATATTATAAATCTAGCGATACTGGCCATGTATGACTTTGACATTATCATTGATATGGATTGGCTTAGTAAACAGCGAGCCAATATAGACTATTATAGAAAGGTGATTCAGTTTCATTCCCCTGATCGCCCCTACTACACATTTGTGGGAAATGGAGGAGGACCTTCTACTTCTCCGATTTCTATTGTAGAAGCATCCCGACTATTACAAAAAGGATGTCAAGGATTTCTAACAACAATAGAAAATATAGCAAAGGAAGACGAATTAAAATTAGAAGATATCCTGGTGGTGCAAGAATTTTCGGATATTTTTCCAAAGGAATTACTAGGTCTACCTCCGAAACGGGAAGTAGAATTTGCTATCGAAGTAGTTCTTGGAACGGAGCCTATTTCCAAAGCTCCCTACAGGATGGATTTGATTGAGCTGAAAGAACTCAAAGTGCAATTGCAAGAGTTACTCGATAAGAGCTTCATCCGTCCAAGTGCATCTCCCTAGGGTGCACCAATATTGTTTGTGAAAAAGAAAGACGGATCATTGCGACTTTGTATTGACTATCGACAGCTAAATCGGGTTACTATTAAAAATAAGTACCTACTGCCAAGAATCGATGATTTATTTGATCCAACTCCAAGGAGCATCCGTGTTTTCTAAGATCGATTTAAGGTAAGGATATCATCAACCAAGAATCAAGAAGAAGGATATTCTGAAGATGGCATTCCGAACCCGATATGGCCATATGAATTCACAGTTATGCTATTCGGTTTGACGAATGCTTTAGTAGCCTTTATGGACTTGATGAACTGAGTGTTCAAGCCATACTTGGATCATTTCGTTATAATCTTCATTAACAACATCCTGGTATACTTGAAGAATTCGGCTAAACATGAACAACATTTGAGATTCGTGCTTCAGACGCTCAGGGATCACGCACTTTATGCAAAATTCAGCAAGTGCGAGTTCTAGCTATCTCGCGTGGTGTTTCTCAGCCACGTGATCTCGGGAGGCAGCATATTAGTGGATCCATCCAAAATTGAAGCGGTAATTAATTGGTCAAGACCAATGACTGTCACCGAAGTTCGAAGTTTCTTGGGAACGATTCGTGGAACGATTCTCTAACATCGCTATCCCCCTAACGCGATTGCTAAAGAAGGAAACAAAGTTCAAATGGAGTGACAAGTGTGAGCGAAGCTTTCAAGAATTGAAGCGAAGACTGACGATAGCTCATGTTCTCACTATACCTAAAGGACTAGGAGGATTTGAAGCGACGCCTCTCATAAAGGGCTAGGTTGTGTATTGATGCAAGATGGCAAAGCGGTGGCTTACGTCTCGAGACAATTAAGGCCAAACCGTGGGCTCTAGGGCGGAAACTAGAAGAAACACAGGCTAGTTCGAGATTTGTTTGGGCGTGAGCTTTTCGGGCCAAAATGTGAGAAAATCAAGAAACAAAAGGAGAGGAAGATGATGATGAAGTTGGCTTGAGAGAAAGAAGGGGGGGTGTCTTGCTATTTATAAAACGCTTGATAGACACTAGAAAACCTTAGAATTAAGCCAACAAAAGAGAGCTTCTAAGTCAAATTTTATGATGGCATGCATTAAATACTCTTAATGGACTAAGACCAAAGGAAAATGACGAAGGGCCAAGCTTATCTTCACCTCATTGGCTCTCTCTCCCTCTCTTTCTCCCCTTGGCCGAATGGCCTTCTTTCTTGGCTCCCTTGGCTTGGCCAATTATTGGCCTTGCCTCGGGCTCCATTATTAGTGATCATGAGTCACCAAGAAGCCTTAAATGAGCCATAATTTTTTTTTTTTTGGGGGGGGGCAACTCAGCTTGCAACAATAATGAAGGGGGACACCTCATGGGGGGTCCAATTATGAAGGTTTAATGAAAATAATTGCACCTTTGACCAAGTCAACCCATTTTGTCTATTTTCTTCAGCCAAAATCTGAATCATGGGAGGCTTACAAGCTGGTTGGTTCCACTCAAAAACCTCTTAGGTCAATCAGTTTACCCAAAATTGTCTAAACGACATTATAATTGCAACACCGCATCATAGTAATTCTCATAGTTTTTCGAGGGTTTTCTCACGATAAATAATTCTAATTATCCCATTTAAAATGAGGTTTAATGTGGAAAAACCCTCACAAGTGACCAAATATGATTATACAAAAATCTAAGCCCAACTAAGCTAATTTGGACTTCTCGGGTTACCGGGCACATGGCCGGGGTCACCGGGCAAATTGCCGGGTACGTCGCTAGGCCACACAGGCATATGGCCGTGCACGAGATCGGGCCGCGTGGGTGCTGCGTCGGGCTGCACAGGCAACGTGCCGAGCGGCTTGCCTGGCCGTACGGGCGATGTACCTAGTGCCTTGCCGGCCACATGGACAACGTGCCGAGCGCCACGCCTGGTCACATGAGCGAAAGGTCAGTTCACGGCCAAACACGCGCAACGGCCCGTGAATGGCACGATGTACGACTCATGGCCATATTTCTTAAGCACGGGATGGGATCGAAATCGAATCTTAAGGGCACAACATGTGGCACAAGGGTCGGACACAATGGCCGGCATACGACCGGGTACGTAACTAGTCTGTAGGCTGGCTGAGCGGCATGATGGCCGATCATGACTGGGCACATGGCCTTGGCGGGTGCAACTAGTAATTTTGCCTGGGCCGCGACCAAGCCACTAGGCGCATGGCTTGGCACATGTCTTGTCCATGGCCTACTTGACTCAACGTAATGATCCGTGGTTGATTCGTGACCGAGCCACGTTCTAGTATCATGATCCACGGTCGATCCTCGGTTGTCATGTAGGCTCGTGAAATCCAGTACCCCGAAATTAACTTATGGTTATCCAGGACTAATGCATGGTCGTGCGTATCACTCGTGATCGACACATGCCGACACTGGACTAATCCACAGTTATCCCGGAATGTTCCACTAACGACCCTTATGGTCGAAGAGTCATTCTACAGTTATATTACTCTAATCATTTGCGTAGTCAAGGGGTCATTTCATTATCGATCCCTAGGCCAATTCATGAACAATTTTTCAATCAAACCATGACCAACCCTCAGTACACTCATTCCGATCATACTATCCATTCCCGGGTAAACCGATTGGCCCGAGAGGATTTTAAGTGGAACCAACTAGCTTGCAGGCCTCCCACGATTTAGATTTTGGCGGAAGAAAAGAGATAAAAAGGGTTGACTTGGTCAAAGGTGTAATTATTGCCATTAAACCTTCATAATTGGACCCCCCATGAGGTGTCCTCCTCCATTATTGTTGCAAGTTGAGTTGTGCCCCCCCCTCCCAAAAAAATTATGACTCATTTAAGGCTCCTTGGTGACTACAATAATAGAGCCCAAGGCAAGTCCAATAATTGGCCAAGCCAAGGGAGCCGAGAAAGAAGGCCATTCAGCCAAGGGGAGAAAGAGAGGAAGAGAGAGAGAGAGAGCCAATGAGGTGAAGATAAGCTTGGCCCTTCACCATTTTCCTTTGGTCTTAGTCCATTAAGAGCATTTAATGCATGCCATCAAGAAATTTGACTTAGAAGCTCTCTCTTATTGGCTTAATTCTAGGGTTTTCTAGTGTCTTCGAAGCCTTTTATAAATAACAATGCCCCCCCTTCCTTCTCTCACGCCAACTTCTTCATCATCTTCCTCTCTTTTTGTTTCTTGATTTTCTCACGTTTTGGCTCGAGAAGCTCATGCCTAAACAAATCTCGAATCGGCCCTTGTTTCTTCTCGTTTCTACCCAAGAGCCCACGGTTTGGCCTTTGTAAGCCTAGGTTTTCTTGGCCAAACAAGAAGAAAACAAGGAGAAAGCCCGAAATTTCCCAAGCTCATCCGTCTCTAGCCCGTTCTCTAGTTTTGTTAGTTATTGAATAAGTGAATTCCCTAATATCGAGAACGAAAGTTGCGATACGTTATAACATGGGTTGCTGGGCCTGTTTCTTGATTTCATGGTTGATTTACTTAGCTCGTTTCTTAGTTTCATGGTTGTTCGTTCTTTCTTGACTAACGATGTTCACGTGTGATACTCACATTTAATGTTTGTTTTGTTGGTTTCGTAGCATGACTTTGCTATTTGAATTGCCATCGATGTCGGTACAATAAGAGTCGACTTGTGTGAACGACGATTGTCTCAGCCTTGCTTGATAGTAGAGTTTTTACTTAGTGAGTCTCCCCTATTCATTCCTGTTGTTTTTACTCTTTTCAGGTGTGTGATATGGCATCTCCTCCAACCCGGTTCAGAAACCTAATAGAAATGCGAGCCAAACTCTTCACTGTGATCGATGCCCGGGAGAATTGCGCTTACCGTCGAATCACAACCTATGTGATGGTCGACGAAGGTCGTGATGAGTTAGTCCCTTACCTGTACGAGGCGTGGTACCGCTTAGCGAATGGAGAATGGGTTGGACCCCTTTGCGGGTTCAACGAGCCATTTGGAAAATTGGGTAGGTCGGCTTCGGGGCAAACTAGGGGTGGAGCGTGAGATGGCCAGCCGGACGAGGAGCGGGAGGAGTGAGAGGAACGAGAAGCTATAGCGAAGCTACAAACCCAAGCCAAGTTTTGTTTGTTTGATAGTGGCTTGTGTCGGAACCACCCTTGGAATGGGTATGTAAAATATGTGCATGGCTTGTAAAGGCCCGTAAGGAAGGGCTCAACATAAATAAGCACGTCTTTTGTAAGTATAACGTGCATTGTTTGCTTATATCACTCCTGTTTGTTTTGTTTATTGTTTATTTGCTTCCACATGCGCATTTGATTGTTTAAAATAAACGAGACGATCTAATATATTTCCGCAAGTCATGGGTCCGTTCGGGTCATGTTCGGTCACTAGGTATCGACTGTCATTCCAAGTCGGGACGTGACAGTATGTGCCGGTCGAGATCTATCTTTGGGCCTTGATGACCAGCTTCATCATAGGTTCACCAGGTGTGGAGGTTCACGATCGAAGCCGATTTGTTGACGTTTTTTTTTTGCCAGAAAAATGCTGATCGCTCGGTCTTTGGATCCTCAACACCTCTCACGCTTAAACTCTTGCTTTCTCGCTCTCTAGTTCTCTTTCTCTCTCTCAGTCCCTCTGTCGAACACCTCCTCTGCCAATCATCATGTTTCTCTCCCCTTTTCTAGCTTTATTTCCCGCCCAAAGTGGATTATCACCGACTTTGAATCGGTTAGATTGAATCTCCAACGCCAGCCGGAGATTTTCTAGCTGGAATTGGAGTTTAACACGTGCTCATTTTATAAGATTAAGTAGGTAAAGTGGCGGGACTGATTGGATATTTTCCTGGGTTTTATATTCTGGGCGAGTCGGGTGAAAAAGGAGCCCGACTCGAGTCAGGTCGGGTTGACTCGGCTGACCCGAGTTGGTCTAAAATTGTAAATTAAGCTCGATTTTGATCCAATTTTTCAAATTTAACCCCAAAATTGAATTCCTTGTCACATTTTCCACCCACATTTTAAATTTGCCCTAATTTTTGTCACTGTTAAACGAAAAATTCTCAAATTGTGAATTTGAATCGTTAAGGTTTTTTATTCAATTTAATGTCTAGATGACCTGATCGGGAAAAATTGATGCCAAAATTGGATTACCCATAACTGATTAACCCTAGAAATGATGGTCTCAAGGTTCGACAATTTCAAATTGATCATGATCCCTAATTTGGGCTTAAAATCCATAATTTTCAATTGAATTTTGGGACGTTTCGAGTTCTTTGGTAAATTGTACAATTGGACCAATCATTATGTAATTCAAGGTTCCAAAATCATTTTTTGTGAAGGCACTATAGCCTAGAAATGATTAGAAATGAATCAATTGAATTTTTTATTCAATTTGGGCTTAATTTAACCCAATCTTAGGAAAAGCACATTCCCAATTGAAATTTTCTAAAATTGATGATGTATTGATGAAATTGGATTCAAAAGAAGACTAATGGATATTTTTATGGAATTTTTGGATTCCAATTGCTATTTTTCTTGATTTTCTCTATTATTTTGCCTAAAGGAAATTAAGGAAAAATTAAGAAAAATTATAAAAAAATTATTTTTGGTTTAGAAATAGGTTCCTAAGCTTGTCCAAGGCAACTAATCCTAATTTTGTGATTTTTGGAAAAATTGCAAGAATGAGCTAAAAAATTAAGTGTCAACAGCTGCCCTTTCTTAAGATTGAGCTCGTTAGAGGTTGATCTCAAAGGTAATGTGTAACGCCCCCATCTCGAGGTCATTCATGTTATATCCCATTCATTATTGTCTTTCATTACATATAAGCGGAAGCATATCTCGAGACAATCACATTCAGAACAACATGGAAATAAGACAAACAGCATCATGAGCAAACCTTATATTTACAGGGCATGCAAACATATTTTAACAAGCCCTTTGGGCCATAGCAAACAACACATATTTTCATAGCCGACTATAAATAGCAAAACTTGACTTGGGTTATCTTATACCCACTACGGGTTCTTGCTCCTCGCTTCTTCACCTCCACCCTGGTCTCGTTTGCCTGGTCATCTCACATCTCACTCGTGGCTTTATCCCAGAGCCAGTCCGCCTGCACCGCCAAAGCACCGTTGAACCCACATAAGAATCCAACTCATTCTTCGTTTGCATAGTGATATCATGCCATGGACGGATGAGGCACCAAGTCCATTGGGCCCTCATCGAACATCACAAGCTTCATGATTCGATGATAGGTGCGGTCTTCTCTAACATCTATCATGGTAAGCACTTGGCTCTCTACTCCACGGGATTGCCAATGTGGACGAGGGGAAATGCTATCCTACGGACCTGAAAAGGGGAAACAATGGAGGATGAGTCGGGAGACTCAGCAAGTGAAATTACTAATATCAAGTGAGGATATATCGATCGTCGTTAACATAAGTCGGCCTTACCGCACTCGCGCATCGATGGCAGATCAATAGCAAAGTTCAAACAAGAGAACATCACGAATGGCCACATCATGTACACTTTACCAACCAAGGCTTGGTTCTATCTCAAAACAACATCAAACATGAAACATGATCAAATTGAGAAAATGAACCAACTACGACCAATCAAATAACCTAGAAACGGTCCAAGCAAATCACGTCACAACATATCTCAACATCCTTTCCCTATATTAGGGAATTCACTTATACAACAATTGAACAAGAACTAGAGAAAACGAGGCATGTGAAGAACACGTAAGTCTTGGCGATTCTCGGGTGATTCTTGGTGGTTCTCAAGCTTGAACACGAACACTGGGGCCTTGGATGTGGCTTCCTCACTCGATCAAACCACAAGAGAGACACGGGCTAGCGATGAGCTTTTTCTCTCTTTCTCGATCATGAATACGAAGCAAGAAATAAGAAATATGGTTGGCCGGAGCTCTCGAGGTGTGAACTAGGAGAGAGGGAGACGTGAGAGAGAGGGAAGGGAGGCGTGATAGGGGAGAGAGAGTGGCGTGAGAGAGAGAGAGAGGGGGGGGGGCTTCTCTATTTATATAAGCTTTTTCCGTGGTTGTTACTCTAGGCCCTTAATGTCGGTCATGATGCGGTGCCTCAAAGTCAAGAGTCATGATGACTTGTCATCATGATGGGGCCTCATAGTCTTCATTCATTTATTATGCGTCATGATGAAGGCCACCAAAGTCCAACTTTAGTAAATGAAAGCCATAATGAAGCTTGAAGGATAAGCTTTGACTCAGTCAAGGCCTTATCCTCTAGATTCTTCTACCAATTTCCTGAACCGTGTACTCCCTATAATCTTTTGACTTTGCTGGTTACTCACGCAAATGACTCGGGCTAATCGGGTCATACGAAATGGACCAATTAGCACAAAAACCACAACCCGCGATAATCTATTCCATGATTTCCAAGGATTTTCATGGCAAAACATGTATAATAATTCTATCCAACCCGAGGTTCGGTGCGGATATGTCCTCAAATATCATCAAAAGACATCAAGTCACAATTCCAACGTTCTCATATAGGAATTTATAAATCTTTGAAATCTGACAAAACTGGACAGCTTTGCACTGTTCACGAAATCGAACTTGAAAACATAGTAAATGGATTCCAAAAATTCTCAAATTTGAATATGTCATAAACAAGACCTTAACAAATATTTTTCATGAGAACACAAAATCCAAATCTCTCTGTAAATACCATTTTTAGTAGCTCAAAGATAGACTAAAAATAGCTCGTTGAAACAGAATTCTTAGTAAGCTCTGTCCAGAATCCAAATCATCTCGAAAAATTCCAAAAGTTATGTACGTTATAGAAAAGGAAGTTCTCAATAACTTTTGTGAAGGAAACTTTTACAAAATTGGCTTAGAAAGCCTTGTAGAAAGTAAAGGAAGGGTGAACATCACCGAAATACCCATTCTGGACAGTTTCACACGGTCCGAAAATCATGCCATTGTACCACATATATCAAGTCCAAAAATTCTGAAAATAAAGTATGTAAAACCTCATGATGTTTGTAGAAACTTTCAAGAAGAAAGTATTTGAAAATTTGAATCATAAAAGTCTTCCAAAAAATAACAAAATAAAGGGGTACAAAAGATCCAAAACTGAGTTTTCCATAACAAAAGTAAAAATTTGGTTCCAATTGAAAACTACCAAACTTAAGCCATAGCTATTTCCCAAGGACTGAAATTGAGGATGCTATAATTCTTCTCCTCTAATAAAATTTCGTCCTCGAAATTTAAACGCTTACCTGGTTCCTTGAATAAATGCAAGTGTTAACTTTTCTTTAATTCCTCACTCTCCCAAGTGGCTTCTTTTATTCCCCGGTGACACTATAGGACCTTAATTAAGGGAATGGCCTTACCTCTTAACACTTGCTCCTTACAATCCACGATCCACATTTGCTCCTCAGCATTGGACACTCTGCTGTCCACTTCGACCTCATCAAAAAAATTCAGCACACGTGCCAGATCAGGCTCACACTTTCACAATATCAATACATAGAACACAACATGTACCTGAGCAAGTTTCAATGGTAATGCCAACCGATAGGCCAATTCCCTTTTTGTTCTCGAATTTCAAAAGATCCTATATATCTGGGACTTATCTTACCGTAGTATCTTTACAGCATCCACTGTAATATAGACTAGCTATGGACCAGCGACCTTTTTTTCCCCGACCTCGATCCGACATACTAGAATGCAACAAGCTTGACCACACTTCCGCTGCGCTACTCTGATAACATCTTTCTCAAACATAGTTTACTTACTTATAACAATCATGAAGATCACACTTACCAATTCAAGTAACAGTTCCTATCTTACTTTCAATTCAGTATCTAGTTTGGTTTATTTCTTTTCTTATCCATCATCCTAGAAGCCTGCCAGGAGCCGCACCTTGTAAGGTCTTTAACCTCGGCAGTCCCTCTTGCTAGACGCCTCACTTTGATCAGGCTTCTTGCCCCGACGTCCACTTCCTAGTTAAGAGCCGCTCCTTGATCAGGTTCTGTCCCGACAATCACTCCCCGCCCTCATCGGATTGGGTTATGTCAAAATTCAACAGCCTTCTCTTGGTTCCATACCGAATTGCAACTTACTATAGGGGAACCTGCTTGAATTTCTCTTTCGAAGTTGTGGCGTGCTGATGGGTCTTTCCTTTTTTCTTAGCAGTCGTAGCCTGGTCCTAAGCACTCATTTTGCTATCAATAGTCTAACAAGACTTTCTACAACACAAGAATAAGTCAGTGATCACAAACAAACAGGAGCACTTAACCTATTCAACCATAATCAATCATTCACATGCATAGGAGTATTTCCTAGCTAACTACCCCAACTTCAGCGCACCATATCACTCTAGGTCTTTATTCCCGCTTTGATTTCAGAATCGTTTTTCCCAATTTGGTGCACAGTTCGGTCATTCGTGCCTTTAGCCATCCTAGAAGCCTATTAGGAGCCGCTCAATGATCAGGCCCTTCACCCTGGTGGCACTTTTTCCTAGAGGCCGCTCAATGATCAGGCCTCTTACCTCGATGCCACCTCTGTCAATAGCCGCTCAATGATCAAGGTTATATGGCCCTGGCGCCACTCCCCACCCTCATCGGATTGGCCAATTGCAAGCTGCCTCGAACTACACCTACCAGAGGGAAAACCTGCTTTAATACTAAATTAATCTATAACGCCCCCACCTTGGGGTCATTCATGTGACGTCCCGTTCATTATTATCTTTCATTACACACAAGTGGAAGCATATCTCAGGACAATTACATTCAGAACAACAGCAGAAAAAAGACAAATAGCATCATGAGTAAACCTTATATTTACAGGACATGCAAACATATTTTAACAAGCCCTTCGGGCCATGGCAAACAACATATATTTTCATAACTGACTATAAACAGCAAAACTTAACTTGGGTTATCCTATACCCACTACGGCTTCTCGCTCCTCACTTCTTCACCTCTACCCTGGTCTCGTCCTCCTGGCCATCTCACATCCTACCTATGGCTTTGTCCCGAAGCCGGCCCGCCCGCACCGCCAAAGCACCGTTGAACCTATATAAGGATCCAACCTATTCTCCGTTCACGTAGCGATAACATGCCACGGACGAATGAGGTACCAAGTTCGTTAGGTCCTTATCGAACATCACAAGCGTCGTGATTTGGTGATAGGCGTAGTCTTCTCTAACATCTATTACGGTAAGCATTTCAGCTCTTTGTTTCATGGGCTTGCCAACGCAGGCTAAGGGAAATGCCATCCTATGGACTTGAAAAGGGGAAACAACGGGGAATGAGTCGAGAAGACTCAGCAAGTGAAAACACTAATATCAAGTGAGGATATATCGATCGCCGTTAACATAAGTCAGCCCTTACTGCACCTGCATCGATGGCAGATTAATAGCAAAGTTCAAACAAGAGAACATCACGCATGGCCACATCATGTACACTTTACCAACCAAGGCTCGGTTCTATCTCAAAACAATATCAAACATGAAACATGATCGAACTAAGAAAATAAACCAACTACGACCAATCAAATGATCGAAAAACGGTCCAAGCAAATCACGTCACAACGTATCTCAACATCCTTTCCCGATATTAGGGAATTCACTTACACAACAATTGAACAAGAACTAGAGAAAACGAGGCATGTAAAGGACACGTGAGTCTTGGCGATTCTCGAGCGATTATTGGTGGTTCTCGGCTTGAACACGAACGCTGGGGCCTTGGACGTGGCTTCCTCACTCGATCAAACCACAAGAGAGACACGAGCTAGCCGATGAGCTTTTTCTCTCTTTCTCGATCATGAATACGAAGCAAGAAATAAGAAAGAAGGTTGGCTGGAGCTCTCAGGGCGTGAACTAGGAGAGAGAGAGAGACTTGAGAGAGAGAGACGTGAGAGAGAGAGGGAAGGGAGGCGTGAGAAGGGAGAGAGAGTGGCATGAGGAGAGAGAGGGGGCTTTCTCTATTTATAGAAGTTCTTTCTTGGCCGTTACTCCAGGCCCTTAATGTCGGTGATGATAACGGTGCCTCAAAGTCAAGAGTCATGATGACTTGTCATCATGATGGGGCCTCATAGTCTTCATTCATTTATTACGCGTCATGAGGAAGGCCACCAAAGTCCAACTTTAATAAATGAAAGCCATAATGAAGCTTGGAGGATAAGCTTTGACTCGATCAAAGCCTTATCCTCTAGATTCTTCTACCAATTTCTTGAACCGTGTACTCCCTATAATCTTTTGACTTTGTTGATTACTTATGCAAATGACTCGGGCTAATCGGGCCATACGAAATGGACCAATTAGCACAAAAACCACAACCTGCGCCATAATCAATTCCATGATTTCCGAGGGTTTTCACGGCAAAACACGTATAATAATCCTATCCAACCCAAGGTTCGCACGGATATGTCCTCAAATATCACCAAAAGACATCAAGTCGCAATTCCAACGTTCTCATATAGGAATTTATAAATCTTTGAAATCTGACAAAACCGGATAACTCTGCATTGTTCACGAAATCGGACTTGAAAACATAATAGACAGACTCCGAAAATTCTCAAATTTGAATATGTCATAAACAAGACCTTAACAAACATTTTTCATGAAGAACACGAAATCTGAATCTCTCTGTAAACACCATTTTTAGTAGCTCAAAGATAGACTAAAAACAGCTTGCTGGAATAGAATTCTTATTAAGCTCTGTCCAGAATCCAAATCATCTCGAAAAATTCCAAAATTTATATACGTTATAGAAAAGGAAGTTCTCAACAACTTTTGTGAAGGAAACTTTTACAAAATTGGCTTAAAAAGCCTTGTAGAAAATAAAGGAAGGGTGAACATCACCAAAATACCCATTCTGGGCAGTTTCACACGGTCTAAAAATCATGCCATTGTACCACTTATATCAAGTCAAAAAATTCTGAAATTAAAGTATGTAAAACTGCATGATGTTTAGAGAAACTTTCAAGAATTCGGATTACAAAAGTCTCCCCAAAAATAACAAAACGAAGGGGTACAAAGGATCCAAAACTGAGTTTTCTATAACAAGAGTAAAAATTTGGTTTCAATTGAAACCTATTAAACTTAAGTCATAGTCATTTCCCAGGGACTGAAATTGAGGATGTTGCATAATGTGACACCTGAGTTTTTAGTCGACTCTATTGATAAAATAAATGGAAATTTGACAATAACTGATTAGGGATCTTGCTTTGAAATTCATGATCTAATCTAAATTTTCCTTTTTTGAATGCATTTGAGAAGTTCTTAATGATTGAGGGAAAGCGAAACTTACCTATTTGTGAGTATTTCTTGGCTAGTTATCTCCAAAGTGTGAATTGGTGATTGTGATAATTATGATGACTTGAATTCTAATCTTGTGATTTAATGACATGTCCACGAACCATGATCACCTGAGGCTCCTTGTTTGAGGATTTGATGATTTGCCTAGTGGCTCCTCGTCAGTAGGTGTTGATACATAAATTTTGACAACCCAGTTAATCGTTTATTGTATATAAAAATTAGAGATCAACTTCGACCCCTAAACAAAAAATATTAGTTAAATTGCATATAGATTAGAAGCATTTGAATTAGTATTTAGGCCCATATAATTGCATTTGCATTGGACCGGTGGCGGATGGACTTAACAGAATTTGATTGAACTGGAGTAAATGAACTCAAGTGAAGGGGTTTTGAACTCAATGGAATTAATTGGATCAAGCCCGTGTGAATTAAAGATTTAGCCAAGCCCATTATTCCCTCAAGTGGTCAAGATCGACATGTGCGTTGCGCGTGTGGCACATCGGATTAGGGGATATTGAGAAAATATCATGAAAATCTTTTGGTCACATGGTTATTTGAAAGAACAAATATGGAAGAAGAGCAAAGTTGATTTGGGTAGATTCATTCGGCATGGGCAGAGGAACAAAGGAAGAAGAATAAGAAAGTGAGTCATTTTTATTCTTGGCCATATTATTCACGAAAAGATTGCGAAGCCACGGTTAAAAGGGGGGTGAGAAGGAAATAAAATCAATTTTTTGCACATGTGAAGTTAGAGAAAGGGAAAGAAGACAACAAAAGAGGGAAAGAAGCGAAGGGAATTTGGTCAGCATGGGGCATATATTCTAAGTAATACATTGGACCCTATCAAGAAGGCCTTTACGTCATCGGTAGCATGAACAGAAAGAAAAAAGTCGCAACAAAGGGAAAGAATCGAAATGTAATATATTCTAAACATTCATAAGAGGAAAGTAGATTTATTCTCTTTCCTCGAAAACCTAGGATCTCCCTACCTATAAAAGGGTCATGCATAAACAAGAAAAGGGGGGCTTCAGAATACATAAAGCATTGGAGAGTGAGAAATACACGTGAGATTGAGGGAGAAAGAGAGTTGGCCGTGTACATGCGCAATCGTCGCCACGTCACGCCGCCCTGCTGCCGTACCCGCGTCGCTTGCGCTAAAGCCGTGCTCATCACCATTGCTGCTTGACGCTCACCGTCTCGCCGCCGCTTCCCTACATCTGCTGCATCAACCACAACCGGCCTCGTTGCGGTCTTCCTGACAATGACGTAGCTATAGAGCTCCAAGCCTTGTCGATTCTTCCTTATTGTCAACGAACTATTTCTATTCCTGTTCCGCCGCTGCTGCACTGAGCCATTGTGATGAGTCGTCTCTGCCCCTTGCTATACTGAGACCCCACAACTGTCAAGCCAAGAGAAGACCTCTCTGGATTACTTATGAAGAAGGTTCAGCAAGAAGGTTCAGCATCATCAAACTTTGGGAGATTCTGAAAGGAATCCACTTGGGGACACATGGAGATCAATGCAAACCGCACTTGACTAATTTCTGCGGATTTTCTAAGCATTCCTAACGTGCTCAGGAGCTCCACTAATCGAAGCCAATGACGCTTGCTGCACCCCACTCGACGGCAACGTCGTTGCTTATCTCGGCCCGATGCTGCCATTGTTCTCTGGTCAACGACGATGCTACCTTATAGTCTGTTGTTCCCTATCGATGTTGCTGCATTGCTTTCCTTTGCACCGAGACTAGCTCATGTCCTTTTTGCCATTCATCGGTCCAAACTTGGAAAGCAAATATTTGTTAAGTAATAGTGCTTGTATATGCAAAATAAAATTGTTCGACAAACCTGAAATGAGTAATTCGAATTTGACGAATGATTTGAGCCCAATGAATTCATGTTGTGTCCTTAAGATAATTTGTCCTCTCTATCGGTACCCAAGGTTATTGAACAATTGCCTCCAGAAAAGAAATGGATCGCGTTTCCAATGAAGCGGTACTTCTTCAAAGGAACCCTTCGAACGCAAGAAACGTAAATTACAACTGAATTGAAATTGCAAACAACATCAATATGAAACAGACAAATTGCAAAGGCAACAATAAGGAAAGGGTTTAAAAGAATCTTCCTATTCCAGTACGTAAGTGTCTTCATCATCAACTATAATGACATTGATAATGTCTTCTTCAAATAAACCTAGCATGTCAAGCTCGGTCTTTGCATGTAAATTTTCTTCTGAAAGCAGTTTGGGAGGCCTAGGAAAGTTTTCTCTGATATGAATCTTGATTGATAGGGTAGCTCTCTGGCGTTACCCTTCCATGTTGATGGGTTGAAGGTTCGATCACCTCGGCTTCCATGGCTGTCATGATTCTTTTGACCTTGGCCTCGGCTTCCATGGTGATTATTAGTGACTTCATACCCGACTCCATACTTCTTCTTTGTGCCAAATGGGATAATAGGTTCCTTAATTCCTTGCGCTTTTGTCCCAAGCTCACCATTATGGTTAAATCCATATTGGCATAACACTTTTCCAAACATAATAGACGATGCCAAAAATTCTAGAGTCTTCATGACACTACCAGCGGGAATTTGTATAATGGAAATCATCTCGAAAGAATGATAACTGGGCTATTCTTTTATCTCTGGCTCGACATAAGGTATGGCATTTTCCTTGTAAGTGGTAAAGTCTGTCTTTCCGTGTATGGTAATCATTTTACCGTTAATAACAAATTGAACTTTTTGATGGAGACTAGAAGGAATAGCGCTAGCCATATGAATCCAAGGCCTCTCCAGCAATAAGTTGAAAGTCCTTAGAATGTCTACCACTTGAAAATCGATCAGAAAAGACACATGGTCTATATTTACTTCTAGCTCGATGTCGCCGATAACATCCTTCTTCATCCCGTCGAACGAACGTACAGTCACCTTTGAAGGTTTGATGAGTTCTTCGCTAATCTCTAAGCAATGCGGTGTGCTTAGAGGACACAAATTAAGTGCGGAACCATTATCGATCAGCACCCGGGACACTTCCTTGCCCCATCATTTGACAGCAACATACCAGACTTTATTGTGGGAACGCTCGTCAATTGGGACATCTTCATCGGGGAAGGCAATTTGATCCTTTAGAAGAATGGCACCAACGAAGTCTTTCCAATTGTACTTCATTGATCATCTCCGATACGTGCACCTTATTAAAAAGCTTCATGAGCACCATTTTGTGGCTTTCTGAAGTCTTGAAGAGATTAGCAAGGAAATCTATACCGGCATCTTTAATTGCTCAATTACCTCATATTCACTTGTCCTCATGACTGAAAACAACTGCTTGACTTCTTCTTCGGTTACTCCTTTCTTTTCATGCTCACCTTCCTTTGGGACATAACATGTTCTCGATCTGGTTATTGCATTAACTTCTTTAGGCATGTAATCCCATGGTACACATTTGGCATCAAATTTCTCCTTTGAAGGCAAAGTGATGATCACAGGCTGAACTTCTTTATCTTCGATCTTTAATTGATCAATTGGGAGCTCAATGGTAATTGGTTCAACATGATCCTTCTCTTTGTCAAGTCTATCCACTTTATCAAGATTAATCAATAGTGATGTAATCATTGACACCATACTTTTGTTAATAGTATCCATTCCACCCTAACCGTCAGGCACGATATTTTCCTCTTTGGATGCCCATGAAGGTGGTGTGTATTTGACATGGTAGTTATATCGGCCACTGTCTTGTCCCAGATAATCCACAATTTCATCTCATTTCCGTGTTCGGCGAACAAATCGTCTATCTCCTTGGCGAGCCTTTTTCTTCATTTTCTCGTCTTGATCTTCTTTCTCCTCAAGACTTAACTTGTCAATTGGGATTTCATCCATGTCTCCCTATCCATCAGGCACAGTAGTTTCGTTTTTAAAAGCCCAAGGTGGAGGTGTGTATTTAACACAGAAGTTGTACTTTCCACTGTCTTGACCAAGGAGGTCTACAGTGTCACCCTGCCCAAGTGATGTTTGGATAAATCGCCTTTCACCCTGCCGAATTCTCTCTTTTTGCTCTTCAAATGGATCTACTTCATCACTGAATGGGGTCTCATTTTGTCCGCTGGATTCATCGTCCATACCGCCCCAACCATTGGGGCCAATCACTTCACTTTTAAAAGCCCACGGTGATAGAGTATACTTTACTTGAAAGTTGTATTTGCCAGAATCTTCTCCCAAGTTGTCTATGACTTCCCCTATTAAGAATACTTCGTGGCGAAAGCGAGCATCTCCTTATTGGACTGACTTTAATTTGGCCTCATATTCATCTTCTTCATCAGGCTTTTTATTTCTCCTTCTGTAAGGACCACATTGTGCTCAGGAAGAGGGTTCTGATGCACATTTGGCTTTGACTCTTGAAAACTTAATATCTTCTTGTATATGAGTTTCTGAACTTTGTATTTCAAGACTAGACAGTTGTCCACATCGTATCCTCTTTCTCCCATGTGATATGTATAAGTCTTTAACTCATCATACCAGGGGAATCTTGTAGGATTATCTCTTGGCACTTCTTTAGCTACTAAATATCTTTCTAATAGCATTGGTAGTAACTTTGACAGGGATCGTGGCAACGGAGTGAACTGTCTTACTGGCTTTTTCTTTAGCTTAAACTGTTTTGGATTTCTCCAAGGGACGTTAGACTGTTTTGGAAATGAAACTTGATTAACATTGGGGCTAGACACCATAGCCACGTTACGCATAGGTTCTTTATCCTTTTTCCCAAGATAAGTTCTTCGCATTGTCAATTCTTGAGATTTCTCTTCTTTTAACGACCATTAAACTCTTTCACCGTCCTTCACCAATATGGTCAACCTTTGAAGTTCATATCTTTGGCTTGCAAGGCATTCTTCAATTTCGACTAATCTTTTGGCCTCCTCTTCATCTTTATATGTCTTTTTGAACCGAATGTCTTCTTTTAGATCCATTATTTCAAGTGTAGCTTTTGGATTTGAGATAGTAGGATAGGATCCCTTCGTAGCTATAATGAAAGCCTTCATTTCTGTCATCATGGTAGTCATTTGCATCATCTGGTTCTCGACTTCAGCTAGACGAGTGCGAGTTTCTTCCTCAGCCATTTTAATTTGTAAACGAGTTCGGGGCCTCTTGCCTTCCGTTGCTAGAAAACCCGCCTTCATGAAAACCATCAAGATATTAGAATTGGTGAAATGAATATGAAAACCTACATTCTTTTAATTATATGGTTTCTTGTGATTAACAAGGATAAGAGCTTTTACACAAGCCTTTGCCTTGCACAAAACTTCTCATCCATGTTTTTTCTCAAGGATTCATACTATTCAAAGAATTGTAATCCATGGTGATCCTTCTTTTTTAATCATGGTTTCGAATTTATTCAAACGAACTTTGAAAAATGAGTAATTCATATAAAGTCCAAGATTGCTTTACAAAATGATTTTAAACTCGAAGGGAAATTTTAAATCATCCAAGTCTAGACTTCTTGCTAACTAAGGTAGCTTCCACCTTGTGGTAATCCTTCCATTGTCATATCCCGAATTTCGATCTATTTTCAGGATCAATAAAGTAGATACTATTTTTCATTTCATTTTGGTAAGTCTCGTCCAGAATTGATCACTCTCGGGATACTAACCAAAAGGGAAGGGCTAATTAGGAAACGGTACGTGGACTAGGGACTCGATCGCGAATTGGGCTTCGATTCCGAGAAACGGCGAGGAAATATTTTGGGTCAATATGGTCCGATGCTAGAAAAGTGACGGATATGGTTTGGCCAACGATGTACGATCGGATCGCGGGTGATTCTGCACGATCGAAAGTACATGTGGCGAACAAATCCCGAACTTAAATCGACCGATCGTGACCTCAGGCACTAGTGATAAATTCTCACGTTTTCTCGGTTATCGAGGCTGTCATGACTCGAGTATCCCTAGGTCGATATGCGTAACCCCTAAACAGCCGCCCGTTAGTGAGCGACTTTAAAATTTGAAATTGAGCGATCTTGATCGCGAAAAATTGGCCTGAACTAGGGTGTCGATTTTCAAGGTCGTATACGACTATTTTGTAAGACCGACGTCATTTTAAAGTGGCTACGCATGTTTGGAGTGGGTACGGTCGAAAACGAAATTTCGACTCGAAAATGAAAAATTACGGTTTTACCTCTCTAGGCTGTGAAGTTGATTTTTGAGGCTGTATGTGATTGTTTTTCGAGGCCAATGTCATTTTAGGGTGGCCATGCATATTTGGAGTGCGTATGGTCGAAAAATCGAATTTCGATCCGAAAGTAAAAAATTACGATTTTGTCCTCAAGACTTTGAAGCCGATTTTCGGGGGCGTAAGTGACTATTTTGCGTGGCCGACACCATTTTTGATTGGCCACATCTATTTAGGGTTGGTACGGTCGAAAAATGGAATTTCGACCTGGGGCCGAAAAATTACGAAAATGCCCTTAGGCCCATTTTGAGTAATTCCAAATTTTGAGCCAAATTTTTGGGATTAAATTAAGGTTTTAATTACATCATTATGGTTAGCCCAATTATTGAACCAAATGCCCCATTTACCCCCTCTATTATTGGATGAGGATGAATGTCAACCCTTGGATCAAGGGGTAGGATGGGCATGTGGGCTAGATGGCTGACACTTGGATTCCACCCAAGACCACTTTGACCACCTTGGACCCCCCTTGGACCGGCCATTCTCTCCCGTTCTCCCCTCCACGTCGTTTCCTCCTTCGCCTCTATTCTTCCTTCATTGCCGTCGTGAAGACCGTCCGCCGGAGCTCGCCGCTGATCGCTAGAGTAGCACCGTCAGCCGCACCACGTCACCTCACCGTCCTTGCCACCATCACTGCCTCACCCTTTCCTTTTTCCCCTTGCTTTCATCGCTGTTTCCCCTCTCGACCACCGAAGCTTCACCGCCGCCGCACCGGAGCTCGTATAGCCGAGCTGCTGACACCATGACACTTCAGCCGTCCGTACGTCACTGTATGTCGCCGTCCGTACATTGCCAATCACCTTGGGTGGTCGTTGCCGCCGGAATGTAGTCGCCGATTTCGCTGTTCACCGGCAATTGGCCGCCCGTTCCTCGTCGTCCCCGATTTGAATTTAGTGAGTATTAACCCTTAACCCAATTTAGGCTTAATTGCATTTTCTAGTTAGATTAGTGGGTTTTAGAGGTTAATTAGGGTGAATTAGAGTTAATTAGTGGCTGAATAGTAAATGGACGATTTAGAGAATGTTTTAATTGGTTTATAATGTGATTAGGACTTGGATTAATGCTCGGATGGGGGCTATTATGGTTCGGTCTTTAGGGAACTGAATAGGCCTAGGTTTGGCAAAATTGGACTAATCGGGAAATTGTTGTGATTATTGGAATTGACATGTTTGGATTGGTTGTTTAGATTGTTGACCGGGTGAATTGTGTTGATGCCATGCCGTACATTGTATTGGCCGTATATGTGATAGTAAAACGGGCCTCCAATGTGTGCTTAACTATGTGTTCGATGTACACGAACTATATGTGTTATTGTGTACCATGCAATATTGGACTTATTGCGATTGAAATTGAGCACATGTAGCGTGGTTTGAGCATCAATTTGGGCATTGAGTGATTATATGCCAAAATGTTATTGTATGCTCATTGTGTGATATAAATTGCCCGGTGCGAGAATTGTTTGGCTGTGCATTCATGTGTGCAGTGAATGAGCATGTGATCACTAAAATGCCCTGATGCGTATTACGCGGGGCCCAGATAATAATTAATAGTGTGCATGTGTGATCATGTAAAATCCGTCCTGATGCGTATTATGCGGGACGATGCCCGGATTGCCGGAAGATGGCTAACCTGATGCGTTTTACACGGGTATGGTCCATATATGGAGATCGGTGTTGCGCCTGATGTGTGTTACGCAGGCTAGAGACACCGGGCCTAATGCGTTTTACGTGGGCCATGAAGTGTTGTTTTGGAATAATTAGACCTTATGCGTATTACGTGGGTTGAGTATTAAATTGAGAAGTTGAGCTGAGTTATGAGCATGGCATATTATTGGTATTTGTGTGCATTGGCTAGTGTGCGATTCGGTGAATTATGTGTGAGACAAACATATATGAATATAAGCATGCATATGGCGTACGTGTGGCTAAATAAGTACACGTGTGTGCCTTGGACATTTTATATAAATTGTCTAACCTGCAGAGTCAAGAATGTGACTAATCTGGGCTCGAGGGCCTGGGCCATTATTGTTGTTTGTGATTGTGTGTGATTGTTTTCCTGTCAAGAGGTACACGTTTGCCTAGTTTAGGTTTAGGGGGCTTACTTACTAAGATTCGTCTCATAGTTGTTTAAAACCCTACTTTTCAGACCCCCGGCAGTGAAGATGGCAGAGCCGCTCGTGCGTTTTGGGATTCCCCACTTCATCGAGAAGACCATATCTGTACATCCCGTAGGGGACGGGAATATGTACATTAGATATTACACTTTAGTATGGGTAGATGTCGGGGAATTAGAATCTGAAACCCATGAGTATGTTGCATGGTGTTATAAAACGTTTAATGGGGAGGAGACCGGACCCCTTCGGACTTTTGATATTCGTTTAACGAGAAGGACGAGGTAGACCCGCAATATACCGATGGGAATGTGGTGGACCCCAGTACATTAGGCGAGGAGAGTATGAGCTCCGATGGCGTTCCTGTGGAGTACGAGGTTGATGAGATTGAGCCGATGGACATGGAGCCGGATGAAGATGAGTTGGACCAGTCGATGGAGGAGGACCCTGAGCTCGAGGCGATGGACACAGAGGATGAGCCCGACGAGATTGAGTCCGAGTTAGACTCGTTGGATTTTGATAAGGAGCTGCTAGACGGTTCTTTCTCGTCAGAGTCTTCTGGTTCTGACCTGGACTGGGTCCCCTAGGTTGACCCTAGCCTTATATAGAGTGGCTACGTCTTTTTGTCTGAAGCCGTCTTAGTTTAGTAATCTTTGGCCACTAACCCTTTTTCACCTTAGTGGTCGTTGACCGTTTTGATGGTAGTTTGTACTCCCCGTAAATGGATATTGTATTTACTTCTAATAGTAATGAAATGTATATGTTTTTGTTCTGACGGATTTCTGTGTGGTGTTATTCATGGTTGTCTTATTTTTGTACGGGTGTATATATGCATTTATATACATTGCTTTCGCTTGTGTTTGATCTATGATCGTTGGGCGTTGAGTCGGCGACGTGTCTTGGGACGTCGCACCAAAATCAACCTTCATTGGGATGCTCGCGCGACATCTCCGTTTTCGAATTGATATCAGAGTAAGATCAGCTCGATCCATTCAAGTTGAAACTTGGAGTGATAAGGAGCGATGACCATGGGTAGCCAGTAGGGTGACCTCGTGTGCTAAGTGTACCTCCTTACTTTTTATGTTTGCATTATTTGGTTGGATTTGACCCGTACGATGTAGGTGCGGCAGGACCCGAGGTAAGTATACTAATCCCTTGGGTGAAATCCTGTGCTGTTGAGCTAGGCTGCATGCTGAGTGTTTAGTTGTGGTTGTGTTAGATACCTACCTAGGACTTAGATCAGTATAGTTGGTTTAGGTTTCTAATTCCCAAGCGAAATTATAGCAGGTAGTTGAGTGTCAGGAAGTGGAAAGATGAGTAGAAGAAGGGGAAAGGAACCCCAAGGTCAGTCGAGTTCGAGTGGCCAAAAGGCCAGAGACCCCAGAATGGAACAAGTTATAGAAACCCTAAGAGAGATAGGGAACGCCATGGGCAGACAGGCCCAAGAGAGGGCCGCTACGATTGCCGAGGCTGCTGAAGCTGCATCAGTTACCGCCATAAATGGAAATAACGCTCAACAAGGGCCGGGCCAGATGGTTGCAAATAGGCAGATGCACCAACTGGTAGAATAGTTTCTGAAATTAAAACCGCCGATGTTTACGGGAAAGGTGACCCCGAGGCTACTCCATGTTAGGTGGAAGAATTAGAGAAAGCCTTTTAGGTGTTGGGATGTACCGAGATTGAAATGGTGAATTTGGCCATATACCCACGTTACGGGATAATATGAATGACTGGTGGAAGGTCACTAAGGAAAGGATATTCCGGGAAGGCATGGAGCTGAAGTGGGCCGTGTTCGCTGAAAACTTTTATGGCAAGTACCTTTCAGAAAGTGCCTAGAAAAGGAAGTTAGTAGAATTTATGAGACTTCGACAGGGATCAATGACTGTAGACCAATATGAGGTGGAGTTCTCAAGATTATCAAAGTTCGTTCCCAGAATGGTTGAGAATCCGATTGACAAAGTTCGAAGATTTCGGGATGGTTTGAGATCGGACCTCCGAAGTCAAATGGTCTCACTAAACATTCGGGACTACGGAGAGTTATACGAGCGGGTTCAAGCCGTAAAGCGGGATCATCTGGATAGGGTAGCTGCTTCTGGATTGTGGTTTACCCCGAATCGAGATAACCGCCGCTTTAGAAAAAAAGCCCATGACTGGAAATAGACGATTTACCTCGCCGGTGAGAAAGAACATCGGGAAATTGAGCCAGCAGCCAAGACGTTTTGGGGCTCGTTTTAGGTGCGGAAGTTTAGAGCGCCAAATCAGGAACTATCCTCAGGAGCGCCCCACTACGTAACACCCCGATCTCGGGGTCATATACGTGACGTCCCGTTCATTATTATCTTTCTTTAAACACAAGCGGAAGCATAACTCGGGACAATCACGTTCAAAACAATAGCGGGATTAAGACAAACATCATGAGCAAACCTTATGACTACAGTGCATGCAAATATGTTTTAACAAGCCCTTTGGGCCATAGCAAATAACACATTTTTTTACACGCATTAGGAATAGCAACACTCAACTTGGGTTATCCTATACCCACTATGGCTTCTCGCTCCTCGCTTTCTTCGAACTCTAACATGGCTCGACTCCTCCTGTCGCCGCCGTCCGTTTGACCATCCTATGAACCTGAAGGGGGGGGAATGGGGGATGAGTCGGGGAGACTCAGCAAGTAAACCTACTAATATCAAGCAAGGACGAGGGGATCGTCGTTAGCACAAGCCGGCCCTTATCGTACCCATACCAATGGCAGATCAATAGCAAAGTTCATACAACATAACATCAAGCATGGTTATAACATGCGCACCTTGCCTTTCAAGTCTCGATTCTATCGCCAAAACAAACTTCAAACACGAAACATGATTAAATCAAGAAATGAACCAACCACAACCAACCAAATGACCGAGAAACGGTCCAAGCAAACCGTGTCATAACGTATCACAACTTCCTTTCCCTATATTAGGAAGTTTGCTTACCCAACCAACCAAACTAGAACAAGAAAGGAACACGGGAGTCTCGGCGATTCTCAGGCATGAACATTTAAGCAAACGGATCTTGGCGAATCTCGAGTGATATTGGGCTTGAACACGAACACACGGCCTTGGACATGGCTTCCTCACTCGATCAAACAACGAAAGAGAGATGGCCTCGCCGGTAAGCTTTTTCTTTCTTTCTCTCTTTCTTTCTCTATTTCTCTCTCTCCTTGGTCGAATGGCCTTGTTCTATTTATAGGGAGACAAAACTTGGGGCCAAAGATTCGATGAGGTAAGCACGCGTGTCATCGGGGCGATGAGTTAAGCGCACGCATCATCCACTCATTAATGGCCCATAAATCTCCCTCTCTCTCTCTCTCTCCTCAAGCTTGGCCGTGGCTTCCTCTCCCTTTCTTGGTCAAAACTTGATGGCCAAGATTCAATAAATGGCTTCATAATGGTTGTGGAAAAAGAATGCCAAGCAATTAATACAAGCAATAATGAAGGGGATAAGGTTTGACTTAGTCAAACTTCTAGCATTTTCTACCAATTTCCAGACCGTGGACTCCCTAGAGTCTTCTGGATTTATTGAATTCTTATGCAAATGACTCGGGCCAATCCAGTCACTTGAAATATATCAATTGGAACAAAAATCTCAACCCGTGCCACACTTAATCACAAGATTTTCTGAAGGTTTTCCGTGATAAACACGCATAATAATTCCATCCAACCTGAGGTTCAGCACGGAAATGTCCTCAAATATCACCAAAAGACCTCAAGTCGAGATTTCAACGTTTTTCAAATAACAATTGATAAATCTTTGAAATCTGACAAAACCGAACGGCTTTGTACTGTTCAAGAAATTAGACTTGAAAATATAGTAAATGGACTCCGAAAATTCTCAAATTCGGATATATCATAAACAAGGCTTTAATAAACATTTTTCGTGAAGAACACAAAATCTAATTTTTTCTGTAAACACCATTTTCAATCATTCAAAAACAGACTAAAAACAGTTCGCTAGAACAGAATATTTACTTCTAAAAATAAGTTTTGTCTAGAATCCAAATCATCTCAGAAAATTCCCAAATTTATACACATTATAGAAAATGAATTTCTCAACAACTTTTATGAAGGAAACTTTTCCAAAATCTACCCAGAAAAGCTTGTAGAAAAATCAAGACGATGTAAACATCACCGAAATACCCATTCCCGGGCAGTTTCACATAGTCCGAAAATCAGGCCATCGTACCACTCATCTCAACTCCAAAAAAATTTGAAATTAAATCATGTAAAACTTTAAAATATTTGGAACAACTATACAGAAGAAAGCATTTGGAAATTTATATCACAAAAGTCTCCCCAAAAATAACAAAACGAAGGGGTACAAAGGATCCAAAACTGGGTTTTCCAAAACAAGATAAAACAATTTAGTTCTGATTGGAAAACCGCCAAACTTAACCCATAGCCAATTCCCAGGGATTAAAATTGAAGATATTACCATTTACCTGCGGCTTCCTAGGCCCAAAAATCGGGATGTGACAATTCTCCCCCTCTAATAAAATTTCGTCCTTGAAATTTAAACGCGTATATGGTTCCTCAAATAAATGCAGGTATCAACTTTTCCTCAATTCCTCACTCTCCTAGGTGGCTTCTTTTATGCCCTGGTAACACTATAGGACCTTAACTAAGGGAATGACCTTACCTCTCAACATTTGCTCCTTACAATCCACATTCCGCACTTGCTCCTCAGCATAGGACACTCTACTGTCCACTTTGACCTCGTCGAAAAATTCAGCAAGCGTGCCGGATCGAGCTCACACTTTCACTATATCACAACATGTACCTGAGCAAGTTTCGGGTAGCGATGCCAACCGATAGGCCAAATTCCTTATTCTTTTTAGAATTTTAAAGGATCCTACGTACCTGGGACTTATCTTACCTTTGTACCTTTACAGCAACCACTGTCATGTGGACTAGCTCTGGACTAGCGACCTTTCTTTCCCCGACCTTGATCCAACATACCAGAGTGCAGCAAGCTTAACCACGCTTCCGCTGCGCTACTCTGATAAAATCTTCTTCAAACACAATTTACTTACTTATAACAATCACAAAAATCACACTAATCATTTCAACCAACAATTCCCATCTTATTTTCAATTGAGTACCCAGTTCGGTTTATTTCTTTTCTTACCCATCATTCTAGAAGCCAGCCAGGAGCCGCACCTTGTTTAGGTCTTCAACCCCGGCGACACTCTTGCTAGAAGCCGTACCTTGATCAAGCTTCTTGCTCTAGCGTCCACTTCCTAGCCAAGAGCCGCTCTTTGATCAGGTTCTACCTCGGCGACCACTCCCCGCCCTCATCGGATCGGGTTATGTCAATATTCAACAGACTTCTCTTGGCTCAATACCGAACTGCAACTTACTAGAGGGGAAACTGCTTGGACTTCTCTTTCGAGGTCGTGGTGTCCTGCTGGGACTTTCCTTTTTCCTTAGCGGTCACAACCTGGTCCTTAGCACTTATTCTGCTATCAATAGTCTAACAAGACTTTCTACAACACAAGAATAGGTCAGTGATCACAAACAAGTAAGAACACTTAACCTATTCAACCATAATCAATCATTCACATGCGCAGGGGTGTTTCCTAGCTAATTGCCCCAACTTCAGCGCACCTTATCGCTCCAGGTCTTTATTTCCGCTTTGATTTCAGAATCGTTTTCCCAATTCGGTGCACAGTTCGGTCGTTCCTGCCCATAGCCATCCTAGAAGCCTGCTAGGAGTCGCTCTATGATCAGGCCCTTCACCCCGGCGCCACTTCTGCCCAGAGGCCGCTCAATGATCAGACCTCTTACCCCGGCGCCAGCTCTATCAGAAGCCGCTTAATGATCAGGTCATATGGCCCGGGCGCCACTCCCCGCCCTCGTCAGACTAGCCAATTGTAAGCTGCCCCGAACTACACCTACTGGAGGGAAAACCTGCTCTGATACCAAATTAAACTGTAACACCCCGACCTCGGGGTCATATACGTGACGTCCTGTCTTTCTTTAAACACAAGCGGAAGCATAACTCAGGACAATCACGTTCAAAATAACAGCGGGATTAAGACAAACATCATGAGCAAACCTTATGACTATAGTGCATGTAAATATGTTTTAACAAGCCCTTCGGGCCATGGCAAATAACACATTTTTTTACACGCACTAGGAATAGCAACACTCGACTTGGGTTGTCCTATATCCACTATGGCTTCTCGCTCCTCGCTTTCTTCGAACTCTAACATGGCTCGAGCTCCTCCTGTCGCTGCCGTTCGTTTGACCATCCTATGAACCTAAAGGGGGGGGGGAAATAGGGGATGAGTCGGGGAGACTCAGCAAGTAAACCTACTGATATCAAGCGAGCACGAGGGGATCATCGTTAGCACAAGCCGGCCCTTACCGCACCCGCATCAATGACAGATCAATAGCAAAGTTCATACAACATAACATCAAGCATGGTTATAACATGCGCACCTTGCCTTTCAAGTCTCGATTCTACAGCCAAAACAAACTTCAAACACGAAACATGATTAAATCAAAAAATGAACTAGCCACAACCAACCAAATGACCGAGAAACGGTCCAAGCAAACCATGTCACAACGTATCACAACTTCCTTTCCCAATATTAGAAAGTTTGCTTACCCAACCAACCAAACTAGAACAAGAAAGGAACACGGGAGTCTCGGCGATTCTCAGGCGTGAACATGTAAGCAAACGGATCTTGGCGAATCTCGAGTGATATTGGGCTTGAACACGAACACACGGCCTTGGACGTGGCTTCCTCACTCGATCAAACAACGAAAGAGAGACGGCCTCGCCGGTAAGCTTTTTCTTTCTTTCTCTCTTTCTTTCTCTATTTCTCTTTCTCCTTGACCGAATGGCCTTGTTTCTATTTATAGGGAGATAAAACTTGGGGCCAAAGATTTGATGAGGTAAGCACGCGTGTCATCGGGGCGATGAGGTAAGCGCACGCATCATCCACTCATTAATGGCCCATAAATCTCTCTCTCTCTCTCTCTCTCTCTCTCTCCTCAAGCTTGGCCGTGGCTTCCTCTCCCTTTCTTGGTCAAAACTTGATGGCCAAGATTTAATAAATGGCTTCATAATGGTTGTGGAAAAAGAATGCCAAGCAATTAATACAAGCAATAATGAAGGGGATAAGGTTTGACTTAGGCAAACTTCTAGCATTTTCTACCAATTTCCAGACCGTGGACTCCCTAGAGGCTTCTGGATTTACTGAATTCTCACGCAAATAACTCAGGCCAATCTGGTCACTCGAAATATATCAATTGGAACAAAAATCTCAACCCGTGCCACACTTAATCACAAGATTTTCCGAAGGTTTTCCGTGATAAACACGCATAATAATTCCATCCAACCCGAGGTTCGGCACGGAAATGTCCTCAAATATCATCAAAAGACCTCAAGTCGAGATTTCAACATTTTTCAAATAACAATTGATAAATCTTTGAAATCTGACAAAACCGAACGGCTTTGCACTGTTCACGAAATTAGACTTGAAAATATAGTAAATGGACTCCGAAAATTCTCAAATTCAGATATGTCATAAACAAGGCTTTAATAAACATTTTTCGTGAAGAACACAAAATCTAATTCTTTCTGTAAACACCATTTTCAGTCATTCAAAAATAGTCTAAAAACAGTTTGCTAGAACAGAATATTTGCTTCTCAAAATAAGCTTTGTCCAGAATCCAAATCATCTCAGAAAATTCCCAAATTTATTTACGTTATAGAAAAGGAATTTCTCAACAACTTTTGTGAAGGAAACTTTTCCAAAATCTATCCAGAAAAGCTTGTAGAAAAATGAAGACGGTGTCAATATCACCGAAATACCCATTCTGGGCAGTTTCACATAGTCCGAAAATCAGGCCATCATACCACTCATCTCAACTCCAAAAATTCTGAAATTAAATCATGTAAAACTTTAAAATATTTGGAACAACTTTCTAGAAAAAAGCATTTGGAAATTTAGATCACAAAAGTCTCCCTAAAAATAACAAAATGAAGGGGTACAAAGGATCCAAAACTAGATTTTCCAAAACAAGATAAAACAATTTAGTTCTGATTGAAAAATCGCCAAACTTAACCCATAGCCAATTCCTAGGGATTAAAATTGAGGATATTACCATTTACTGCGGCTTCCTAGGCCTAAAAATCGGGATGTGACACACTGGATCACCGATGCTATCACAGCAACCCTGATTTGGAAATCAAATTGGGATTCAAGCTGGGGATCTCCCACTGGCTGTTCAAGGGAGGCAACAGTGCAATGGCGGGTATCTGCGATGGTGCGCAGAGAAGCAGAAGAAGCGTCGAGCGTGGTCACAGGTACGATCTCTCTCTGTGATCATGCTGCATATGCGTTATTTGATCCGGGGGCAACCCACTCGTTTATTTCAGAACAGTTTGTTAGGTTGGTTAGTATTGAATCAGTATTGCTTGAGAATATGCTCTGTGTGATTACCCTACTACATGATAGGGTGTCAGTGTCGTTAAGGTGTCTTGATTGTAAAATTGTGATTGAGAATAGAGAAGAGAGAATTGATTTAGCTGTATTGGCCATGTATGATTTCGATGTGATCATCGGTATGGATTGGCTGATGAAGCAGAAAGCCATTATGGATTGTGGTACTAGGACGATCCAATTTAATCCCGTTGGACATCCTAGATTTGAATTCCAGGGAAATCGAGGAGGAACCTCGACTCTTTGGATTTCTTCCCTCGAGGCAACCATGCTGATGGATGATGGCTGCGAAGGATATCTGGTAAACGTGGTTGATTCAACAACTAAGGGACCCAAGTTGGAAGAAATACCTGTAGTATGCAAGTTTTTCGAGGTTTTTCCTCAGGAATTGCCAGGATTGCTGCCTGAGCGAGAAGTGGAATTTGTGATTGAATTGATCCCGGGAACTGAACCGATCTCGAAGGCGCCATATCGGATGTCACTGTCAGAATTAAAAGAATTGAAGGTCGAGATGCAATAACTCCTGGACAAGGGTTTCATTCGCCCTAGTACGTCCCCATAGGGAGCACTAGTCCTATTTGTGAGGAAGAAAGACGGGACTTTAAGATTGTGTATAGATTACTAACAGTTGAATCAAGTAACGATAAAGAATAAATATTCACTGCCGAGGATCGATGACCTGTTTGATCAATTGCAATGAGCCTTGGTGTTCTCTAAGATCGATTTAGGGACTGGGTATTACCAGTTGAGGATCCGGAAAGAGGACATACCCAAAACTGCCTTTAGGATGAGATACGGGCACTATGAGTTTACAGTGATGCCCTTCAGTTTAACGAATGCCCTTGCAGCTTTTATGGATCTAATGAATAGGGTATTTAAGAAGTTTCTGGACCAGTTCGTCATAGTGTTTATTGATGATATACTAGTGCATTCGAAGAGCCTAAAGGAACACGAAGTGCATTTGACTGAGGTACTACGGACCTTGAGGGAGCACGCACTTTACGCCAAGTTCAGCAAGTGTGAAT
The DNA here is from genome assembly GCA_024733475.1 of Syzygium grande. Lineage (NCBI taxonomy): Eukaryota > Viridiplantae > Streptophyta > Magnoliopsida > Myrtales > Myrtaceae > Syzygium > Syzygium grande. The sequence goes on along the minus strand of JAMXDD010000007.1, from coordinate 14,754,262 downwards.
TTTGGCTTAGTAAAGTAGCATTCCTAGGACACATAGTCTCAGGAGATGGAATTTCTGTGGACCCGACGAAGATTGAAGCTATAACAAAGTGGCTAAGACCGACTTCCATGATGGAGATCCGAAGCTTTCTAGGTCTGGCTGGCTATTATCGACGTTTCGTGGAAGGATTCTCGTCGATAGCCATGCCAATGACACGGCTACTTAATAAGGAAGCCAAGTTTGAACGGGACGACAAATGCGAGAAAAGCTTTCAAGAATTGAAGCATAGGCTGACATTGCCCTGGTTCTAACTATCCCATCCGAACCAGGAGGTTTCGAAGTCTACAATGATGCGTCACTTAGAGGACTTGGTTGTGTATTGATATAGTATGGAAAAATAGTAGCATATGCGTCGTGCCAGTTGAGACCGCATGAACTGAATTACCCGACACACGATTTGGAATTGGCTGCAATTGTGTTTGCGCTCAAGATCTGGAGACACTATTTTTGTGGAGAAAGGTTCCATATCTACACAGATCATCAAAGCCTCAAGTACTTATTCTCGCAGAAGGAATTGAACATGAGGCAGCGCCGATAGATGGAACTGCTGAAGGATTACGACTGCGATATTATGTATCACTCGGGGAAGGCGAATCGAGTCGCTGATGCATTGAGTCGTAAGTCAAGTATGGCGCACATGACGATTAAGGAATGGACCTTGCTGGAGAGGCTCAGAGATTCAGAGTTCAAGTTTGAAGTGAGCCATGTATCGAACTTACTAGCTATTTTAAGAATAGAACCGGAAATTCGGACCAAGATCCGAGAATTGCAGTCTACGAATCTAGAGATTTAGAAAATGATTAGGATGGACGCTGCCAAGAGGAAGTTGAACTTTCAAGTGTTCCAGGATAGAGTTTTGAAGTTCCATGGGAGACTATGCGTACCCGATGATTTAGAGCTCAAGAAAGAAATTCTAAGTGAAGCACATCGCAGTAAGTACAGCATTCACCCGGGTAGCACTAAGATGTACAACCTTCGACAGCACTTCTGGTGGAATGGAATGAAGGTTGATGTGGCCAAGCATGTGGCCAAGTGTTTGACGTGCCGACAAGCGAAGGCACAACATTGCAAGCACAAAGGACTATTGCGATCGTTAGAGATCCCTGAATAGAAATGGGAACACATCACCATGGACTTCGTAACAGGATTGCCAAGGAGTCAGAGAGGGCACGACTCTATATGGGTGATTATAGACCGACTAACTAAGTCAGTGCACTTCCTGGCAGTGTGAAAGGATTTCGAATTAGAAAGGTATGCAGAATTATATGTGTGACTGATCGTCAGGTTACATGGAGTACTAGTGACAATCACTTCGGACCGCGATTCGAGGTTCATAGCCAACTTCTGGAAAAGTCTACAAACGGCCATAGGTACAAAGTTGCATTTCAGTATGGCTTATCATCCCCAGACGGATGGCCAATCTGAAAGGATGATTCAGACTCTGGAGGACATGTCGCGGGCTTGTGTAGTGGATTTTCAAGGCAAATGGAAAGAACAACTATACTTAGTGGAATTCACCTACAACAACATTTACAAACAGAGTATCCAGATGGTCCCGTTTGAAGTCTTATATGGCAGGGCATATAGAACACCAGTATGTTGGAATGAAGTTGGTGAGCGAAGTATTACAGGCCCAGAATTAGTTCAGTAGACCGTGGAGGCTGTCGAAATTTTTCGGGAAAGGCTGAAGAAAGCACAAAGTCGCCAGAAAAGCTATGCCGATTAGAGACGACGGCCCTTGGAGTTTCAAGTTGGAGACCATGTGTTTCTCAAGATGTCGCCTATGAAGAGATTGTCCTGGTTTGGCAAGAAAGGAAAGCTAAGCCCAAGGTATGTCGGTCCATTTGAAATACTGGAAAGGATTGGAGATATGGTTTATCGACTTGCCCTGCCACCTAATCTATCCCAAGTACATAATATATTCCACGTGTCGATATTGAAGAAGTATGAACCAGATCCGATCCATGTCCTAAGATAAGAGGAGATAGACGTGGACGACAGGGTGTTGTACGTAAAGAGGCCAATCAAGATTGAAGACAGAAAAGATCAGTACTGCGGAATAAGACGATCTTAATGGTCAAGGTAGTTTGGGAGCACCACGGAACTGAAGGTGCCACTTGGGAGAGCGAAGAGGCCATGAGATGTCTACACCCCCAATTGTTTGAGTAAATGGGTTAACTTATAAATTTAGAGGACGAAATTTTTTGTGAGGGAAAAGTTGTCACATCTCGAATTTCGACCCATTTCCGGGATCAATAAAGTAGATATTATTTCTCATTTCATTTTGGTAAGTCTCACCCGGAATTGATCACTTTCGGGATACTAACCGAAAGGGAAGGGCTAATTAGGAAACGGTACGTGGACTAGGGACTCGAACGCAAATTGGGCATCGATTCTGAGAAACGACGAGAAAATATTTTGGGCCAATGTGGGCGATCCTAGAAAAGTGACGGATATGGTTTGGCCAACGATGTACGATCGGATCGCGGGTGATTCCGCACGACCGAAAGTACATGTGGCGAACAAATTCCGAACTTAAACCGACCGATCGTGACCTCAGGCATTAGTAATAAATTCTCACGTTTTCCTAGTCATCAAGGCCATCACGACTCGAGTATCCCTAGCTCGATATGCGTAACCCCTAAACAGCCGTTCGTTAGTCAGCGACTTAAAATTTGAAATTGAGCGATCTTGATTGCGGAAAATTGACCCAGACTAGGGTGTCGATTTTCAAGGTCGATAACGACTATTTTGCAAGGCCGACGTCATTTTAAAGTGGCCACGCATGTTTGGAGTGGGTACGGTCAAAAAATAGAATTTTGACCCGAAAATGAAAAATTACGGTTTTACCCCTATAGGCTGTGAAGTTGATTTTTGAGGCCGTATGCGATTGTTTTTCGAGGCCGGTGTCATTTTAGGGTGGCCACGCATATTTGGAGTGTGTATGGTCGAAAAATGGAATTTCGACCCGAAAGTGAAAAATTACGGTTTTGCCCCTCAAGACTTTGAAATCGATTTTCAGGGGTGTAAGTGACTATTTTGCGCGGTCGACACCATTTTTGACTGGCCACATCTATTTAGGGTTGGTACAGTCGAAAAATGGAGTTTCGACCTGGGGCCGAAAAATTACGAAAATGCCCCTAGGCTCATTTTGAGTAATTTCGAATTTTGAGCCAAATTTTTGGGATTAAATTAAGGTTTTAATTACATCATTATGGTCAGCCCAATTATTGAACCAAATGCCCCATTTACCCCTCTATTATTGGATGAGGATGAATGTTAACCCTTGGATCAAGGGGTAGGATGGGCATGTGGGCTAGATAGGTGACACTTGGATTCCACCCAAGACCACTTTGACCACCTTGGACCCCCCTTGGACCGGCCATTCTCTCCCATTCTCCTATCCACGCCGTTTCCTCCTCTTCCTCCGTTCTTCCTTCATTGTCACTGTGAAGACCGTCTGTTAGAGCTCGCCGCCGCTCGTTGAAGTAGCACTAGCAGCCGCACCACGTCGTCTCACCATCCTTGCCACCATCATCACCTCACCCTTTCCTTTTTCCCCTTGCTTTCACCGCCGTTTCCCCTCTTGGCAACCGGAGCTTCACTGCCGCCGCGCCGGAGCTCGTACAGCTGAGCTGCTGCCGCCGTGTCACTTCAGCCGTCCGTACGCCGCCGTTCGTACGTCGCCGATCGCCGTGGGTCACCGCCGCCACCGCCGATTTCACCGTTCACCGGCAATTGGACGCCCGTTCCTCATCGTCCTGATTTGAATTTAGTGAGTATTAACCCTAAACCCAATTTAGGCTTAATTGCATTTTCTAGTTAGATTAGTGGGTTTTAGAGGTTAATTAGGGTGAATTAGAGTTAATTAGTGGCTGAATAGTAAATGGATGATTTAGAGAATGTTTTAATTGGTTTATAATGTGATTAGGACTTGGATTTATGCCCCGGACGGGGCTGTTATGGTTCGGTCTTTAGGGAACCGAATAGGCCTAGGTTTGGAAAAATTGGACTAATTGGGAAATTATTGTGATTATTGGAATTGACATGTTTGGATTGGTTGTTTAGATTGTTGACCGGGTGAATTGTGTTGATGCCATGCCGTACGTTGTATTGGCCGAATATGTGATAGTAAAACGGGCCTCGGTGCGTGCTTAATTATGTGTTCGATGTACACGAATTATATGTGTTATTGTGTACCATGCAATATTGAACTTATTGCGATTGAAATTGAGCACATGTAGCGTGGTTTGAGCATCAATTTGGGCATTGAGTGATTATATGCCAAAATGTTATTGTATGCTCATTGTGTGATATAAATTGCCCGAGTGCGGGAATTGTTTGGCCGTGCATTCATGTGTGCAGTGAATGAGCATGTGATCACCAAAATACCCTGATGCGTATTACGCGGGGCCCAGATAATAATTAGTAGTGTGCATGTGTGATCATGTAAAATCCGTCCTGATGAGTATTATGCGGGACGATGTCCGGATTGCTGGAAGACGGCCAACCTGATGCGTTTTATGCGAGTATGGTCCGTATATGGAGATCAGTGTTGCGTCTGATGTATGTTATGTGGGCTAGAGACACCGGGCCTGATGCGTTTTACGGGGGCTGTGAAGTGTTGTTTTGGAATAATTAGACTTGATGCGTGTTACGCGGATCGAGTATTAAATTGAGAAGTTGAGCTGAGTTATGAGCATGGCATATTATTGGCATTTGTGTGCATTGGCCCAGTGTGTGATTCGGTGAATTATGTGGGAGACAAACATATATGAATATGAGCATGCGTATGGCGTATGTGTGGCTAAATGAGTATACGTGTGTGCCTCGAACATTTTATATAAATTGTCTAACCTATAGAGTCAAGAATGTGACCAACCTCGGCTCGAGGACCTGGGCCATTATTGTTGTTTGTGATTGTGTGTGATTATTTTCCTATCAAGAGGTGCATGTTTGCCTAGTTTAGGTTTAGGGGGCTTACTTTCGTCTCATAGTTGTTCAAAACCCTACTTTTCAAACCCCTGGCAGTGAAGATGGCAGAGCCGCTCGTGCATTTAGGGATTCCCCACTTCATCGTGAAGACCATGTCTGTACATCCCGTAGGGGACGGGAATATGTACATTAGATATTACACTTTAGTATGGGTAGATGTCGGGAAATTAGAATCTGAAACCCATGAGTATGTTGCATGGTATTATAGAACATTTAATGGGGAGGAGACCGGACCCCTTTGGACTTTTGATATCCCGTTTAACGGGAAAGGCAAGGTAGACTCGCAGTGTCCCGATGGGAATGTGGTGGACCTTAGCACATCAGGCGAGGAGAGTATGAGCTCCGATGGTGTTCCTGTGGAGTATGAGCTTGATGAGATTAAGCCGATGGACATGGAGCTAGATGATGATGAGTTGGACCAGTCGATGGAGGAGGACCCCAAGCTCGAGGCGATGGACACAGAGGATGATCCTAACGAGACTGAGTCCGAGTTAGACTCGTTGGATTCTAATGAGGAGCTGCTAGACAGTTCTTCCTCGTCAGAGTATTCTGGTTCTGACCCGGACTGGGTCCCCTAGGTTGACCCTAGCCTTATATAGAGCGGCTACATTTTTTTGTCTGAAGCCGTCTTAGTTCAGTAATCTTTGGCCACTGACCCTTTTTGACTTTAGTGGTCATTGACCGTTTTGATGGTAGTTTGTACTCCCTGTAAATGGATGTTGTATTTACTTCTAATAGTAATGAAATGTATATGTTTTTGTTTCGATGGATTTCTGTGTGGTGCTATTCATGGTTGTCTTATTTTTATACGGGTGTATATATGCATTTACATATGTTGCTTCTACTTGTGTCTGATCTTTGATCGTTGGGCATTGGGTCGGTGATGTGTCCTGGGACGTCGCACCAAAATCGACCTTCGTTGGGATGCTCGCACTTCGTGGGGTACAAGGCGTGACATCCATTTTTTGATTCGGGATTCCCATTCTTCGACTAGGATCCACTTGAATGTCTAATTTTCCCATTTCGATCTAATCATGCAAAAAGTTCATTATTAGTCACTATGGATTAATTTTAAATGCCCCCATTTTAATTATATGTCCTTTTATAGACAAAATGGAGGTAAAGTGCATTTGCATTCTTATGACGTAATACAAATGCCACTTCTAATCCATTTATGCCTTAAAAGAGTACATACTTGAAAATGTGAATGAAATCAATGTTTACAGCAAAAACCTTTTGACATGCTCTATTTTGACCATAAAGTACTACCCTATGATTTACAACTTCGAATACATCGAAAATAAACTTTTGGCAAATGGAATTGTATTTGTCACATCTTGAGCATTCAATCTATTTGAATTATATTGAAAATCATCATGGACCTATATATTCCATCTAGAAATAAAAATGTGACCAAATGGAGCATGTTACCTTATTCATTCATTCTAGTATGAAAAGGTATTTTGTCCAAACATTGATTGTCATTTGGGCATTTTTTAACAAAATTGTGTCAACTAACTTTGCATAAGTGAAAAGATGAGAGAAGTGGAACGACACTTACTTACCAACACCTTTTGCTTGTTTTAGGTATACCAACCACAAAGACAAGCATAGTTTTAACACCTAAAAGGGTGGGGATATACTAAAGGCTCAAGGTCACCACCTTAATGGATGAGGGATTCCATTCCAATAGGCAATCGGCCTAAAGTAATGGAATATTATTCCATCTTGGTGGTCGGTATTGTATTTAAACGATCCCATGAGCAATCGGCTTATAGTTTCGCCTAAACACATACCTCTTAAGGATGATCCTAAATGTAGCCGGGGGTTGGGCCACGGGTAGTGTGTATGAAAAGTGTAGTGCTTAAGCAATTTAAAGGCAAGCACAACAATTTATAACCAAACCACACTTTTAAAATTTGGTCAAAATCACATTCAATCCCAACACCATCCTGCAAAACAAAAATAAGCATGGACTACACCCCTTATACCTCCCACCTATATCACCATTTAACACGTCATTAGTGGAATGTACCTGGGATCCTTGTGAGCATAAACATATGCATATCGTTCTATCTAGGCCTAAGTCCACTTAGAAATTTAAGATTCCCCAGCGGAGTTGCCAAGCCTGTCGCGCCACATGTTCGTGTGCTTTACGATAGAGGTATTTTTCTATACAGGCCTTTCCCACACCATACCTCACGCGACAGCGAAGTTTATTTGATCTAAACTTAAACTTGGAGTCGCCACTAGTCATTTATGGTAAGTCGACTAGAAACCTAATTATGGTACGAGAGAAGTACCGCAATCCTACAAATCAAAGATTCGGATAAGGGACTTGGTTACGGTAACGATCCCTAATTGAGACCATTAACGCTCTTTTGGCACCTAAGAACGATATGGCATGTCTAGCATATCACATGGATCCCTAAGGTCATTTCACTAATCTAACCATGGACAATCAATTAAACATCCAAAAATTAACTGCACATCCAATGGCAAATCAATCATAGCAAACCTAATTTGGTCACTAGAAATGAAGACTTACCAAAACCCTAATAAAGCTCGAATAGCTTGTTTATTTCATTTTTTAGGGTTTAGGATTTTTTAGGGGTTTTGGCCTTAAATTTTGAATTTTCCAAATTATGCCACTTAGGCATTATGGAAAATTCAAATTTCACTTTTAATGACTGGACACAATGATTTCTAATCATTCTGTGGATTTTCAAAAAAAAAATATTTTGATTATTTCGATTTTTATTTTTTTAGTGCCATTTGGACACTTCAAAATTTTCAATTTCATTTTTTATGACTGGTCACAATGATTTTCAATCATTTTGTGGATTTTCAAAATTTTTGATTTTTTTGTTTTTTCGAAATTTTTTTTAAACCGAGAAATGATTATTTATGATTTTCTGGAAATTTTTGTGAATTTTTCAATTTTTTCAATTTCTATTGATTTTTCAGAATTTCCAAATTTTTTATTTGTATTTTCTGAATTTTCGAAATTTTTATCAATTTTTCGAGAATTTTTGTATTTTTTGAATTTTCTGTAATTTTTCTAATTTTTGTGAATTTTCTGCAAATTTTTGAATTTTCTAAAAATCTAATTTTTTTAGAATTTTTGTGATTTTTTTATTTTTTAGAATTTTTCTAATTTTTTAAATTTTTTTATTAAATTTTATTTTTTATTTTGAATTTTCCCACCAGGGGATTGAACCGGACCAGACCGATTTCGATCGGTTCGGCCGAGACCGAACCGGCCGTCGCTGGCGCCGGTCACCCCCCTCCGGCGAACCAAATGCCAAAACGGCGTCGTTTGGAGTTTTTTCATTAGGCACTTTCACGAACACCTGGTATGCACAATTTTCAATTCAAGGTTTTCGAGGCCGCCGATTTAAGCTCACCGTCGGCGAGCTTCCGGCGACCTTTTGGTCGGTCTAATTGCACCATTAGCAAGTCCATGTATTCTACTACCAAAACAACCTAATTAGATCGCCATCGGACCTTCGCCAGCCGGTGAAAAACTAGCCCAAAAAACATAACTCGCATTGTTTACATTTTCATTTTCCAAAATTCAAATCCTGATACTAACTGCCCTAGTCGTCTAAATCGGTTCAATTCACGATCAAAACATCAAACGAGATCAGGATGACTAACTTGAACGGCCGTACGGCCACGGCAATACTCCAGCGAGGTCGTTGGAGCTCCGGCGAGAGGATTTATAAGGGGACCGACTCGATTCATGCGTTTTTTGAGGTCCAAAATGCAATCAAATCATATCAAAATGTTCACAGAAACTAATAATGATCATCAAAATGTCAAGATTTGGCAATGAAATCACCCAAATATGCATATTGAGACCAAAATTGAAATCTGGAAAATTTTCATAAATCTAATCGGGAATGATTTTGACCTGATTCGTTCGTTAACTAAATGAATTTTTCAAAGTAATCTACACCCCAGGGATCGTTCCTTGACACTTTCTCTTCCTTTCGATATGCTTGGATCTATCGGAACAGGTCTGTACGCGTCGGACGGTGATCTATTTCAGGCATTCTCGGTCAACCAAGTCAACTGGAACAGCAAAGGGGAAGGCACGGCCAACTCGTGATTCGCCGGCGCCTCGTCGTCTAGGGCAGCGCCAAACACTCACGGGGGACCTCTGACCCTTCCTATCTAGTTCACTCTCTTCGATTTCCCTCCTTTCTCTCTCTTTTTTCTCCTAGGAATTTTGTCGAACACCCTCCCTTCATTCGGGTCAGTTTTTCTTGTTTTTGTTCATCAAAATTCCTGCCCGAAATTGGTTAGAACTGATTTTCTAATCGATTAGGGTTGTTAGCCGATGCCAGATCATCATTATACAGATGTAAAAATCAATTAAAACGTGCTAATTTGATCAGGGTGAGTCAATGAAGTTGCGGGCACGAGTTATTTTTTACTGGTTTTTTCTGGGTTTTGGGTGACTGGGTAAGGAAGATGAACTATTTGGGTTAAGTCGGGTCAACCCGCCCGAGCCGGAAGTTCCGATTTTGACCAAATGTCCAAATTGGACTCAATTTTGATCGATTTTTTCAAATTAAACCCCAAAATTGGATTTCCCATCATATTCCGAACCCAAACATATACTTTTCCCCAACTTTGATTGTAATTGTACCCAAAATTTTCTTATTTTTATATCCGATTAATAGGGTTTTGTTCAATTTGAGGTCTTAATGACCTGATTAGGCAAAATTGATGCCAAAATTGCATTACCCACCCCTGATTAACCCTATAAATGATAGTCTCACATTTCAGTAATTTCATTTTGGGCACGATTTCCAATTTAGGTTCAAAATTTTCAATTTTCAATCAATTTTTGGGGATTTTTATTTTTACATCAAATTGTCCAATTAGACTGACCGTGATGCAATTAAAGGTCCTAGAATCATTGTCGTGAAGACACTATGACCTAAAAATGTCTAGAAAAAATTTAATTTCATTTTTTATTCAATTCGAGTTTAATTTTGCCCAATTTTGGGAAAAACGTGTACCCGATTGAGATTTTCTAAAATTGACACTGTATTTATGAAATTGGATTTAAAGTAAGATTATTGATTATTTTTATGGAATTTTTTGATTCTATTTACTATTTTTCTTGATTTTCTTGCTTATTTTGACTAAAAGAAATTCAGAAAAAATGCTAAAAAAATGCTAAAAAATTATTTTTTTTTCTAGAAATAGGTTTCTAGGCTTGGCCAAGATCCCTAGACTTATTTTTGAAATTTTTGAAAACATGACAAAAAATGAGCTAAAAATTAGGTGTTAATAGAAGGAAATTAGTGAAGCATTTCCAAAGCAGTATAGGTTCATAACAGACATTATTCCTACCCGTGAGGATCTCGAATGTGCTCAAATGAAAAAACCCAAGTCATTCAATGACTATGCTATTAGATGGAGAAATATAGCCGCTTAGGTTGTCCCATAACCTATAGACAGTGAGCCTGAAGAGAATGTTCATCAAAACCCTCTCATATGAGTACCGTAATCAAATGGTAGTCATTCCGGTTGATAGCTTCAATCAACTTATCCCCATAGGCGAATAGATTGAGATAGAGCTGAGAGACGGGCAGTTCGTAGAGCCGTCTTCCTCGACCAAAAGATTTGGTGCAAGAAAGGAGAAAGAACCGGCAGCTAAAGTTAATGTAACTTATAACCAACCGGACCGCGAGAATGCTAAGCCTACCTCAACAATTCAAGTGGCAAAGATGCAACAACCAAATGCAGAGCGCCAATCTTCCCAAATGAAAAACAACAAGAGGCAATTCAGCCACCTCCCCACGTCGTTATCTCAAGTACTGGCAGTCCTTCAAAAAAAGGTTTGCTTACCACTGAGCCAAAGCGGCCCAACCCTAAGCAGTTTTATAACTATGATCCATCCAAAAAGTGTGATTAGGTAAAGTAGGGCACTCAACTGACGACTGTGTCATTCTCAAGCATCGGGTCCAGAACTTACTTGACATAAAGGCATTTTCCTTCCAACCCGCTAAATTGAATGTTCAAAGCAATCTGCTCCGTGATCATATAGGCAATGTGAATGCCATATGCAGTTTCGACGCTGGTCGAGTCAAGAATATAAAGGTATGTACTACCGATGTTTATAATGAGTTAGTGAAAGCTAGTTATTTCCTGAGTAATGAGGTCCTCCCCCTAGCTATCATGAGAGAAAGAATTTCCGAATGGTAGAAGCTGGGATGATCGTTTATGCTGACCACACTAGCATCGTTTCCACTATCTCCGAAGTGGTTATTGATTGGGAGGAGGAGTTTGCTGCATTGAACACTAGGAAGGACAAGCTCGACCGTTTACTTGAAGACATGCCTCCACTCGAAGACACGTTCGTTGATGAAGGGATCGTAGTAAGCACGCCTACGGCGAATGAAGGCATAGTGATCGAGATACCTCAGCCATTTTAGTACAATGATAATAAGGCGGTCCCTTGGTCCTATAGTCTCGATGTTGATTTGGTTACGAGGTCTGGGCGTACCTATGCCCAAGCTAATGTTCAGCCTACAAAACTTGTCACCAATGAAGAAGCTAAAGAGTTTATGGCCGTGATCAAGGCTAGCGAATACAATATAGTTGAACAATTGCACAAGATGCCTGCACAAATCTCTCTGCTCAAATTACTTCATACATCTGTCAAGCATCAGAAAGCCCTAATGAAGGTGTTGAGTGAAGTCCACGTGCCCGAGACGATCAATGATGACAAATTGGAGGAATTTGTGGGTTTTATACTTCTCAAGGACCTCATACCCTTTTCAAATGAAGAGTTTCCTTTGGAAGGGAGGGGCCATACTAAGGCACTTTACGTTTCTATCAAATACAAGGTCTCGCATGTAGCCTGGGTATTCATTGACAACGGATTAGCCTTGAACATATGTCCTCTAGCAACTTTACATCGCCCCAAGATAGATCCTTCTAGGATAAATTCTGCCAAGACCTCCGTGCAAGCCTTTGACGGAACGAAGAAAGAAGTGATGGAAGAAATCCACCTTGATATATAGATAGGACCAACAATGTTCAACATTTTATTTCAAGTTATGGACAGTCCCATTGCATTCAATTTTCTGTTAAGTCGTCCATGGATTCATATTGCCGGAGCTGTGCCATCTAGTCTACATCAGAAGATGAAGTTCGTTGTGGAGAGAAAGTTAGTCATGGTCCACGGTGAAGAAGAGCACCCAATTTACCACGCAATAGCTATCCCCTATGTTAAGCCGAATTGCAAAATAGAATCAAGCTATTAGTCGCTTGAGCTCGTATCGACCATACATGTGTCTCAGGGTTCGGCCCTGCCTGTTCTTGAGATATCAAATGATGCGGTCATAATTAGAAGAGTGATGGTGTCCCATGGTTTTAATTCGGGTGAAAGACTTGGCAGGAATGGTCAAGGTATCCGTCGACCGATGGAGGTCTCTCGAAGGCCCCACACTATTAGGTTGGGGTATCAGGGTCTAAGTGAGTCAAATAATGGGGGATGAGGACATGAGTGTAGAAGTGGACAACGTGACAGAGGACGTGGACGTGGTCGAGGAGACGAGCAAAATACACAAGGATTAGAGGAAGAGCTTAATAGTGAAGAACATGGGCATGGAAGTACACAAAACAATGGAGGGCTTGGGCATGGTAGGTTGCCTCCACACATCCACACCACATTCCCAAGCCCTACAAGAATGATGCATGAAGAGAAGGAGGTGATCGATACATTGGGGCAACCGAGTGGTAAGTTTGACTACTATGTGAAATACTCGGTGCCCTCGAACTTCTACATTCATCCGCGTGATATTATCCCCGATAGATAGGGAGATATGGATGATCTAACACCTCCAGTGTTAGAAAATCCCGATGATGCGATGGACGGAATCACTACCCTCTTCAATGACATGCTTATTGGAGCTATCAAGGAAGGACTGTTGAAGGGAATGGGCATTGGCCCGCAAGAGTAACACCTTTACTTTTTTCGCATACTCCCCTGCGTGGGAATTTTTATTGCTTTTTAAGACTTGCCCCATATCGGGAGCTACTTTTTAGGACTTTTCGTTTCTAGAACTTGACCTGTTGCAATTTTCATTCCAATAAATGTAATTTATTTGGTAATAATCAATGAAATTACAAGTTATTTTCATTTTTGAGGGCATGTTAAGGTATATCAAACTAGCCTGATGATGATATCCAACTGATAAAAGAAAAATATAGTCCAAGGAGAATTCTAAGGCTAGGCTTCTTCATACTCCATCGTGTTAAAACCTTTTCAAAAAAAACACACCAAAAAAACTTCAAAAAAATTTTCAAAAAAAAAGGAAGAAAAATTTAGAAAAAAATGCAATGTTTAGCCCTGTTAATCCTTATGAATCCCTTACTTTATGTTTCAAGGGTGATTGTGTGACATGCGAGGGTATAAGAATGGTCCAATCTGATGAATTATGCGCCGTCGAGCCTGATCCCAATGACACCGGAAGAACTTGACAACTTCTTGGACCTTCAGCGCGATCTAGAGCGTCATGAAAGACCCAAAGCCCTAATGGCAAATCAAACTGTCACCATTAACTTGAGTGATTCTAGAAAGCCTAAAAAGGTGAAGATAGGGGCAACCCTTCTCGAAAGTGAAGCGAAACGCCTAGTCCAACTGTTGAAGGATTACCTAGATGTCTTTGCTTGGTCGTACGTTGATATACCGGGTTTAGACCCTTCTAATCCAAACATGTTGCCCAAGAAATAAAGGTTGCAGAGAAATAAGCCTGAACTTTTGAAGAAGATAGAAGAGGAGGTTATGAAGCTCTTGAAAGTAGAGTTTATCGAAGTCACCCGATACCCTAGTTGGGTGGCCAACATCGTGCCAGTCATGAAGAAGGACGGCCGAGTTCGGGTTTGCATTGACTACCGCGACCTAAACAAGGCCAGCCCTAAAGATGATTTCCTATTGCCACACATAGACGTTTTGGTGGATAGTACTGCTGGGTTCGAACTATTTTCCTTTATAAATGGTTTCGTGGGTTATAATCAGATAAAAATGAAAGACAGTGATAAGGAGAAAACTGCATTCATTACCCCCGGGGGGACATTCCACTACAAGGTCATGCCTTTCGACCTTAAAAATGCTGGGGCAACATATCAACGGGCAATGATGACGCTTTTCCATGACATGATGCATAAGGAGATCGAGGTCTATGTCGATGACATAATCGCCAAGTCTCGACTTGGGAAGAGTCATGTCGATACCCTAAAAAAACTGTTCAAGAGACTCCGTGAGTTTAAGCTCTGTCTTAAGTGCATCTTCCGGAGCAACCTAAGGCAAATTACTTGGGTTCATAGTAAGTAGCAAGGGCATTGAAGTTGACCCCTCCAAAGTGAAGGCTATATGTGAGTTACAACCCTCATCGACCGTGAAAGAAGTACGAAGCCTTTTCGGTAGATTGAACTACATAACCCGCTTTATTTCTCAACTCTCCGAAACTGCTAAGCCATTCTCCAAACTTCTAAAGAAGAATGCTCAAGTGAAATGGGACGATGATCGTCGAGAAACATTTAACGAACTAAATCGGTACCTGATGAAACCACCGGTGCTAGTTCCACCAATACCGAGGCAGTCTTTGATCCTTTACCTCACGATTCATAGCGAGTCTTTGGGTGCGATTGTTGACACCTAATTTTTAGCTCATTTTTCAAATTTTTCAAATATCTCAAAAATAGGATTATGAACCTTGGCCAAGCCTAGAAACCCAGTTCTAAACCGAAAATGTTTTTTTTTAAGAATTTTCCTGAATTTTTCCTTAATTTCTTTTAATCAAAACAAAGAAGAAAATCAAGAAAAATAGCAAATGGAATCCAAAAATTCCATAAAAATAGTCATTAGTCTTCTTTCAAATTCAATTTCATTAATACAACATCAATTTTGAAAAATGTTAATTGGGTATGTGTTTTTCCAAAATTGGACCAAATCAAACCCAAATTGAGCCAAAAATTCAATTAGATCATTTCTAGTCATTTTGGAATCGATTTTGCCTAATTAGGTCATCAGGACATCGAATTGAGCAAAATCCGAATAACCCGGATATGAAATTTGGACAATTTTGGACATGATAATGTTAAAAATTGTGGAAAAACACATTTTTAGGTTCAAAATGTAATGGGAAATTCAATTTTGGGGTCAAAATTCGAAAATTCGGTCAAAATTGGGCTTAATTTGCATTTTTGGTCAAAATTGGAACTGCCAGGTCGGGTGGGTTGACCCGACCCAACCCAAATAGTGCATCTTCTTCGCTTGACTCACCCAACACGTGACAAAACCCAGAAAACCGACTCAAATCCAGAACTTTACCGGTTATTTCCAGTTAATTCAGCACGTTTTAATCGATTGTGCCAACTGGAAAATGTCCAGCTAGCACCAGTTAACCATCCCAATCGATCAGATTTTGAGCGGGTAATCGATCAATAAAAAAGGAAAGAAGACTGACTCGAAAAGAGGAAGGTATTCGACGAAATTCCAAAGAGAGAGAGGAGAGAGAATGGAGTAAAACCAAAGAGAGAGAATCAGAGAGAGAGGGTTGTAGGTCCTCCCACGAGTGTCCGTCGCCGCCCTAGATGGTGGAACGCCAACGAATCGTGAGTTGATCGAGACCTCCCCTCTCCGGTCCAGTCGGGGAAGCCTGATCACGAAGGCCTGAAAACGAGTTCAGTCCGCCAATCCAGACCTATTTTGGCAAAGCCAAGACCACTAGAGCGAAGATCAAGTATCAAGGAACAACTCTTGGGGTGCGGGATAGTTCGGCAATTTCATTTGATCACCGAACGAAGCAAGCAAAGTCGGCTCACGGTAAGTTTTTTAAAAAAATTTCCAGAATTTGGTTTTGACCTCAATGTGTATGTTTGAGTGATTTCATTGACGAATCTTGGCATTTTGATGTTCATGATTAGTTGCTAATCATTTTTGATGTTGTTTTATTGCATTTTGGGCATTAAAAACCGCATGAACCAAGTTGGCCATTCTTGGAAAATTTCGCCGGAGTTCCAGTGACCTTGCCGAAGAATTGCCATAGCTGTAGGGCCCTTCAAATTAGTCTTCCTTGACCTTTGCTTAATGTTTGTTAGTGATTAGAATTGGTGTATACGGTTAAGGCGCTTAAAATTAGGGTTTAAAGCTTGGAAAAGCTTGGTTTGGTTAGTTGTGACTTAGGGTTTTTCAATTGATTTTTCATTGGTCAATAGTAGTATGCCGGTGTTCCCGAATATTTTAGATTGAAAATAGAACATATAGAAATCACAATGGTGCAATCGGAATGGTGAAACGGTCACCGGAGCTTCATCAGCGAAGGGCCAGAACCAGTGACCTCGGGAACGTT
Source organism: Syzygium grande (assembly GCA_024733475.1). Classification (NCBI taxonomy): domain Eukaryota; kingdom Viridiplantae; phylum Streptophyta; class Magnoliopsida; order Myrtales; family Myrtaceae; genus Syzygium; species Syzygium grande. Next base: position 14,737,847 of record JAMXDD010000007.1, on the reverse strand, counting down.
AACCTCATAATAGTTCACACCAATTGTTTGTTAAAATGTCTAAATGAAAAAAAGGGAAAACGACGCCATTTTTGGCATTGTGCCCGAGGGAAGGGATGTCGGCGACGCCCGGTTCAGCCAAGCCAAACCGGGTCGAACTAGGCCGGTTTGATTCGTTTTCCCCGGTGGGAAAATTCAAAAAAAAAAAAAAATAACAACAAAAAATTAGAAAATTCTAAAAAAATAATAAATCATGAAAATCATAAAAAATTTGTAAATTTTTTTAGAAACTCAGAAAATTAGAAAAATTCCAAAAAATAAAAAATTAGAAAATTCATAAGAATTCAAAAAATTCAAATAAAAATTTTAAAAAAAAAAAAAATTGGAAAATCAATAAAAATTGAAAAATTGGAAAATTCATAAAAATTTTTAGAAAACCATAAAAAAATAATTCTCGATTTAAAAATTCTTCTGAAAAAAAAGAAAATCCATAGAATGGTCCAAATCACTGTGGTCAGCCATAAAAAGTGAAATTTGAATTTTCGGAAGTGCCAAAGTGGCATTTTTGGAAAATTCCAAATTTGGGGGTTATAACCCATAAAAAACCCTAAAACCCTAAAAATGTGTGAATCATGAAATGAACAAGCTTTTAGAGCTTCATTAGGGTTTGTGTTGTTTCGATTGATTTTTGTTTTAGAAACCACTTAGGATTGATTGACTTAATTGATTTTGATTGTGCATTAAATACTTGTTTAGTCTTTCCTACAATTAGAACGGATGGGATTAGTGGATAAGCCTTGGAAATTCGCACGACATGTTAGACATCATATCATTCTTAGGTACCGAAAAGGCACTAAGGATCTCAATTTGGGATTAATAACGTAACTAAGTCCCGTACTCAGAATCTCTAGTTCGTAGGACCGAGGTATTTCTCCCGTATCTCGATTAGATTTCTAGTCTACCTATCAATAATGACTAGTGGCGACTCTAAAATCACCAATTTAGAAACTACCTTCTACTGTCACGTGAGGTATGGTCTAGGAGAGATCCTTATACGGAAATACCTCCTTAATGCGCAAATCCCGAAATATCCCCCAAAAAGCACGGCCTGACAAGCTTGGCGACTCCGCTGGGGACATCCTACCTTTTCTAAGTGGACTTAAGCCTAGATAGAACAATATGCTTGTGTTTTGTGCTTGCAAGGATTCCAGGTACGTCCTGCTAATGATATTGTTAAATGGTTTTGTAGGTGGGTGGTATAAGAGGTGTAGTCTTTGTTAACCCTTATTTTGCAGGTTGGTGTTTGGATTGAATGTGTTTTGGATGAATTTTAAAAGTGCTGTTTGGTTATTAATATGCATGCCTTTAAATTGCTTTAGCATTACACCATTGGCACACACTACTCGTGGCCCAATTCCGGCTACATTTAGGATTACTCTTAAGAGGTATGTGTTTAGGCGGAACTATGGGCTGATTACTCATGGGATCGTTTAAATACAATGCCGATCGCTGAGGTGGAATAATATTTCATAACTTTAGGCCGATTGCCTATTGGAATGAAATCCCTTGTCCATTAAGGTGATGACCTTGAGCCTTTAGTATATCTTATCCTTTTAGGCATCAAAACTTTACTAGTTGCATTCACTTGTCTTTGTGGTTGGTATACCTAAAATCAAATCGAAATATCATGGTAAGCAAGTATTGTTCCATTCTATTCTTTTACAATTATGCAATGCTAGTTGACACATTCTTAAAAATGCCTAAATAAATCTATATGCCATTTTATTTTAGAATGTATGATTAGGGCATCATACTCCTTTTGACCATTCTTTCATTTTTATATGAAATGTATAGGTCCATGGCGAATTTCTCATGTAATTTAAATGTTTATTTCAATGTGTTTGAAGTTGCAACCCATATTATAGGACTTTATGGTCTAAATGGAGTATGATGAAATGGGCATTCACATCACACATTGAATTTGTCCATGATTTCAACTATATGCTCTTTTAAAGTTTCAACAAATTCAAAATGACACTTACATTACTTTCGAGGCATGCAAATGTATTTTACCTTCGTCTTACCTTAAAAGAATATATAAGTGAAACGGCGGCATTGAAATCAATTAGTAATCCATGGTGAATAATAATCACTTTCTTTTACATGCTTTAGATCGAAATGGAGAAACTAGACATACAAGTCATTCCTATTCCAAGGAAGGAGCTTTTGGCATGGTGGGTAAACATGTCAAAGGATAACAAAGCATACGTAAGGAAAACATACATAAGGAAAAGGCTCGGGTATTTGTTCAAGCTCATCAACCTGGAGTACCAAGTGAGTCTAATCCAAGAATTATCCCATTTTTAGGAGGTTACCACTGCCACATTTCAATTGGGCGAGCACGAGATGGTACCTACATTAGAAGAATATAAGGCAATCATTGGGATTGATTTCGAGATAATTCCATTATTGGATAATAATTGATCCAAGCCCTTGATAGAAGGGGCAAGATGGTCTTTATTGGATAGTTGTTCACCTACTCCCACTAAGCCCAATAATAGAACACTCCCACTCACTCTCTCTCCCTCACTTCTCATTGTGACCGGCTACCCTCCCCCTCCTCTCTCTCAAGCTCACCACTCTCCCTCTCTCCTGGCCATGTGCATCGCCCGCTGAAGGAGACGCCGCCGCCGATCACCGAAGCTGAGCGTTGCCCATCCAACCCCGCCTAGCCTCACAGTCACTGCCCTTACCCAACTGTCTCGTCACTCTCTCTCCTCCCTAGGCCGTCGGTTAGCCCCTTAAGCCGTGAGGATCATTGTCGCGGCCACGCCCTCACTGCCGCTCGCCAAGCGCCGCCACGCGCAAGCCGCCACCCACCGCCCGCTTGTCCGCCATGCCTCACTACCACCCGACCGCCATTCTCTCTTCCCCTCTCATTTCCATCACCGCCGACCAGCACCTTCCCCTCCTCTTCGCCACCATTTAGTCCAGCCAAGGGCCGCCGATCGCCGTTGCCACCGTGCACCGCCGCAAGGACTGCCGGAGCGCCGCCGTGAGCCCCCTTGGCTACCCGTTTTCCCCCTCCTGTCCAGCTTGCATTTGGAGCTTAGGAGATTGTGAGTATTAATCCCTAAACCCCAATTAGGCTAATTAAGCATTTCTAGATAGGTTTAGGCTAATTTATAGGTTAAATTAGGGTAATTTAGGGGTAATTAGTGGCTGGATATTGTGGCTGCCTATGTGATGATTTTTGGTGGATTATATTGCTGATTATGTGGAGATTTAGTGGCCTAGAATGACCAAGGAAGTGGCTATCCACATCGGGAATTAATTGGACTAAGATCGATCAATTGGGGTTTATTCGCGAAATTCCGAGCATGCCTTATTTGAGTGATGTAGTGGCTGGTTTGTGCTCATTGGTGACCAATTTTATCATGTCATATCGTGTGTTTGTGAGTGATGTAGTGGCTGGTTTGTGCTCATTGGTGACCAATTTTATCATGTCATATCGTGTGTTTGTGTGGTCGATGATGTGGCGTGTGAATTGGCCAATAATTGACGTGAATTATAGTGCTCAAGTATATGAATTGTAAGTGCCCATTTGTGTGTGGTGCCGAATGGTATTAAATTGGTTAAGTGTGCATGTTGAGGCGGATGGATTGGGCAAGTTAGCCGTGGCATTGATTGAGTTTGACTTGGCATGGAATGATGGTGTGCCTATAATGAAATTAGATGCTCATTATACATTGCATTATTGCCTGAGTACGGGATTGCATGGCCACGCATTTCGCATGCTAAGCATTGGCTTGAAATGAGAATTGTGCGAATCTGTGTGCATGATATGAGCATGTGATGACCTAAAATGCCCCGATACGTTTTATGTGGGGTTCAAATAAAATTGGTTGTGTGCACGTGTGATCACAATAAACCCTGATGCGTGTTACACGAGGTATTAGGTCCGTCCTAATGCGTTTTACGCGGGACAATACCTGGTTCTACTGGAAGACGGCCAGCCTAATGCGTTTTATGCAAGTTTTGGTTTGTATATGGAGATCGGTGTTGTGCCTGATGCGTTTTACGCAGGCCATGAAGTGTTGGACCTGATGCATTTTACGCGGGTTAGACCTAATGCGTTTTACACGAGTCGAACTCTAATTGAGAAAATGAGCAGTGTGCCAGTGTATAGTACTGAGCTGGATCAGGAGCATGGCATACATGTGCATGAGTGCATAGTCAAGTGTGTGGACATGTGCGTACCGGTGATTCGTATGTGAGGCAGGCACTAATGAGTATGAGCATACGTATAGCGTACGTGTGACTATGTGTGATCGTGTATGTACCATGAGTATATTATGAACTCCTAACCTGCATGGTCAATTGTGTATTCGATCTGGACCTGAGGCCTAGGTCAGTTGATTGTCAATTATTACTGGTATATGTACTTTGTTTGCCTGTTAGGAGGTGCATGTTAGCCTAATTTAGGTTTAGGGGATTTTACTCGCTGAGATTCATCCTATTGTTGTTAAAACCCAACTTTTCAGACCTCGAGCCCTGAAGACGTCAGAAGTTTTGGTACGTTTTAGGATCCCGCATTAGATAGAGAGAGCGGTGACTGAGCACCCCATAGGTAACGAGAATACATATATTAGGCATTATACTATAGTATGGGTTGATGTAGGGGAAATGTATTACGAAACCCACAAGTACGTAGCCTGGTGCTTTAGGTATTACTCCGAGGAGTATGGACCTCTTCGGGCTTTTGATGTCCTGTTCAACGAGCTAGGCGAGATGGATCCGCAGTGTGTCGACGGAGACCTGGAGAGCCCCGAAGCTTCAGTCGAGGGGAGTTCGAGTTCGAACGCCGGACCTGTCGTTTGGGAGGTAGATGAGCTGGACCCGATGGACGAGAAGCTGGTGGATTGGGACTCTGACCTGGAGCCGATGGAGTTGGATGAGGAGCCAGAGTTTATGGAAGTAGGAGAGCGAGCTTGAGGAGATGGACTCTGAGGAGAAGCTAGCAGAGGCTGATTCCGAGCTGGATTTTCTAAACTTCGAGGTCAAGCTGTCTAATAGCTTTTCCGAGTCCTCGGGATCCGACCCAGATTGGGTCCTATAGGGTTAGCTTTAGTCTCAGATAAATTGGGCTAGTACCTTTTTAACCGGAGTCCTACCTAGTTTCAGTATCCTGACCGCCCGGGCCACTTACCCATTTTTACTAGTAGTGGCCATTGACCCATTTTTGATTGGTGGTGTATATTTGGTGTAAATAGATATTGTATATGTTTCTTTGGTTAATACAAGTGTATATTTGTAATCCTATTGTCTGTTGTCTGTGCTATCCTTGGTCTCGAGTGTTTTATTTTTACGGGTATTTATGTTGCTTCTGCATGTGTATTAACCTCTGTGTTGGGTGTTGGGTCGGCGACGCGTCCTGGGATGTCACATTAGTATGACCTCAGTAGGGATGTCTCGCATTGTAGGGTTCGGGGCGTGACAATCAACCTGGAAAGGTAAAGCTAGAGAGTTACCCTACCATCAAATTCATATCAGAGAAAACTTTCATGGACCTTCCAAACTGCCTTAAGAAGAAAATTTGCACGTAGAAGAAGAGTCTATCTTGCTGGGCTTATTTGCAGAAAATGTTATCAACGTCATTATAATTGAAGGCGAAGATACGTACGAACTAGAGTAGAAAGATTTTATGAAAAATCATTTTGAAAAATTATTTTGAAATCAGTTTTGAAAGGACTGAGAGGATAGAGCTAGTCCTCATATCCTTGGACATCATTGCTCTCAAAACTGTTTTCACAATTAGGAGTCATATAGAAACCCAAAGCCTCACATCTCACGAGTGATAACGATATTCATCATTGGTTGGGTTTTGTTTCCATATGTCCTTAACAAAACATCAAACACTTTTATTGAATTGAAAAGCGTGATCACAACTATACTGACAAGAATGAAAATCGCAACTAAGCCGAAATTGCAAACAACATCAATATGAAGCAGGAAAATTGTAAAAGCAACAATAAGAAAAAGGGTTCAAGAGGTGCATCAAATTCATTCCAAATGCTGTCAAGACGTTCTACTCATGAAATGAAGTTGAACATTTCAAAAACAAGATTGGCACCCTTTATAACATGTGCATATCATGCATATCATGCATTCCATAGAATATGTTCGTTCATTTTGCACGATATGACAAAAGGAAATCTGAGATGGCTCAAGACTTCCAAAATCCTTCAATGGAGTTGGAAAACAAAAAGGGAAGTGTCATTAATAAATTCATTTTTCTCAATGTTGCTTTCTAACGTACTTTTCCCTTTTATCATCCCCAGGGAAACTAGGATCAGAGATCAATCAAAGATAAATCCCAACAAAATTACAATGGAAATACAAAAGAATTTTGGTGAGTTGATCAAGTGAACATTCTTCACTCACAAATTTGAATGTTGAAATTTTTTTCTGCTATGAATATTTTCTACCCAAGAAGAAACAGGGAAGAACATTTCAAAAGTTTTGAAACAAGCATTCTTCAAAGCATGTATTTTACATCAAAATTTCATGCAAAAAAGGATGCTTTGACAAATAGTTCAAAAAGATTTTGAGAAAATGTTCGGATAAAATCAAATAGAAAGACCTTCAAATGATGAAAGGTAAACCATATCCAAACATATCCCCTATATACTCGAGTGGAATGAAAGAATGAGTGATAGAAATGAGAAAAACATCATCCAAACGAAATAGGGGATGTTTTGCAATGATTACATGGATTGAAATGATGAAAGGTAGTCATTTCGCTATCCCAAACACTTAAATATATTTTGCAAATCAAATTTAAGCCCAAAAAAAGTGAAGTTTTCCAAAACAGCCCTGTTAAGAACCACCCCATACCGGGGCAAACTAGGAGGTTTGTGGTTGTCATTCATGGATAAAATGATGAAGAAAGACTTTATTACATACACTTGCATCAATTTTTATGTGATATCTTTGTGTGAATTTGCATGGAAGCTCACGACATCCCAAGAGGAAGAAAAGCATTTCATTTCTTATCCCCAAACACACTATCTTTTGCAAAAACCAATTAAGCCTGAATATTCATTTTAGAACCCTAAATTGATGATCATCTCTTCGCACTGGAGCATGAGCATATGATCCACCGAAATAAATGAGAAACGAAAGACATAACATAGAGTCCTTAGAACTCTTTACCAAAAAAAAAACATAGAGTCCTTAGAACTCAAAAAGAGAGATCACAGGCAAAAGAATCAAGGGTATGAAAAAGCAATGTGCCCGATAAAAGCAAGTCCAATACCTAAAAAACTGAGCAAAAGAAAAGAAAAAGAAAAGCATTCAAGAAAGAATGACAAAAGTCAAGCCAAAAGCAAAGCAAAGGTTGTGAAAAATCAAAAATCACAATGAATTAGAAATTGAAAAAATCATCATGATGAGCATTTAAGGGACTCTTGTGTTCATGATAAGAAAAGATCCCCAGTGGACAAAGAAAGAGGGTGGTGGTGCCAAGAAGATCACTAGTTTCACTAAAACCATGAATTCAAAAACAATTGAGCCTTTTGAGCCTACCCAATACCAACATTACAACCTCTCCCCAAAGACTCTTTAGATTGGGATGTTGAGAGTGAAAATATGATTTCATGACAGAAGCCATCACTTAAAGAAGTGTGTGTAATATTGTCTTATATTATCCTCCAAGTTATTAACTTGAAGACCGAAGTCAGTTGAAAGATGATAAGATCTTTTCTTGGCCACAGAATGCCTATCCTTTGAATAACCATTAACCAAGCCAACATTACAGTCCTTTGAAAGACCTTATCAGATCAATCAGATTGTATATATTACGAACATCTCTGAACACCTAAGGATTGGTTAAGAGAGATGAATTGAGGGTTCTAAGATGATACCCATTCTAGCCAGTGAAGAAAAGACCAAATTCATATATCGAGACAAATCCTTTCTAATGAAGGTCTTTTAAATGATCGTTCAAAACATTTCTTGAAAGACTTTGAGTTATTTGCTAAAATACTTCCTTTAAAAGGAAATTTGATTGTCAAAATGCATTGACATGAAGAATGCTTTTTTTAAAACCAAGTTTCAAAAGTTTTTGGTTAACTAGAAACCAGCTTTTCAAAAAGTTTGTGATAATCTTAAAAACGATGTTTCAAAATAGTTTTTGGTTAGCTAAAAAATCAGACAAAAGTTTCGTGAAAGATCACATTTTTTTAAACAGATATTTTAAAGCAAATTGCACTTCGTAGCCTCTGAGTGATGATTCTCATGAGTGATCGAGATTTTGCAGTTTTGAATATGGTGATTTTTATAGTTTTTGCAAGTGATCGCAGGATTGTAGCTTCGGAGCTATCACCCTCCGAGTGTTCGCAACCTGTAGCCTTGGTAACTTTTTTGGCCCAAAGCATGGCCTCATCTAAAGACCTAATGGCAAGGAGCCACTAGGCAAAATAGATATTCTAAAGCAAATTGCACTTCGTAGCCTCTGAGTGATGATTCTCATGAGTGATCGCGATTTTGCAGCTTTGAATATGGTGATTTTTACAGTTTTCTCAAGTGATCGCAGGAATGTAGCTTCGAAGCTATCACCCTCCAAGTGTTCACAACCTGTAGCCTTGGATAACTTTTTTGGCCCAAAACATGGCCTCATCCAAAGACTTAATGGCAAGGAACCACTAGGCAATATAGATATTCTAAAGCAAATTGCACTTCGTAGCCTCTGAGTGATGATTCTCATGAGTGATTGCAATTTTGCAGCTTTGAATATGGTGATTTTTATAGTTTTCTGAAGTGATCGCAGGATTGTAGCTTCGAAGCTAGCACCTTCCAAGTGTTTGCAACCTGTAGCCTTGGATAACTTTTTTAGCCCATAAAATGGCCTCTTCATGGTGATTTTTATGGTCTTGCCAAGTATTCGTAGGTTTGTAGCTTCGAAGCCATCACCCTCCGAGTGTTCGCAACCCATAGCTTTGGATGACTTTTTGGGCCTAAAGCATGGCCTCGTTATAGTTCTTATGAGTGATTGCGAATTTGTAGTCTCGGGGAATTGACTCTCCGTAAGTGATCACAAACCGTAGCTTCGGAAAACTATTACAAAAGTCCTACTGGTGAGGAGCTACTAGGCAAATCCCAAAGTCCTATTTGACAATGAGTCATTAGGCAAAATCATCAAAATCCTGGGATAAGGAATCTTAGGTATTCATGTTTCATGAAGTTCCAACTCAATCCATCATAATCGTCAACATCATTCACTCATACTTTGAAAGCGATCAGCCAAGAGATGCTCCCAAATAGTTAAGTTTCTCTCCCTCAATCATCAAGAACTTTTCTAGCATGTTCAAAAGAAAACCTTTGGATTAGATCTTGGATTTCAAAGCAAGATTCCTGAATCAGCTATTGTGAAACTATCATTTGTCATTTTAGTTGAGTCAACTTGAGTTCAGGTGTCACTTTGTCTTTGAGATCAACCTCTAACGAGCTCAATCTCAAAGAGGAGAAGTTGTTGACACCTAATTTTTAACTCATTTTTCAAATATCTTAAAAATAGGATTAGGAACCTTGGCCAAGCCTAGAAACCTAGTTCTGAACCAAATTTTTTTTTTAGAATTTTCTTGAATTTTTCCTTAATTTCGTTTAATCAAAACAAAGAAGAAAATCAAGAAAAATAGCAAATGGAATCCAAAAATTCCATAAAAATAGTCATTAGTCTTCTTTCAAATTCAATTTCATTAAAACAGCATCAATTTTGAAAAATGTCATTTGGGTATGCGTTTTTCCAAAATTGGACAAAATCAAACCCAAATTGAGTCAAAAATTCAATTAGATCATTTTTAGTCATTTTTAGGTCATTGTGTCTTAACAACAAATGATCTTGGGACCTTGAATTTCATAATGGCCAATCCAATTGCACATTTTGCAAAAAATAAAAATATCCTCGGAAATTAATTAAAAATTAAAAATTTTGAGCTAAAATTGCAAATCATGTCTAATTCGAAATTGTTGAAACATGAGACTAGCATTTCTAAGGTTAATCAGACCTGGGTAATTCAATTTTGAGTCGGTTTTGCCTAATCAGGTCATCAGGACATCGAATTGAGTAAAGTCCACATAACTCAGATATGAAATTTGGAAAATTTTGGACATGTTAATGTTAAAAATTGGGGAAAAACACATTTTTTAGGTTCAAAATGTAATGAAAAATTCAATTTTGGGGTCAAATTTCGAAAATTCGGTCAAAATTGGGCTTAATTTGCATTTTTGGTCAAAATCGAAATTGCTGGGTCAGGTGGTTTGACCCGACCCAACCCGAATAGTGCATCTTCTTCGCCCGACTCACCCAACACGTGATAAAACCCAGAGAAAACTGACTCAAACCCATAACTTTACCGATCATTTCTAGTTAATTCAACACGTTTTAATCAATTGTGCCAGCTGGAAAATGTTCAGATGGCACTAATTAACCACCCCAGAACGGTTAATTTGGCTGGAGAGTCACCGGAATAGCAATCAAACCTGCGGTTTCGAAATGGAAAACCAAGAATAAGTGCCCACAAGATGTTTGTTAAAATGCCTAAATGAAAAAGGGCACCGTTTTGCCATGCCATGCCTGCTGGAAAAAAAGACTAGCGCCAGCACTGGCGACTGCCAGTTCGGTCTCGACCGAACTGGTCTGAACTGGTCCGGTCCGATTCAATCCCCGGCAGGAAAAATTAAAAAAATAATTAAAAAATAAAAATTTGAAAAATTCTAAAAAATAAAAATTCACAAACATTATTAAATCATAAAAAATTAGATTTTTTTAGGAAATTAGAAAAATTATAGATAATTCGGAAACATACAAAAAAATTTTAGAAAATTTGTAAAAATTTCAAAAATTCATAAAATACAAATAAAAATTTGAAAATTCTGAAAAATAAGAAAAAAATTGAAAAAAATAGAAAATTCACAAAAAATTTTCAGAAAACATTAAAAATCATTTTCTCATTTTTAAAAAAAATTTCAAAAAAAAAGTCAAAAATCAAAAATCAAAAATTCTAAAAACTCACAGAATGATTAGAAATCATTGTGGCCAATCATAAAAAATGAAATTGGAATTTTTGGAAGTGTCCAAATGACACTAAAAAAATTGAAAATTTTGAAAATCCGCAAAATGATTAGAAATCATTGTGACCAGTCATAAAATGCGAAATTTGGATTTTCCAAAATGCCCCAGTGGCATAATTTGGAAAATTCCAAATTTAAGGCCAAAACCCCTAAAAAATCCTAAAAATAAAATGAACAAGCTATTAGAGCTTTGGTTAGGGTTTTGATAAATTTTTCATTTCTAGTGACTAAATTAGGGTTGCTGTGATTGATTTGCCATTGGATGTGCAATTGATTTTTGGATGATTAATTGTTTGTCCATGATTAGATTAGTGAATTGAACTTAAGGATCCGTGTGACGCACTAGACATGCTATAATCGTTCTTGGGTACCGAAAGGGCATTAATGGTTTCAATTTGGAATCGTTAATGTAATCAAGTCCTTTACCTAAAATTTTTGGTTCGTAGGATTGCGGTACTTCTTCCATACCACAATTAGGTTTCTAGTCGACCTACCCTAAATGATTAGTGGCGACTCCAAGTTTAAATTTAGATTATATAAATCTCGTTGTCACGTGAAGTATAGCCTGAGAGAGGCCCATATACAAAATACTTCCATCAGAAAAGCACGCGAGTGCGTGGCACAACAGGTTTGGCGACTCCACTGGGGAATCTTAAATTTCTAAGTGGACTTAGGCCTAGTTAGAACGATATGCATGTATTTGTGCTCGCAAGGATCCCATGTACGTCCCATTAATGAAGTGTTAAATGGTGATGCAGGTGGGGGGTATAAGGGGTATAGTCTATGCTTACTTTTGTTTTGCAAGATGGTGTTGGGATTAAATGTGATGTTGACCAACTTTTAGAAGTGTTGTTTGGTTATAAATTGTTGTGCTTGCCTTTAAATTGCTTTAGCACCACACTTCTCGCACACACTACCCGTGGCCCAACCCCGGCTACATTTAGGATCACCCTTAGGAGCTATGTGTTTAGGCGAAATTATGAGCCGATTGCTCATGGGATCGTTTAAATACAATACCGACCACCAAGATGAAATAATATTTCATTACTTTAGGCCGATTGCCTATTGGAATAGAATCCCTTGTTCATTAAGGTGGTGACTTTGAGCCTTTAGTATATCCTCACCCTTTTTAAGTGTCAAAACCTCACTTGTTACATGTGCTTGTCTTTGTGATTGGTATACCTAAAACCAAACCAAAAAGCGTTGGTAAGTAAGTGTCGTTCCATTTTCCTCATCTTTTCAATTATGCAAAGTTAGTTGATACAATTTTGTTGAAAAAAGCCCAAATGACAATCAATGTTTGGACAAAATACCTTTTCGTACTAGAATGAATGAATAGAGCGACATGCTTCATTTGGTCACATTTTTCATTTTTAGATGGAATGTATAGGTCTATGATGGTTTTCAATGTAATTCAAATAGATGGAATGCTTAAGATGTGACAACTACAATCTCATTTGCCGAAAGTTTACTCATGATGTATTTGAAGTTGTAAACCATAGGTTAGTACTTTATAGTCAAAATGGAGCATGTCAAAAGGCATTTGCTTTAAATATTGGTTTCATTCACATTTTCAAGTATATGCTCTTTTAAGGCATAAATGGATTGGATGTGACATTTGTATCACGTCAAAGAAATGCAAATGTACTTTACCTCCATTTTATCCATAAAGGAACATATAATTAAAATGGAGGCATTTAAAAGTAATCAATGGTGACTAATAATGAACTTTTTGCATGATTAGATCGAAATGGGGAAACTAGACATACAAGTCATCCCGATTCCAAGAAAAGAGCTTTTGGCATGGTGGGTGAACATGACTAAGGACAACAAAGCCTACGTGAAGGAAAGATTGGGGTACTTGTTCAAGCTCATCAATTTAGAGTATCAAGTGAGTTTGATTCAAGCATTATCCTATTTTTGGGAAGTTACCACCGCCACGTTCCAATTGAGCGAGCATGAGATGGTACCTACATTGGAAGACTATAAAGCAACCATTGGGGTTGATTTCAAATAAAAAATCGTTGAGCACCCTGTTGGATTGAAACCCACGAGTGTCATAGCCGAATTTTTGAATTTGAAGACTCCTCAAGTGGAAAAGTTGATCAAGTCAAATACCAGGAATTTTCCTTTATCCTACTTGGTAGCTAATTACTCCAAATTGCCAAAGGAAACTGAGAATGCTTCCGCAGGAGTTTTCATCCTTGCTTTCTTCGGGTTTGTCTTATTCTCTACATCGAGGACCGGATTGAATCCTCTTGTTGCGGTGATTGCTAGGCAGCTTGCCTAAAGTGGGATTTCTCTAACATGCTTTTAGCAGAAACCATCATCTCTTTGAGCAAATACCAACGTCACCAAAAGGGTGTACTTCAAGCCTTCGCTGGATTACTTTCTGTATGGTTCTTTTCCCATATCCGATCTTGGGAACGTCATATGCGCATTAAGGAGATCGACTTATCTACCGACCCTATTGAGAAGTATTTGAAGCTCCAAGACAAATTGCCAAAATACTGTTTTCATGAGTAGGCAAATTTCATTAGGACATTGACTTCTAACCAATTCCAATGGAAAATTCAATGGCCAAAGATAATGACAGCTCAAATTACTTGTCAAGAAGGTAATTTAATACCGTTGCTTGGATTAACTGGTGGAGCTACTTTTTGCCCATTAAGAGTGGTACGACAGTTTGGAATGATTCAACAAGTTCCACCTAGTTGGCATCCTAAGGAGTTCACATTTGATATACCACAAAAATCTCGATTGGAGAAAGAAAATAAGGAGTTGCAAATGAAGGTTTAGAAGATCATGTATTCCTTGAAGAAATTGACCAAGCAAATAGTGCAATGGCCCGAGGATCTACAAGGAGAGATAAAGCTTTTCTTGACATCCAAAGAGTACATAGAATGATCGAAGGCCAAAAGACCGATTAACGTCGAACCATATGTACCTTTGAGTATTATTACTCTTATTGATGAGACGTACATTCCAGAGTACATTGTGTTGACCATGCCCGGGTGTCGAGCCATATGTTCCCGAGGAGGTTACGATATGAATTTCAAAAATTCATAAAATACAAATAAAAATTTGAAAATTCTAAAAAATAAGAAAAATAAAAAAATTCAAAAATTAGAAAATTCACAAAAGTTTCGAGAAAACATTAAAAATCTTTTTTTCGTTTTTAAAAAAACTTTTCGAAAAAAGAAAAAATCAAAATCAAAAATCAAAAATTCTAAAAACTCACAAAATGATTAGAAATCATTGTGGCCAGTCATAAAAAATGAAATTAGAATTTTTGGAAGTGTCCAAATCACACTAAAAAAATTGAAAATTTTGAAAATCCACAGAATGATTAGAAATCATTGTGGCCAGTCATAAAAACCGATTGGGATTTTTCAAAATGCCCAAGTGGCATAATTTGGAAAATTTCAAATTTTAGGCCAAAACCCCTTAAAAACCATAAAAATGAAATGAACAAGCTATTAGAGCTTTGGTTAAGGTTTTGATAAATTTTTCATTTCTAGTGACCAAATTAGGGTTGATGTGATTGATTAGCCATTGGATGTTCAATTGATTTTTGGATGCTTAATTGTTTGTTCATGATTAGATTAGTGAATTGAAACTTAGGGATCCGTGTGACGCACTAGACATGCTATAATCGTTCTTAGGTATCGAAAGGGCATTAATGGTTTCAATTTGGGATTGTTAATGTAATCAAGTCTCTTACCTAGAATCTTTGGTTCATAGGATTACGGTACTTCTCCCGTACCACAATTAGATTTCTAGTCGACCTATTGTAAATGACTAGTGGCGACTCCAAGTTTAAATTTATATTATATAAATCCCGCTATCACGTGAAGTATGGCCTGTGAGAGGCCCATATAAAAAATACTTCCATCTAAAAAGCACACGAGCCCGTGGCGCGACAATAAGGTGCGCTGAAGTTGGGGTAATTAGCTAGGAAACACCCGTGTGCATGTGAATGATTAATTGTGGTTAAATAAGTTGTGTACTAATATTTGTTTGTGACCATTGACTTATTCTTGTGTTGTAGAAAGACCCCTTAGAATACTAATATGAGTGCTCGGAACCCTACTGCGACCTTGACCTCGAAGGGGAAGTCAAATCAAGACTCCTGAATAGACGGAATTCTGTAGGCTCTAGTGATCATGGGAGAACTGTTGGGACAGCAGGCCCAACAACGAATGCCTAATGCTGAGAATGTGGCAGCAAATGGAAATGGAAATGGTGGCGGACGATGCACGGATTGGTCGACCAATTCCTGAAGCTCCAACCCCCGAAGTTTCTCGGAACTGGAGATCCCGAAGAAGCGAAGTCCTGGATCGATGAACTCCAGAAGGCACTTGAGCTTTTGAGATGTTTTGAGGAAGAGAAAGTTACCTTAGCAACCTATCAACTACAAGGTAATGCCAGCTATTTGGTGGAAAGTGACCAAGGAAATCATGTTCCCATAAAATATTGTCGTCAACTGGAATGCTTTCGTTAAAGCATTCAACGGAAAGTATATGTCCAAATGTGCTCGTGACCGAAAGATGAAGGAATTCTTGCAACTTCAGTAGAACAACATGATGGTGGACTAGTACGAAGCAAGGTTCACTCCATTGTCGAGGTACACCCTTAAATTTATTGAAGATCCAGTGGAAAGGGCAAAAAGATTCCGAGACGGTTTGAACCCAGACATCCGGAGACAGTTGGTGCCGCTGAACCTCAAAGATTACAACGAACTGTATGAACAAGCCCAGCTGGTGGAGAAAGAGTCCCTAGAATGAGCTGCCCCGGCGACTAACCAAGGAAAGCCCTATCATCCGGCTTCTCAATCCAACCAGCATCATGACAAGAGACCGATGTCAGGAGAAAACCGTTTCTCCACTCCTAACAAGAAGATCAAAAATCAGAAGCCAATTTCCACCGCAGCGATGCTTGCCACTTATGAAAGGGTGTGGAAATGCTCCGTGTCCAAAATAAACGGGAGCATATTTCGGCTGTGGTCAACAAGGCCACCGCATAAAGGACTGCCCGCAACGACAGCAAGTGAAGCAGTCACAATAACCACAGGCGATGCAACAAAAAGAAGTTCCACCGATGATAATCGTCCTCCAGCTCAAGGAAGGATTTATGCAATTACTCAAGAGGAAGCGGAAAACTCCAAGAATGTTATTACAGAGACTTGATAAATTAGGTGATCGGAACTGTGCTTATATTGTTTTATCATAGTATTTATGTACGACGTTTCAATGTATCGAAAAATCCAAGCAAGCAAGTATAAGAAATATTTAAGAATGGTAAAAGGTAAATAAGAGTGGCGCAGCCGAAGGGTGGGAAGCCAAAGCTAGAAAATTTTCCATCAATAAAATTTTTGACTTTTTCGAAAAAGCTAAACAAGGCTACCTTTAGAAAGGAAGGTAGAATCCAACTGTAATAATGGTTATCAGCAAAGCATCAAGATGGCGCCATTCGAGGCATTATACGGTCGAGCTTGCAGAACTCCGGTCTATTGGAACGAGGTCGGGAAAAGAAGGTCAGGGGTCCAGAGCTAGTCCCACTCACCTTAGATGTTGTCTAGATAAGTAGAGAAAAACTTAGGACGGGACAAGTCGATAAAAGAATTAGGCTGACAAGCGCCAGAAACCGCTTTAGTTTCAGGAAGGCGACTATATCTTTTTGTAGGTGTCACTAATGAGGGGTGTGTCACACTTCCGGAAGGAAAGGTAAGCTAAATCCTAGGTATGTTTGAAATTTTGAGAACAAAATTCTTTTGGAAGGGAAGAATTGTCATATCGTCAATTTCCGTCCCTAGGAAATGTCTATGGTTTAAGTTTGATGGTTTTCCAATCGGAGCTAAAATTTTTACTCTTGTTTTGGAAAACCGTATTTCGGATCCTTGGTACCCCTTCGTTTTGTTATTTTTGGGGAGACTTTTGTGATCCGAATTTCTAAATATATTCTTCTTGAAAGTTGTTCCAAACGTCATTAAGTTTTGCATACTTTAATTTGAGAATTTTTAGAATTGATATGAGTGGTACGGTGGTCTGTTTTTTGGACTGTATGAAACTGCCCAAAATGGATATTTCAGTGATGTTCACACCGTATTTATTTTCTACAAGTTTTTCTGGGCCGATTTTGAAAAAGTTTCCTTCACAAAAGTTGTTGAGAACGTCTTTTTCTATAACGTACATAAATTTGGGAATTTGTTTAGATGATTTGAATTCTGGATAGAGCTTACGTTTAAAAACAAGAATTTTGTTCCAACGAACTGTTTTTAGTCTATATTTGAGCTACTAAAAATGGTATTTACAGAGAGATTCAGATTCGTACTCTTCATGAAAAATGTTTGTTAATGCCTTGTTTATGACATATTCAAATTTGAGAATTTTTGAAGCCCATTTACTATATTTTTAAGTCCAATTTTCTGAACAGTGCAAAGCTGTTCGATTTTGTCGGATTTCAAAAATTTAGCATTTTCTATTTGAGTACGTTGGAATTTGGACTTGATGTCTTTTGGTGATATTTAAGGACATTCCCGCACCGAACCTCATATTGAATAAGATTATTATACGTGTTTTGTCGTGAAAAACCCTCGAAAATTGTGGAATTGATGATGATGCGAGGTACGACTTAAGTGTCAATTAGTTGTTATTGTGCAAACCGATGGTGTTGAGTCATTGTGAGCCGAACCGACATTTCTAGAAGACCAAAATAGGCTCCGTGTTTGTTTTGGTGGGAAGAAACTAGAAGGTAAGGCTTTGACATGGTCAAAGCTTCTCCTTCAAGCTTCCATCATTAAGTTTCATTAATGCCATTAAATGGCCCTTGGCTTAGAATCCCTATTTGATGATGACAAGCATTAATAACCTTAGACTTTGGAGGTCCTATCATTATGGGACACAAGGCAAGGCCATTCGGCCAAGCCAAGGGGAAGTCGAGAGAGAGAGAGGCCATTTGGCCAAAGAGAGAGAGAGAGAGAGAGAGAGAGAGAGAGAGAGAGAGAGAGAAGCTAAGAGATAAGATCCCATTTAATGCCTTAATTGCTATTCATCATGACTTTTGATTATTGTGCATTAATGCACATTAATACTTGGCTTCTTGTCCAAGCCTATTTAGCTATAAGGAAGCAAGAAGCCTCACGTGAAATGCCCCCCCTTATCCCTCGTCTCACGCCAACATCTTCTTCTTCTCCCTTTGCTCTTGCTTTCTCACTTTTGACCAAGAAAGAGAGAAAAACTCACTAGGAAGCCCCTCTCTCTCTTGTGGTTTGATCGAATGAGGAAGCCACGTTCAAGGCGGTGTATTCGTGCTTAAGCCCGAAAAGCGCCAAGAATCGTCCGAGACTCGCATGTTCTTCACACACCTTGTTTTCTCTAGTTCTTGTTTAACTGTTGAGTAAGTGAAGTCCCTAATACCGAGAAAGGATGTTGAGATGCGTTGTGACGTGGTTTGCTTGGACCGTTTCTCGGTTGTTTGGTTGGTCATAGTTGGTTGATTTCTCGATTTGATCATGTTTCATATTTGATGGTGTTTTGAGATAGAACCGAGTCTTGGTTTGTAAAGTGTGCACGATGTGGCCATGCGTGATATTCTCTTGTTTGAACTTTGCTATTGATCTGTCATCGATGCAGGTGCGGTAAGGGCCAACTTATGTTAACGGCGATTGATATATCCTCGCTTGATATTAGTGTTTTCACTTGCTGAGTCTCCTCGACTCATCCCCTATTATTTCCCTTTTTTTTTCAGGTCCATAGGATGGCATCTCCTCCAGCCTGCATTGGCAATCCCGTGGAGTAGGGAGCCGAAGTGCTCACCGTAATAGATGTTAGAAAGACCGCGCCTACCGTCAGATCACGATGCTTGTGACGATTCGACGAGGGCCTAACAGACTTGGTGGCTCATCCATGCATAGGTTCAACAATGCTTTGACGGTGCAGGCAGGCCGGCTTCGGGATAAAGCCACGGGTAGGATGTGAGATGGCCAGGAAGACGGGACCAGGGTGAAGGTGAAGAAGCGAGGAGCAAGAAGCCATAGTGGGTATAGGTTAACACAAGACAAAATTTGCTATTTATAGTCGGTGATGAAATATGTGTTGTTTGCCATGGCCCGAAGGGCTTGTAAAACATGTTCGCATGAATTATAAACATAAGGTTTGCTCATGATGATTCTTGTCTTATTTTCGCTATGTGTATTGATTGTGATTGTCCCAAGAAATGCTTCTGCTTATGTGTAACAAAAGATAATAATGAATGGGACGTCACGTGAATGACCCCGAGGTAGGGCGTTACAAATTAATTTGGTATCAAAGCAGGTTCCCCTCTAGTAAGTGCAAGTTCGATGTTGGGCCAAGAAGAGGCTGTGGAATTCTGAAATGACCCGATCAGATGAGAGCGAGGAGTGGTCGCCGAGGTAAAACCTGATCAAGGAGCGACTCTTGGCTATAAAGTGGACGCCGGGATGTGAGGCCTGATCAAGGTGCGGCTTTTAGCAAGAGTGGTCGCCGGGGTTGAAGACTTGAACAAAGTGTGGCTCCCGGCAAGCTCCTAGGATGATGGGTAAGAGAGGAAAAAATCGAACTATGCACTAAATGGGGAAGAGCGATTCTGAAATCCAAGTGGAAATAAAGACCTAGAATGATAAGTGTTTTCACTTGATTTTTAGTTCATTTTTGTCGTTTTTTCAAAAATTTAAAAATTAGGTCTAGGGATCTTGGCCAAGCCTAGAAACCTATTTCTAAACCAAAAAATATTTTTTTAGCCTTTTTCTACATTTTTTCTGAATTTCTTTTAGTCAAAATAAGCAAGAAAATCAAGAAAAATAGTAAAAGGAATCAGAAAATTCCATAAAAATAGTAAATAATTTTATTTTAAATCCAATTTCATTAATACACTATCAATTTTAGAAAATTTCAATCGGGTATATGTTTTTCTCAAAATTGGGCAAAATTAAGCTCGAATTAAACCAAAAATGAAATTAATTTTTTTCTAGACATTTTTAGATCATAGTGTCTTCACAATAATTGATCCTAGGACCCTTAATTGCATAATGGTCGGTCCAATTGCGCAATTTGATGCAAATATAAAAAATCCCCAAAAATTGATTAAAAATTGAGAATTTTGAAACTAAATTGGGAATCGTGCCCGAAATGAAATTACCAAAATATGTGAATATCATTTCTAAGGTTAATCAAGGGTGGGCAATGCAATTTTGGCATCAATTTTGCCTAATCAGGTCATTGAGACCTTGAATTAAACAAAATCCTATTAACCCGAATATAAAATTGAGGAAATTTTGGGCACAATTATAATAAAAATTGGGGAAAATTGTATGTTTGGGTTCGAAACATGCTGGGAAACACAAATTGAGGTTTAATTTGAAAAATTTGGTCAAATTATGGCTTAATTTGCAATTTTATGCAAAACTGGAGCTTCCAAGTCGAGTGGGTCAACCCGACCCAACCCGCACAGTGTCGTCTTCCTCACCTGACTAGGAGCCGCACGAAAGCCAGAAATAGAAACGGTTGAGCCCATGAGTTCGTTAATGAATTCCAGTTAATATATACATTTTTAATTAGATTTTCCAGCTGGAAAATGTCCAGCTGGCATCATTCAACGACTCTAACGGATTAACATTCGGTTGTAATCGAATTTTGGGGTTGGAATTGAAGAAACAAACAGGAGAAAAAACTGAGAGGATGAACAGAACCTGTTCGACAGAATTTCCGAGAGAGAGAAGAGAGAGAAAGGAGAGAAACCAAAGAGAGAGAACTAGAGAGGAAGGGTCAGAGGTCCTCCCCAGCAAGTGCTTGGCGCTGCCGTAGATGGCGGGGCGCTGGCGAATCACGAGTTGGTCGTGACCTCCCCTTGCCATTCCAGTCATGTCGATTTATCATGAAGGCCTAAAACCGGTGATTTTTCGGGCCAACCAGTGGATTTTCCGAGGAAACGAACACCATAAACTTGAAGAAGGTGTGTTGGTGAACCTTTCCTTGGCATCCATTCATCTCGGAATCCTCATTTTAGCCTCCTTTTTCGAAGGTAAACATGATCAATTACTGCACTTTACATGTTTGATAAAACGTCCAAATAAATGACCGAATGCATTCTTGTGCGATTTTTGAGATCTATTCGTTTGAGAATGTTATTTAGATCCCATTTCGTGTTTTTGATCATGTAGTTTCTGATTATTTGCATTTTGAATCGATGAAACGAAAAAACATCCTAAGTCATCCTTAAAAAAATCTTCGCCGGAGACCCCAAAACCTCACCGAAGATTGATATGTGGCTATTGGCTGATCCAAGTAAGTTTTTCTTACTCCTTGGTTGATGTTTGATCGCTAGAAATAGCTGGGACGCTTTAGATTGAATGATTTGCATATTAGACGGGTTGTGTTTTGTGAGGATTTTCAGTGCTAAGTAGGATATTTCGAGCTCGAAAATCTATGGTTTAAGAATGTCAAATGATCATTTTAAGAGCCTATATGTGTAGAGGGGCATACGATGAAGGTTTTGGATCGAATGGAATTGCTAAAAAATGGCCGGAAGGTCATCGGAAACTAGGTTGAAGTCACTACCCCGACCATGTTAAAATTGAAAAACCCAGAAAATTATGTCAAGTATGGTGCTCTGAGCTTGAAAATAAAGCACTTAGGGGTGTCCAATGGCAGAAAACTTGGTATAGATGCATAGAGGGTTGATAGGTGAAGAATTTAGACCGGTTATTTTGGCCGAAGAGTCACCGGAATAGCAGCCAAACCTGCGGTTTCGAAATGGAAAACCAAGAATTAGTGCCTACAAGATGTTTGTTAAAATGCCTAAATGAAAAAAGACAAAATGGCGCGGTTTTGCCGTGCCTTGCCGCGCCTGCCAGAGAAAAAGACCGGCGTCCGGCGCCGGCGACAGCTGGTTCTATCTCGACCGAACCGGTCTGAACCGGTCCGGTCCGGTTCAATCCCCGGCGGGAAAAATGCAAAAAAATAAAAAAAAAAAAAAAATAAAAAATAGAAAAATTCTTTAAAAATTCTAAAAAATAAAAATTCACAAAAATTCTAAAATCATAAAAAAATTAGATTTTTTTTATAAAAATAGAAAAATTACAGAAAATTGGGAAAAATACCAAAAAAAATTTAGAAAATTTATAAAAATTTCAAAAATTCATAAAATATAAATAAAAATTTGAAAATTCTGAGAAAAAAAAAAAAAAAAAATAGAAAATTCACAAAAATTTCCAGAAAACATTAAAAATCATTTTCTCATTTTTTAAAAAAATTTCGAAAAAAAGAAAAAATCAAAAATCAAAAATAAAAAATTCTAAAAACTCACAGAATGATTAGTAATCATTGTGGTCAATCATAAAAAAAATGAAATTGGAATTTTTGAAGTGTCCAAATGACACAAAAAAAAAATTGAAAATTTTGAAAATCCACAAAATGATTAGAAATCATTGTGGCCAATCATAAAAAGCGAAATTTGGATTTTCCAAAATGCCCAAGTGGCATAATTTGGAAAATTCCAAATTTAAGGCTAAAACCCCTAAAACACCCTAAAAATGAAATGAACAAGCTGTTAGAGCTTTGGTTAGGGTTTTGATAAATTTTTCATTTCTAGTGACCAAATTAGGGTTGCTGTGATTGATTTGCCATTGGATGTGCGATAGATTTTTGGATGCTTAATTATTTGTCCATGATTAGATTAGTGAATTGAACTTAAGGATCCGTGTGATGCACTAAACATGTTATAATCGTTCTTAGGTACCGAAAGGGCATCAATG
Source organism: Syzygium grande (assembly GCA_024733475.1). Taxonomy (NCBI): domain Eukaryota; kingdom Viridiplantae; phylum Streptophyta; class Magnoliopsida; order Myrtales; family Myrtaceae; genus Syzygium; species Syzygium grande. The sequence continues at coordinate 14,714,962 of JAMXDD010000007.1, read as the reverse complement.
GTTTCAATTTGAGATCATTAATGTAATCAAGTCCCTTATCTAGAATCTTTGGTTCGTAGGATTACAATACTTCTCCCATACCACAATTAGGTTTCTAGTCGATCTACCGCAAATGACTAGTGGTGACTCCAAGTTTAAATTTAGATCATATAAATCTCGCTGTCACGTGAAGTATGGCCTGGGAGAGGCCCATATAAAAAATACTTCCATAAAAAAAGCACGCGAGCCCGTGGCGTGACAATAAGGTGCGCTGAAGTTAGGGTAGTTAGTTAGGAAACACCCCTGCGCATGTGAATGATTGATTGTGGTTGAATAGGTTATGTACTAATATTTATTTGTGATCACTAACCTATTCTTGTGTTGTAGAAAGACCCCTTAGAATACCAATATGAGTGCTCGGAACCCAGCTGCGACCTCAACCTCGAAAGGAAAGTCAAATCAAGACCCCCGAATAGACGGAATTCTGCAAGCTCTAGCGACCGTGGGAGAACTGTTGGGACAGCAGACCCAACAACGAATGCCTAATGCTGAGAATGTGGCAGCAAATGGAAATGGAAATGGTGGCCGTACAATGCATGGATTGGTCGAGCAATTCCTCAAGCTCCAACCCCCAATGTTTATCGGAACTAGAGATCCCGAAGAAGCGAAGTCCTGGATTGATAAACTCCAGAAGGCATTTGAGCTTTTGAGATGTTCTGAGGAAGAGAAAGTTACCTTAGCAGGCTATCAACTGCAAGGTAATGCCAGCTATTGGTGAAAAGCGACCAAGGAAATCGTGTTTCCAGAAAATACTGCTATCAACTGGAATACTTTCGTTGAAGCATTCAACGGAAAGTATTTGTTCGAATGTGCTCGTGACCGAAAGATGAAGGAATTCTTGCAACTTCAGCAGAACAACATGATGATGGACCAGTACGAAGCAAGATTCGCTCAACTGTCGAGATACGCCCTTAAATTTATTGAAGATCCAGTGGAAATGGCAAAAAGATTCCGAGACGGTTTGAACCCAGACATCCGGAGACAGTTGGTGCCGCTGAACCTCAAGGATTACAACGAGCTATATGAACAAGCCTAGCTAGTGGAGAAAGAGTCCCTAGAACGAGCTGCCACGGCGACTAACCAAGGAAAGCCCTATCATCCGGCTTCTCAATCCAACCAGCATCATGACAAGAGATCGATGTCGGGAGAAAACCGTTTCTCCACTCCTAACAAGAAGATCAAAAATTATGGAAATGCTCCTTGTCCAAAACAAACGGGAGTATGTTTCGGCTGTGGTCAACAAGGCCACTGCATAAAGGACTCCCCGCAACGGCAGTAAGTGAAGCAGTCATAACAACCACAAGCGATGCAACAAAAAGAAGTTCCACCGCATGATAATCGTCCTCCAGCTCAAGGAAGGATTTATGCAATTACTCAAGAGGAAGCGGAAAACTCCAAGAATGTTATTACGGAGATTTGATAAATCGGGTGATCGGAACTGTACTTATATTGTTTTATCATAGTATTTATGTACGACGTTTCAATATATTGAAAAATCCAAGCAAACAAACATAAGAAAAATTTTTAAGGATGGTAAAAGGTAAATCAGAGTGTCGCAACGGAAGCGTGGGAAGCCAAAGCTAGAAGATTTTCCATTAAGAAAATTTTCGACATTTTTTGAAAAAGCTAAACAAGGATACCTTCAGAAAGGAAGGTAGAATCCAATTGTAATAACGGTTATCAACAAAGCATCAAGATGGCGCCATTCGAGGCATTATACGATCGAGCTTGCAGAACTCCGGTCTATTGGAACGAGGTCGGGAAAAGAAGGTCGGGGGTCCAAAGCTAGTCCCACTCACCTTAGATGCTGTCCAGATAAGTAGAGAAAAACTTAGGACGGGACAAGTCGGTAAAAGAATTAGGCTGACAAGCGCTAGAAACCACTTTAGTTTCAAGAAGGCGACTATGTCTTTCTGAAGGTGTCACTAATGAGGGGTGTGTCATACTTCGGAAGAAAAGGTAAGTTAAGTCTCAGGTATGTTTTAAATTTCGAAGACCAAATTCTTTTAGAAGAGAAGAATTGTCACATCCTCAATTTCAGTCCCTGGAAAATGTCTATGGTTTAAATTTGATGGTTTTCTAATTGGAACTAAAATTTTTACTCTTGTTTTGGAAAACCTTATTTCGGATCCTTGGTACCCCTTCGTTTTGTTATTTTTGGGGAGACTTTTGTGATCTGAATTTCTAAACACTTTCTCTTGAAAGTTGTTCCAAACGCCATGAAGTTTTATATACTTTAATTTTAGAATTTTTAGAATTGATATGAGTGGTACGATGGCCTGATTTTTGAACCGTGTGAAATTGCCTAGAATGGATATTTTAGTGATGTTCACACCGTATTTATTTTCTACAAGTTTTTCTAGTCCGATTTTGGAAAAGTTTCCTTCATAAAAGTTGTTGAGAACGTCTTTTTCTATAACGTATATAAATTTGGGAATTTTCTGAGATGATTTGAATTCTGAACAGAGCTTACTTTAAAAACAAGAATTCTGTTCCAGCAAACTGTTTTTAGTCTGTATTTGAACTACTAAAAATGATATTTACAGAGAGATTCAGATTTTGTACTCTTCACGAAAAATGTTTTTTAAGGCCTTATTTATGACATATTCAAATTTGAGAATTTTTTAAGTCCATTTACTATGTTTTCAAGTTCGATTTCGTGAACAGTGCAAAGCTGTCCGGTTTTATCGGATTTCAAAGATTTAGCATTTTCTATACGAGAACGTTGGAATTTGGATTTGATGTCTTTTGGTGATATTTAAGGACATTATCGCACCAAACCTCAGGTTGAATAAGATTATTATACGTGTTTTGTTGTGGAAAACCCTCGGAAATCGTGGAATTGATTATGATGCGGGTTATGACTTAAGTGTCGATTAGTCGTTATTGTGCAAACCGATGGTGCTGAGTCATTGTGAGCCGAACCGACATTTCTAGAAGACCAAAATAGGCTCCGTGTTTTTTTTCGTTGGGAAGAAACTAGAAAATAAGGCTTTGACATGGTCAAAGCTTCTCCTTCAAGCTTCCATCATTAAGTTTCATTAATGCCATTAAATGGCCTTTGACTTAGAAGCCCTATTTGATGATGACAAGCATTAATAACCTTAGACTTTGGAGGTCCTATCATTATGGGACACAAGGCAAGGCCATTCGGCCAAGCCAAGGGGAGGTCGAGAGAGAGACGCCATTTGGCCAAGAGAGAGAGAGAGAGAGAGAGAGAGAGAGAGAGAGAGAGAAGCTAAGAGATAAGATCCTATTTAATGCCTCAATTGCTATTCATCATGACTTTTGACTATTGTGCATTAATGCACATTAATACTTAGCTTCTTGTCCAAGCCTATTTAGCTATAAGAAAGCAAGAAGCCTCACGTGAAATCCCCCCCTCTTGTCCCTCATCTCAGGCCAACATCTTCTTCTTCTCCCTTTGTTCTTGCTTTCTCACTTTTGACCGAGAAAGAGAGAAAAAGCTCACTAGCTAGCCCTTCTCTCTCTTGTGGTTTGATCGAGTGAGGAAGCCACGTCCAAGGTCGTGTGTTCATGTTTAAACCCGAGAACCATCGAGAATCGCCGAGACTCGCGTGTCCTTCACACGTCTCGTTTTCTCTAGTTCTTTTTTAATTGTTGAGTGAGTGAATTCCCTAATATCGGGAAAAGGATGTTGAGATGCATTGTGACGTGATTTGCTTGGACCGTTTCTCGGTTGTTTGGTTGGTCGTAGTTGGTTCATTTTTCGATTTGATCACGTTTCATGTTTGATGTTGTTTTGAGATAGAACCGAGTCTTGGTTTGTAAAGTGTGCACGATTTGGCCATGCGTGATGTTCTCTTGTTTGAACTTTGCTATTAATCTGTCATCAATGTAGGTGCGGTAAGGGCCGACTTATGTTAACGGCGATTGATATATCATCGCTTGATATTAGTGTTTCACTTGCTGAGTCTCCCCGACTCATTCCCCGTTATTTCCCTTTTCTTTTCAGGTCTGTAGGATGGCATCTCCCCCAACCTGCGTTGGCAATCCCGTGGAGCAGAGAGCCGAAGTACTCACCGTAATAGATGTTAGAAAGACCGCGCTTACTGTCAAATCACGATGCTTGTGATGATTTGCTGAGGGCCTAACGGACTTGGTGCTTCATCCGTGCGTAGGTTCAACAGTGCTTTAACGATGTGGGTGGGCCAACTCTAGGATAAAGCCATGGGTGGGATGTGAGATGGCCAGGCGGACGGGACTAGGGTGAAGGTGAAGAAGCGAGGAGAGAGAAGCTGTAGTGGGTATAGGTTAACCCAAGTCAAAATTTGCTATTTATAGTCGGCGATCAAATATGTGTTGTTTGCCATGGCCCGAAGGGCTTGTAAAACATGTTTGCATGAATTATAAACATAAGGTTTGCTCATGATGCTTTTTGTCTTATTTCCGCTGTGTGTATTGATTATGATTGTCCTGAGAAATGCTTCTGCTTGTGTGTAATGAAAGATAATAATGAATGGGTCGTCACGTGAATGACCCTGAGGTGGGGCATTATAAATTAATTTGGTATCAAAGAAGGTTCCTCTCCTGAAGTGCAAGTTCGATGTTGAGCCAAGAAGAGGCCATGGAATCCTAAAAGGACCCGATCTGATGAGAGTAGGGAGTGATCCCCAAGGTAGAACCTTATAAAGGAGTGGCTCTTGGCTATAAAGTGGATGCCTGGGCGTGAGGCCTGATCAAGGTGCGGCTTCTAGCAAGAGTGGTCGCCGGCGTTGAAGACTTGAGCAAAGGGCGGCTCCTGGCAGGCTTCTAGGATGATGGGTAAGAGAGGAAGAAACCGAACTATGCACTGAAATAGGGGAGAGCGATTCTAAAATTCAAGCGGAAATAAAGACTTGGAGTGATAAGTGTTGTCACATGATTTTTAGCTCATTTTTGTCATATTTTCAAAAATTTCAAAATTAGGTCTAGGGATCGTGGCCAAGCCTAGAAACCTATTTCTAAAGCAAAATAATATTTTTTTTATTATTTTTCTGCATTTTTTTCTGAATTTCTTTTAGTCAAAATAAGAAAGAAAATCAAGAAAAATAGTAAATGGAATAAAAAAATTCCATAAAAATAGTCAATAATTTTATTTTAAACCCAATTTCATAAATACATTGTCAATTTTGTAAAATTTCAATCGAGTATATGTTTTTTCCCAAAATTGGGCAAAATTAAACTCAAATTGAACCAAAAATAAAATTAATTTTTTTCTAGACATTTTTAGGTCATAGTGTCTTCACAACAATTGATCTTGGGACCTTTAATTGCATAATGGTCAGTCCAATAGTACAGTTTGATGCAAAAATCCAAAAATCCCCAAAATTTGATTAAAAATTGAGAATTTTGAACCTAAATTGGGAATCGTGCCCAAAATGAAATTACTGAAATTTGTGATTATCATTTCTGAGGTTAATCAGGGGTGGGCAATGCAATTTTGGCATCAATTTTGCCTAATCAAGTCATTAAGACCTTGAATTAAACAAAACCCTATTAACCCGAATATAAAATTGAGGAAATTTTCAGCACAATTATAATTAAAATTGGGGAAAATTGTATGTTTGGGTTCGGAACATGCTAGGAAATACAAATTGAGGTTTAATTTGAAAATTTTGGTCAAATTAAGGCTCAATTTGCAATTTTATACAAAACCGAGCTTCCGGGTCGGGCGGGTCAACTCGACCCGACTTGCACAGTGTCGTCTTCCTCACCCGGCCAGGACCCGTGCGAAAACCCAAAATAGAAACGGTTGAGCCCAGGAGTTCGTTGACGAATGCCAGTTAATATACACATTTGTAATTAGATTTTCTAGCTGGAAAATGTCCAACTGGCATCATTCAACGACTCTAATGGATTAACATTCGGTTCTAACCAAATTTTAGGGCTAGAATTGAAGAAACAAAAAGGAGAAAAAACTAAGAGGATGAACAGAACCTGTTCGACAGAATTTCTGAGAGAGAGAAGAGAGAGAAAGGAGCGAAACCAAAGAAAGAGAACTAGAGAGGAAGGGTCAGAGGTCCCCCCGCGAGTGTTTGGCACTGCCATAGACGGCGGGGCGCCGGAGAATCGCAAGTTGGTCGTGACCTCCCCTTGCCATTCCAGTCACGTCGGTTTATCACGAAGGCTTGAAACCGGTGGTTTTCCGACCAACCGATGAATTTTCCGAAGAAACGAACACCATAAACTTGAAGAAGGTGTGTCGGTGAACCTTTCCTTGGCATCCATTCATCTCGGAATCCTCATTTTGGCCTCCTTTTTCGAAGGTAATTATGATCAGTTACTGCACTTTATATGTTTGATAAAACGTCTAAATGAATGACCGAATGCATTCTTGTGTGATTTTTGAGATTTATTCGTTTCAGAATGTTATTTAGATCCCATTTTGTGTTTCTGATCACGTGGTTTCTGATTATTTGCATTTTAGATCGGTGAAATGAAAAAACATCCCGAGTTGTCCTTAAAAAAAATTTTGCCGGAGACCCCAAAACCTCACCAGAGATTGATATGTGGCTATTGGCTGATCCAAGTTAGTTTTTCTTACTCCTTGGTTGATGTTTGATTGCTAGTAACGGCTAGGACACTTTAGATTGAATGATTTGCATATTAGACGGGTTGTGTTTTGTGAGGATTTTCAATGCTAAGTAGGATATTTCGAGCTCGAAATCTATGGTTTAAGAATGTCAAATAATCATTTTACGAACCTATATGGGTAAAGGGACATACAATGAAGATTTTGGATAGAATGGAATTGCTAAAAAATGGCCGGAAGGTCATCGGAAACTAGGTTGAAGTCACTACTTCGACCATGTTAAAACTGAAAAAGCAGAAAATTATGTCAAGTATGGTACTTTGAGCTTTAAAATAAAGGGCTTAGGGTTGTCCAGTGGCAGAAAACTTGGTATAGATGCGTAGAGGGTTGATAGGTGAAGAATTTAGACCGGTTATTTTGGTCGGAGAGTCGCCGGAATAGCAGTTAAACCTGCGGTTTCGAAATGGAAAACCAAGAATTAGTGCCCACCCAAGAAAAAGGCAAAACAACACCGTTTTGGCGTGCCGTGCCGCCGGACCGTGGAAAACAAAGCAGTTCCATCTCGACCGATGGCTTGAACCGGGTCTAGTCCGGTTCAATCCCGGCGGGAAAAATTCTAAAAATAAAAAAATAAAAAAATAAAAAATTAGAAAAATTCTAAAAAAATTCTAAAAAATAAAAATTCACAAAAATTCTAAAATCAAAAAAAATAGATTTTTTTAGAAAATTAGAAAATTTACAGAAAATTCGAAAAAAATACAAAAAGAATTTAGAAAATTTATAAAAATTTCAAAAATTCATAAAATACAAATAAAAATTTGAAAATTCTGAAAAATAATAAAAAAAAAAAAAAAATTGAAAAAATTGGAAAATTCACAAAAATTTCCAGAAAACATTAAAAATCATTTTCTTGGTTTTAAAAAAAATTTCGAAAAAATAAAAAATTCTAAAAACTCACAGAATGATTAGACATCATTGTAGCTAGTCATAAAAAATGAAATTGGAATTTTTGGAAGTGTCCAAATGACACTAAAAAAAATTGAAAATTTTGAAAATCCGCAAAATGATTAGAAATCATTGTGGCCAGTCATAAAAAGCGAAATTTTGATTTTCCAAAATGCACAAGTGGCATAATTTGGAAAATTTCAAATTTAAGGTCAAAACCCCCTAAAAAACCCTAAAAATGAAATGAACAAGCTATTAGATCTTTAGTTAGGTTTTTGATAAATTTTTCATTTCTAGTGACCAAATTAGGGTTGCTGTGATTGATTTGCCATTGGATGTGCAATTGATTTTTGGATACTTAATTGTTTGTCCATGATTAGATTAGTGAATTGAACTTAAGGATCCGTGTGACACACTAGACATGCTATAATCGTTCTTAGGTACCGAAAGGGCATTAATGGTTTCAATTTGGGATCATTAATGTAATCAAGTCCCTTACCTAGAATCTTTGGTTCGTAGGATTGCAGTACTTCTCCCGTACCACAATTAGGTTTCTAGTCGACCTGTCGTAAATGACTAGTGGCGACTCTAAGTTTAAATTTAGATCATATAAATCCCGCTGTCACGTGAAGTACGGCCTGGGAGAGGCCCATATAAAAAATACTTCCATCAGAATAGCACGCGAGCGCGTGGCGCGACAAGCTTGGCGACTCCACTGGGGAATCTTAAATTTCTAAGTGGACTTAGGCCTAGGTAGAACGATATGCATGTGTTTGTGCTCGCAAGGATCTCAAGGTACATCCCATTAATGAAGTGTTAAATGGTGATGCAGGTGGGAGGTATAAGGAGTGTAGTCTATGCTTACCTTTGTTTTGTAGGATAGTGTTGGGATTATATGTGATGTTGACCAACTTTTAGAAGTGTTGTTTGGTTATAAATTGTTGTGCTTGACTTTAAATTGCTTTAGCTCTACACTTCTCGCACACACTATTCGTGGTCCAACCTCGGCTACATTTAGGATCACCCTTAGGAGGTATGTGTTTAGGCGAAACTATGAGCCGATTGCTCATGTGATCATTTAAATACAATACCGACCACCAAGATGGAATAATATTCCATTACCTTAGGCCGATTGCCTATTGGAATGGAATCCCTTGTCCATTAAGGTGGTGACTTTGAGCCTTTAGTATATCCTCACCCTTTTTAGGTGTCAAAACCTCACTTATTGCATGTGCTTGTCTTTGTGGTTGGTATACCTAAAACCAAACCAAAAGGCGTTAGTAAGTAAGTGTCGTTCCATTTCTCTCATCTTTTCAATTATGCAAAGTTAGTTGATACAATTTTGTTGAAAAATGCTCAAATGACAATCAATGTTTGGACAAAATGCCTTTTCGTACTAGAATGAATGAATAGGGCGACATGCTCCATTTGGTCACATTTTTCATTTTTATATGGAATGTATAGGTCTATGATGATTTTCAATGTAATTCAAATAGATCGAATACTCAAGATGCAACAAGTACAATCCCATTTGCCGAAAGTTTACTTTCGATGTATTCAAAGTTGTAAACCATAGGTTAGTACTTTATGGTCAAAATGGAGCATGTCAAAAGGCATTTGCTTTAAACATTGGTTTCATTCACATTTTCAAGTATATGCTCTTTTAAGGCATAAATGGATTGGAAGTGACATTTGTATCACGTCATAGAAATGCAAATGTACTTTACCTCCATTTTATCCATAAAGGAACATATAATTAAAATGGGGGCATTTAAAATTAATCAATGGTGACTAATAATGAACTTTTTGCATGATTAGATCGAAATGGGGAAACTAGATATACAAGTCATCCCAATTCCAAGAAAAGAGCTTTTGGAATGGTGGGTGAACATGACCAAGGAAAACAAAGCCTATGTGAAGGAAAGATTGGGGTACTTGTTCAAGCTCATCAATCTAGAGTATCAAGTGAGTTTGATTCCAGCATTATCCCATTTTTGGGAAGTTACCACCGCCACATTCCAATTGAGCGAGCATGAGGTGGTAATAACATTGGAAGACTATAAAGCAACCATTGGGGTTGATTTCGAATAAAAAATCGTTGAGCCCCCAGTTAGATTGAAACCCACGAGTGTCATAGCCGAATTTTAGAATTTGAAGACTTTTCAAGTGGAAAAGTTGATCAAGTCAAATACCCGGAATTTTCCTTTATCCTACTTGGTAGCTAATTACTCCAAATTGCCAAAGGAAATTGGGAATACTTCCGCAAGAGTTTTCATCCTTGCTTTCTTCGGGTTTGTCTTATTCCCCACATCAAGGACCGAATTGAATCCTCTTGTTGCGGTGATTGCTAGGCAAGCTTGCCTAAAGTGGGATTTCTCTAACATGCTTTTAGTTGAAACCATCATCTCTTTAAGCAAATACCAACGTCACCAAAAGGGTGTACTTCAAGCCTCCGCCGGATTACTTTCTGTATGGTTCATTTCCCATATTTGACCTTGGGAACGTCATATGTGCATTAAGGAGATTGACTCATCTACCAACCCTATTGAGAAGTATTTGAAGCTCCAAGACAATTGCCAAAATACTGTTTTCATGAGTGGGCAAATTTCATTAGGACATTGACTCCTAACCAATTCCAATGGAGAATTCAATGGCCAAAGATAATGACAGCTCAAATTACTTGTCAAGAAGGTAATTTAATACCGTTGCTTGGATTGAATGGTGGAACTGCTTATTGCCCATTAAGAGTGGTACGACAGTTTGGAATGATTCAACAAGTTCCACCTAGTTGGCGTCCCAAAGAGTTCACATTTGATATACTACAAAAATCTCGATCGGAGAAAGAAAATAAGGAGTTGCAAATGAAGGTTTAGAAGATCATGTATTCCTTGAAGAAATTGACCAAGCAAATAGTGCAATGGCTCGAGGATCTACAAGGAGAGATGAAGATTTTCTTGGTATCCAAAGAGTACATAGAATGGTTGAAGGCCAAAAGACCGATCGACGTCGAACCATATGTACCTTTGAGTATTATTACTCATGCTGATGAGCCGTACATTCCAGAGTATATTGTACCGAGCATGCCCGGTGTTGAGCCATATGTTCCCGAGGAGGTTACAATTGACATGGAAGAATGGGAGATACGAGTCGAGGAATATAAAGAGATCGAAGCTACCTTAGCTAGCAAGAAGCCTAGACTTGTTTAAGCTAGTAATCCCCCATTTCGATGTAAAGCATTGTAATATGGATCTTTAAAAACAAAGCAATTACTTGAAAAATAATTGTTTAATGAATGTTTTAAAGCACATTTCGCATAAAAGAAACAATCACCATGGATTATAATTTTTTGAATGGTATGATTTCTTGAAAAAGACACTAATAAGAAGATTTATGCAATGCTAAGGCTTGTGTAAAATTTCTTATCGTTGTTAATCACAAGAAAACATACAATTGAAAGAATATAGGTCTTCATATCTACTTCATCAATTCTAACATCTCGATGATTTTCATGGAAGCGGGTTGTTTAGCAACGGAAGGTAGAAGACTTCGAACTCGTTTGCAAATAAAAATGGCTGAGGAAGAGACTCGCACTCGGCTAGATAAAGTAGAAAACCAATTGACACAAATGGTTGCCATGATGAGAGAAATGAAGGCTTTCATGATAGCTGCGAAGGGATCCTATCCTATTGTCTCAAATCCAAAGGTTGCGCTTGAAATAATGGATTTGAAAGAAGACATTTGGATCAAAAAGACATCTAAAGATGAAGAAGAGGCCAAAAGATTGGCCAAAATTGAAGAATGCCTTGCAAGCCAACGATATAAGCTTCAAAGGCTCACCATGTTGGTGAAGGATGGTGAAAGAGTTGAATGGTCGTTGAAAGAAGAGAAATGTCAAAAAACGATAGCACGAAGACTTTATCTTGAGAAGAAGGATAAAGAGCATGTGCGTAACGTGGCTATGATGTTTAGACCCAATGTTAATCAGGCTTCATTCCAAAACAATCAAACGTCCCTCGGAGAAATCCAAAACAATTTAAGCCAAAGAAAGGACTCGTAAAGCAATTTACTCCGTTGCCACGGCCCTTGTCGAAATTGCTACCGATCCTGTTCGAAAAGCATTTGGTGGCTAAAGAAGTGTCACGAGATAATCCTACAAGGTTTCCCTGGTATGATGAGTCAAAGACTTGTACATATCACATGGGAGAAAGAGGACACGATATGGATGATTGTATAGTCTTGAAAAACAAAGTTTAGCAACTCCTCGACAAGAAGATATTAAGCTTTCAAGAGCCAGAGCCAAATTTGCATTAGAACCCTCTTCCTGAGCACAGTATAGACCTTACAGAAGAAGAAATAATAAGGCTTGACAAGAAAGATGAATATGGGTCCATTTGGCAACGTGCCAAACAGTGAAAATTTCTATTCTTTTATTCCCAGAAATAGTTTGGGAACAAAAATGCATTTGGTAAACGCATTTGTTTCCGGGCACATTTTTGCAAAAATTTGTGTCAAGAAACAGTTTTGGAAGAGAAACAAGAAGTAAAAAAAGTTGCTTCTTGTTTTTCGGCACAATTTTGAGAATCAATTTTTTTTCTTTTTTTTTCTTTTTCTTCTTTTCTTATTTTTGTGTTGTTCTTTGTCCGCTAGGCTGGGTCACGGCCACCACCATTAGCCTCAGGGCCGACGAGGGTGTCACTCCACGACCGCTGGGGCAAGGGCCTTCGTCGACGAGGGCGAGGGCCGACCCCAGCCGGCCCAGGCGAGGCGGCCCCGCCGTGAGATCGCAAGGCTTGGCCTTGCCAGATTAGTCACTGGCGGCCGCGACCCACGGTGACGACCGACTGCGGTCGCGACGGCATGAGGATCCAGCCCCCGCCTAGCCAGCAGGCGATCTCCCGCACGGCGGGCCGGCGAGGGCCATGACGCCGTCGCCGCCGATAAGGCTGTGGTCGGTCATCACGCATCGCCATGGCCAAAGAAGAAAATGGGTAAAAGAAAAAAAATAATTCAAAATATTATTTGGGAACAAAAATTTTGTGTAGTTACCAAACGCATTTCTATTCTTTTCTAGTCTAGGAATAGAAATTTTAGACAATTACCAAACACCTTAAAATACTCAAAAATTATTTTTTTTTTGGGTAAGGTAAGGATTAATATAAACTTTTCAATGAATATACAAAGGACTTTGAACACAAAAAACCCCGCACCTAAAGAGACATAGAAGGGTGTCCCGACTAGTGCAAGGGTGTACGGACTAGCCAAAGCAAAAACAGCAATACAAGGGATGTAGACCAAGGCTAAACAGTAGCCAACAACAAACGAAAACCAAAGCTAAAACACCACAAGGGATTACACAAAGATAGAAGGCGAGATGCCCCAAAATCAGATTGGATCCTTCTGTTTTGAGGGGAATCTTGAACAGTCTTGTAGGATAACCCTCTATCCCTAACGAGCTTAGAAAGGTGCGCATGAATTGCCGGCACAAATAGGAATTTATTCCTGAAGAGAATGTGGTTACGTCTGTCCAAATGATATAGCACAGTGCCCCAAAGGAGAAACGAGCAATACGCTGGTGAAAGCTATTACCACTTACGGATCTGACAGCCCACTATAAGTTCTCTTGCCACGATCTATTACGCTAAGATAGATTACAGTTTCTTGCCCAAAATAAGGCTAGGGAACCCGTGATGGCGCACCCAAAAAATAGGTGATCAATAGAATTCGGTCTATATCTACAGAATGCACAAATACCTTCCGAAATTCTACGATATTTCAGTAAAACAACCTGAGTAGGTAGCCTATCCAGAGTGATGAGCCAAAGTAAGAACCCATACCTTGGCGCAATATTATGATCCCATATGAACGAGCTCCAAGGAACAGTCAGGCTTTTGTTCCTGATCAACTCCTAAGCTGAGGCCGTTGAGAAAATACCGGAGGGATGCCCTTGCCATATTAATTTATCCGGCCTGTCCCCATGTAGGATAGGGATAGCATCTGTCCAAGAGTGAAAGGTTTGCAGAATGTTAAAAGACTACCAATCGGAAGAAAGGAATTCCTGGACCGAGGCATTTCTGGGAATGCCAGAACAATAAATATCTCTATTAGAGAAGAACTCATAAAGGGGTCCTTTAGGATGCCAAAAATCAAACCAGAAAGATGTTGACGATCCATCCCCAATCTGCCATTTAAACTGTAGATGGAAATCCTTCCTGAGGTCGAGGATTTTCTTCCGCGCCCAAGAACAAAAAGTCGGCTTGGGCGCAACCCAGAAATTCTTTTTCTTGAGAAAGGTGGAATGGATTCACTTATGCCATAAAGATTCTTTATCCGTGAATAGGATCCAGATATGCTTGAGCATTACCGCCCTATTGCAGTCAATGAGCCTGGGTATACCCAAGCCACCTTCCTTTTTTGGTCGGCACACATTAGACCACAGGACTTTAGCCCGCTAGCACCCAAGTCTGGGCCCTTCCACAAGAATTGTTTGAGAATTAATTTGATCCTCGCTAATACAGAAAGGGGGATAGTGAAAACACTAGTCCAAAAGACATGAATGGAGTGGAGGACCGATTTAATAAGTTGCAGTCGACCAGCAAATGAAAGAAATCATTAAGACCAAGACCAAGCTCTAGCAGTTATGGAGTTAACTAGAGAGGTGCAATCAGTCTTACTTAGCCTAGTCGCAGTGACAGGCACTCCTAGGTACCGAAAAGGAAGCGTACCTTCATTAAATCCAAAGAGAAACCGAATATGATCACGAAGCTCTGCCAATCCACCAGATATAAAGATCTCACTTTTGTTGGCATTTGGAATAAGGCCAGACCATTGAGAAAATAAGGTTAGGCCTTCCTTCATGAGAGCAGTTGCGGTCGCATTTGCCTCCATAAAGAGGAGGACGTCATCCGTGAAGAAGAGGTGAGTAAGGCAATTAGCTTTACATCTCCAATAAAATTTGAAGCCAGGGAGCCGAGCCTTAGAATTAAGAATCCTAGAGAACACCTCCATGACCAAGGTGAATAGATAGGGCGACAACGGGTCCCCTTGGCGGATGCCTCTTTCACTAGAAAAGAAGCCATGAAGTTCCCCATTAATGGCTATAGAGAATTTTGGGGATGTAACACATCCCATCATGAGTTTAACGAGCCTGGAGGAAAGCGGAAAGTTTCCAGCACCAACTTCAAAAAGGCCAAATCAACCGAGTCATAGGCCTTCTGAAAATCCACCTTGATAGCACATTTAGGCGAATATGGCTCATGGTGGAAGCCAGCAAAAAGCTCTCGAGCAAGTAGGATATTATCACCTATCCTACATCCTTTAACAAATGCATTTTGGGAAGGGCTAATTATCGAAGGTAGTACTGAGGCAATTCTATTTGCCAGAATCTTAGTAATGCATTTATAGACCGTATTACAACAAGCAATGGGACGAAAGTCGCTCATGGAGGAGGCATTAGGTACCTTCGGTACAAGTGTAAGAATAATGGTGTTTACCTCCTTCAATAAAGAGCCTGAGCGGAAGAAATCCTTGATTGTCGCAATGATAGAGGAACCTACAATTTCCCAAGATGAAATAAAGAAATCCACGTTGAAACCATTGGGGCCCGAAACTTTTCCTTTAGTAAGGGAAAACATGGTGTTGCATATCTCAACATCTATGACTTCCTGAGAGAGGAGAAGTATCCGTTCATCGGTAAGGACTCTCTCCACTACAAGGCTGATTTCCACAAGGGAAGGCCGAACGGTTGTAGAGCTAGCGACGAATAAGTTCTGAAAGTGGGAAACAATATGTCTGATGACCATGGGCGAATCACTAAGGAGGACACCATCATTATCATAAACCGAGAGGATACGATTATGAAGTTGCCTCTTTTTGACAAAATGATGGAAATATTTGGAGTTTCTATCTCCGTCCTTTAACCATCTAATCCTAGATTTCTACTTTAGAAAGCCTTCCTCCTGAAGTCTGAGCGTGGAGAACTCCTGAAGATGTTCTTTTTCTAGTGATGCCAGCCCTGGATTAAAAGAATCAGCGGCAATGGCTTGTTGAGTGGACTCAAGATCTAACCTGGCCTGGGCAACACGAGTAGAGATATCCGAATAAGCATCCCTGTTGAGTTGTTTAAGGCGTCCTTTAAGTAGCTGAAGTTTCCGGCATAAGACAAACATGTGCGAGCCACTCATTTGGGAACTCCAAACCTGGGATACAATATCTGAGAAAGATGGGTGAGTCATCCAAAAATTGAAGAATTTAAATGGCTTCCTGGAGAGAGTAGCAGGAGCGATTCTGATTAATATTGGAGTATGATCTGAAACACTCGGTGCTAGGAATCTTGCCTCTGAAAAGGAGAACATATTGGCCCACTGGTCATTGATTAAAGCTCTATCAATTTTCCTTTGTTTGCGAGTGGCTCCTGAAGATGTCGACCAAGTGAATCTATGGCCAATATGCCTCAAATCCTCCAAACCGGACTAGTCTAGGCATATGCCAAATTCATCAAAAGCAGGAATCCAAACATTAAAGCTGCCCAGTCTATCCGAATTACACCGAATATCATTAAAATCCCCTGCTACCAACCAAGGATCAGACTCAAAATGATCATTAGAGTTCACAAGGTCCTCCCAAAGGGAGTGGCGAGCAACAAAGGTGTGATCACCATAAACTACTAAAAAAATACAAGTCATATTCAGAGCCAAGAGGTGAGCATGGTAGTGAATCACTTGGGAAGACATAGAGAGAACTCCCAAATCTACCTCGTGAGGTTTCTAGCCAATCCAATTCCTACCACGAGGAGAAAAGTCATAATTGGCAATCCAAGTCCAACCCGGTAATAAACCACGGGAAATATTACCAAAAAGAGACGGATTAACCTTAGTCTCCAAGATGCCGAGGCACGATATATTATGAGTATTAACAAAATTTCTAATCTCAACTTGCTTAAGAGGGTTAACAAGACCCCTAATGTTCCATACCCCAAAAAACATATAACAAGTGGAAGGAGATTACCGCCTTATAGTGCCTCCCCGTCTCTTTGGTTTCGGTTTGGCCCGCTTGGCAGTGGAGGGGCTACTCAATAAGGTGGGATCTTTTATCAAGGGATCAGGCGGAAAGGAGAGGCCTACCTGGTCAGGGACACCAGTTAAGGCCTAAACGAGCACAGAGGAAGGGCTTACTGTGCTTGGAATAGGAAGACCAGATACCCTTTCCGAAGCTTCAGGAATACATTTTTGATTTACAGGATCCAATACACCAACTAAGTCCTTAACGGGATCGGAGGGGGGGCCAACACAGTCTGGAGAAGGCAGACGATGTACCGGTTCCAGAGTTTCAGAGATATCCTTACATTCTACCCGCTTGGAACTAAAGGAAGTAGGGGAGGCCAATTCCTTCTCCGATTCGCTATCTATCTCACTTGCTGAATCATCTGAAGACTTATTCGAGTCAGAAGATACCGAAGGGGAAGTCGAAGAAGATAGGTCATCCTTTCCAATATCAGGGAGAGAAGTAGGGGGATCAACCTTCAGAGCCGAACCTGAATGAACAGCATCAGGTGCATAAACCATGCTCCTGGGTTTTCCAGACCCCTTTCTCTGGCTTACCATCTGCCACGGTTTTCCACTAGGGAAGGGGGAGCTAAAGGGGCAGAAGGGTGGGTATAGTTCTCCTTCGGAGCTCTTGTTACCATGCTTGGATCAGGGCATTTATGGCCGAAAGTGCCACAGGTTGAACAGGAGATAGGCCTCCATTCATATTCAACTTTGATAATCCATATTTCACCGTTGATATTAACATCAATCGATTCTAGCATGTTTTGGATGGCCATGATGTCTATGCATACCCTTGCATAAGAAAGCATCCTCATTTTCTCAGTTTGAGAGTCCACATGAAGTGGTTTACCAAGAGCACTAGCAATAGCACTTATACTAGAAACTGACCATAAAGCATAAGGAATATCCCTAAGCTTAACCCATAAAGGAATGGACTGGTGTTGATCCTTAACGAGCCTTAGGTTGGGGTGCCATTGTTTTAGGATCATAGGCACACGCAAGATAGTGATAGGGCCTCCATCAAGGACTTTCCGACAAAAAGACTCGTCGGGGATATGGAAGAAATAAAAACCATCCACATTTGCTATACCATCCACAAGATTATTTCCCTAAACATTCTTAATTGCGGACTCAGTGAGCTTAAAGGGAAGCTTTTTGCCCGCAAAATACCCAATAAGGCATTCTTTCCATTTGGGATTTGAATCAGCCAAAATAGCTTCTAAAATTTGCACCAGCGATTTACCATCAACAAAGGTTGGAAGAATAAAGGAGAGGCCATATCCTCTTTTAGCAGTCCTTGCAACAGCTGCCCAAGAACGTTGACCAAGTTGTGGATGGGGTTCCTGAGGAGGATATTTAGTTGGTGTCTTCCCTTTACTGTTGCTTCGAACAGTACCAGAATCAAGAGTAATGTGCTGGTTTATAGAAGTTCCAGCAATGTTCAATGAATTCTGGGAGGGGAAAGGCCTGGACCTTCCCCTACTACAACCTCTGCTGTGAGACCTACGACCTTGGGGTTCTTGGGCTAAGGATCTTGTAGGCACAGCCAAGGAGGAAGATCTTCGATTGGCATCGGAGGTGCCAACATTAACTGATATGGAGATTTTAGGTAAGGCATTAGACGTGCCAGCTTCCGCTGAGGCTTCAACAGATTGTTGTGTCTCTTGTTCCACACGAATAGTGGGATGCGAGGAAACTTCAGGTTTACCAGATTTGTCCATGGCAGGGGCTTTAGCAGTAAGAAGATTCTTAACCAAACCATGCTTTGACTTAGCATTTAAACCTGTGTCTTTCAGTGGTGGATCCATTACTGAGGGAATTCCAGCCAAATACCTTTAAAAGATTATAGACATCAGATAAGCCACCGAGTAAAGAACCCAGCAAGTCCAAATGGCTTCCAGAAAATCCAGAACTTCCAATAAAGAGGAACAAGTGCTGCGAATTCCGGGATAAATCACAAATAGAAACCAATGTGCAGCAAAACCCAGAGAGCCAGACCGCCTTCCAGAACACCCAGAACTTCCAAGAAACCAGAACTTCAAAACGATTTCCCGAAACCAGGACTTCTTCCCCAACCAGTAGGCACAAATTGTGGAAATTCCCCTGAAGAAAGGAAAATTCCTCTTAGTGACTCCAGTCACCAAGACCAACTAAAACCAGTATCACAACCTCCCCACAAATCCAGAACCCTAGTGGGTGAACAATCGCATTCAAAGGCAATGAACAGTAATGTCCGCAGCAAAAATCGAGAAATCCTAGATCTGTTCACCCACTCAAAGGAATGCACCGCATGGTCAGCCAGAGGAGAATGATAAGAAGTAATACCTGGCGACCTTAACCTTCGATTTCCGAAAGAGTCAAGTCAACAGGACACCAAGAACACAGAAACCCCAGACGGGTGCACAGTAACATGCAACGAGCAAGACCAAATCTGTTCGTGTACACCAGAGAAGGCACCGAACGAGCAATCCAAGGAGTATGTTGGGGAGGATCACCTTACGACCCTATCCACCAAATTTCAGACAAATCGAGCCATCAGAGCACCCAAAATCAACGAAAATTCAACCGGGTGAACAATGCAAGAGGATCCAGACCGAGAGAGAACTTAGGCAGCTGCAATGAACAATACCCGAGTAAAAGTGAAAAGTCTCTTTCTGGCTAATTCTTTAATACTCAAAAATTGTTTCCGGGCACAGAATAAAAAAAAAAATCATTTCTGTTCAGAAATAGTTCCCAGGCACAGAATGGTTCTCATGCGCACCCTATGAGGCCAAATTAAAGACTGCTCGACAAGGAGATGATCGCTTTCACCGTGAAACACTCTTAAAAGGGAAAATCATAAACAACTTGAAAGAAGATTCTGGTAAATACAACTTCCAAGTAAAGTATACTCTATCGCCATTAGCTTTTACAAGTGAAGTAATTGTGCTCGATGGATGGGGGGTATGGACGATGAGCTCATCAAACAAGAAGAGATTCCTTCCTATGACAAAGAGGATCAATTTGAAGAGCGAAAAGAAAGGATTCGGCAGGGTGAAAAGAGATTTACCCAAACTTCATTTGAGCAAGGTAACGCTGTAGACCTCCTTGGTCAAGACAGTGGAAAATACAATTTCCGTGTTAAGTACACACCCCCACCCTGGGCTTTCAAAAACGAAACTATCGTGCTCAGACGGATGAGGAGGCATGGATGAAATCCCAATCAACAAATTAAGTTTTGAGGAGAAAGAAGATCAAGACGAGAAGATGAAGAAAAAGGCTCGCCAAGGAAACAGACGATTTATTCGCAAGCACGAAAACAAGGCGAATTTGTGGATTATCTGGAATAAGATAGTGGCGGTATAATTATCATATCAAATACATGCCACCTTCATGGGCATCCAAAGAGGAAAAGACCGAGCTTGACACGCTGGGTTTATTCGAAGAGGACATTATCAATGTTGTTATAACTGAGGATGAAGACACCTATGCACTGGAGTAGGAAGATTCTTTTGATCCCTTTCCTTATTGTTGCCTTTACAATTTGTCTATTTCATGATTGATGTTGTTTCAATTCAGTTGAAATTTACATTTCTTTCATATAGATGTAATTGCATTTTTCAAATTCAATAAAAGTGTTCAAAGTTTTGTTAAGGACATATGGAAACAAAATCAAACCAATGATGAATATTGCTCTCATACTTGAGGTTTGAGGCTTTGGGTTTCCATATGATTCCTCATTGTGAAAACAATTTTGAGAGCAATGATGTGCAAGAATATGAGGACTAGCTCTATCTTCTTGGTCCTTCCAAAATTGATTTCAAAATAATTTTTTGAAATGGTTTTTTTTCATAAAACCTCATGCATCAAGTTCATTCTAGATGATATCAAGATGTTCTGCTCATGAAATAAAGTTGAACATTTCATAAACAAGATTGGCACCCTTTATAACATGTGCATATCATGCATTCCATAGAACATAGAACATATTCGTTCATTTTGCAGGATATGACAAAAGGAAATTTGAGATGACTCAAGATTTCTAAAATCCTTCAATAGAGTTAGAAAACAAAAGAGAAGTGTCATTCTCAAATTCACTTTTCTCAATGTTGCTTTCTAACATACTTTTCCCTTTTATCATCCCCAGGGAATTCAAAGGAAGGAAATTACGAAAAAATCCTCAATGGAATCAAACTAGAAGCACATAAAAGTTGGCGGTATTGTTCCAATTGATGATGAGGATTGTGCAAATAAACTCTAACACTTGATTTTTAATCCTTGTAGAATTTTCACCAATCCAAAAGGGGTGAGTTGTCATTCAAAAGGATTCCAATTTCCCAAGTGGAGTAAATCAAAACAAGAGATCAAAAGAGATAATCTTTCACGAATGATCAAGACAAGACTAACAAGAGGTTGGTTGTATCGTTTCAATAAAAATGAACAATACTTGAGCCAACGTTAACACTGGATTTTAATTTTACAGGGATCTCATCAAGCCGATCAGGTAAGTATCCTCAACCCATGAATTTAAGCTCCGAATATTTCATTTTCAAATCTCCAATGGAGCAAATTAATGTAGAAGTTTGAAAAGATGATTTTTCTTGAAAACTCAAATCAAAACAATCAAGAGGGATATTAACAAGCTGATCAACTAAGTATCCCTAACTCGAAAATTTGGGTCTCGAAGAGGTTAATTTTCTTGAAAAATGAAGCTTCTTTTCCCCAAGTGGATTAACATGAAAATTTGTTTCAAAGATTACCTCAAAAGTGCTTTAAACAAAAAGTTTTGAAACACACATTCTTTGAGCATGCATTACGCATCAGAATTCCTTAAAAAGGAAGTTTTGACGAAAGTTATGAAAAATTTCAGAGAAAAAGTTTGGATCAAATCAAATGGAAAGACCTTCAAATGATGAAAGGTAAGCCATATCCAAACACGTCCCCTATACACTCGAGTGAATGGAAGGATGAGTATCAGAATGAGAGAAAACCTCATCTAAAGGAAATAGGGGATATTCGCAATGATTACATGAACTGAAATGATGAAAGGCGATCATTTCATCATCCCAAACACATGATTATCCTTTGCAAACCAAATTTGAGCCTAAATAGTGGAGAAATTTCCAAAAAAAATGACCCTGTTAAGAATCACCCCACACTGGGGTAAATTATGAGGTTCATGATTGACATTTATGGAGAATAGGATCAAGAAAGATTTTATTGCATATACTTGCATCAATCTTTTTGTGATAACTTTAGATGAATTCATATGGAAGCTCACAACATCCCAAGAGAAAGAAGAGCATTTCGTTTCCATATCCCAAACACATTATCCTTTGCAAAGCCCAATTGAGCTTGAATATTCATTTCAAAACCCATATTGGTGATCATCTCCTCACAATGGAGCGTGATATATGATCCACCTAGATCGACAAAAACCAAAAAGCATGACAAAGAGTCCTTAGAGCTCAAAAGGTCAGAAAGCCAAAAGAATTAAAATTACAAGTGCAAAAGAGTCTAGGGCAAACTTTCATTTCCACCAAATCCTCGGGTACTGTTCACATCAGAATGCTCTCAAAGGGTCTCCCGCGGGTAATGTTCACCCGCCGGTTTTCCGGTGATTCTAGTTGATTCCGGCGACAGTTTGGGCTGAAATTTGGAGGGCAGGCCCTTCGGTCCCTCCTCTATCAACCCTCTGAAGGAATCTTCCCCTCGTCCAGCTCTAAAGCTGGGTTTCCAGATCTGACCGTCGCTATTCTTTGCTCTCCCTCGCGTGATACTCGAACGAATTGAGTCGTGGTTCAGGTTTGGTTTCTATGATTGTCTACCTTGGCTTTGAGCTTTCCCCTCCGTTTCCTGCCTTCTATTGGGGCTAGTGAATTGGTTGGCACGCGATTGAACTGTGGAGACCAGCTGCGAGTGAAATGCTCCCCTGTTCTAGAACTGATATTATTGGCGATTTGATTGGAGCTGGATTGAGTTCCAGATTAGGCTAGCTATATTGCTGCTGAGTTGGAGCTGGTAGTTGTGTTTCAATGGTAGCATTAAATTGGGGAACCTTCTGATGCGCATCCTTTTTTACACTCTGGAACTGGTGTGCTGACTGTTAGGTGTTTGAGTTAATGTCCAGATGGAGTTTCCTCTTCAAACGTCTGAACTTCCACCGGCTGTGGAGACTGAACTTCCCCCTGATACTGAGGCATATCGGGCGGCAAATGGTTCTGGTTTGAACACTTCAGCTGCTGTACTTGAAGGAACCTCTAAGATAGCTGAACATAGAGGTAAATCAGTAGCTTTCACTAGTAAAAGCCCCCCACTGGAACCAAGTTCATCCAGAAAGGTTTTGCAAGGCGTAGCCGCAGCAGGGGCCGATCAAAAAGTCGTCATCCCCACCCTAGACAGGCCCTTATTGCTAGTCCCCCTGGCGGTTATGATCTTAGAACAAATGCAGCAAGCCAGCAACCTATTCTTCTGAGACGACCAGAACTTGGGCTAATGTGGCGAGAGTTCTAACCAAAGGTTATAATCTAGCATTTGTTCCACCTTCTATGGAGAATGGGGAAGTCATTGTTGAAATTTCTCCTGAGGTTGTGGCTGAGGAGAACCCGAGATGGTTGGAATGCATAGTAGGTCATTACATTGGGAAGAAAGTGCCTTTCAAGCTGACTGAAGAAGCCATCAAGAAGTCCTGGGGAGACCAAGTTACTGATATCAAATTGCAGGAGAATGGTTTTTACTTCTTTCGAGTACCAAATACGGATTTCCGCAGGAAGATTATAGACATGGGACCAATATCTATATTTAGCAACACCATGATGCTGCAACAATGGCATTCCAAATTGAAACTCAAGAAAGGGAAGCTTGACTCTCTTCCAGTATGGGTAAGGCTAAGGGACATACCTTTCTCCTTATGGTCTCCTGCAGGTATTGGCCGAATTGCTAGTGCCATTGGAAAACCAGCAGATGCGTGGATATTCAAACCGAGCGAGATGACCCGTATCTCCTTTGCTAGGTATGCGTATAGAGATTAAGGCCTCTAGTCCCCGTGTGGATTCTGTCAAGTTTAGATGGGATGGTGAAGTGAACCTCATCCCTATTGAATATGAATGGAAGCCATTGGCTTGCTCCTCTTGTGGTATTTTCGGCCATAAACAAGGAACCAGGGGCTTTGATTGTGTTATTGAACAACCTGAACCTAGAGCTAAAACCACTTCTCGTTCTCAAAAAGACGGCAATTTGGACTCGAGTTAGTTGGCGAAAAGGCAATACTCCCCCTGCTTTGCATGTAAACCAGCCACAACCTACACCAGCCCCCTAACCAGCCTGTAACTCGCGAGAGGATGACCCTTTGCCGAATGATGCTGTTGCTGTTGGTGAACTTGTCCAAGTAGGATCTGATCTGCCCATCTCCAATGATCCCAGGCTGGACCTCATCGGGTCCCAAGCTTGGCGTCCCGAGACTCAATGGACCAAGCAGATTTTGGACTCTCCTTCTAACTCCCTGGCTACTACTACTGAAGATTCTTGTGGCTCTCAAACTCCAGTGGACAAAGATATTGCTCTGGATGAATCAGGGGAGACTGAACCAGCTTGTGCTTCCCCTCCCAACACTCGGTCACGTACCTTAGCATCTTGTCCCACGGTTGAGCTCACTAGTGCTTCCCCTGGTGCAACGTCTATCCCTTCAAACCCCGCCAAAGTTCCTGGTCCTTCTTCTTCGAAAGCCAAGAGGAGGAGGCCTAGGACTTCTCAAAAATAACTTATGTGTTTATTGCTATGTTTTTTGGTATATGGAACATCAAGGGACTTGTTGGCCCTTTTAGACAAGCTGTTTGAGATCCGAACTCTTATTAGGTCTTATTGGCTCTCTTGTATAGGTATCATTGAAACTAAAGTCAAAGCCTCCTTTTTTGCTGAGATATCTAGAGGCTTAAATGATAGCTGGCGGTGGATTTCCAACTACGAGTTCTCCCCTCTTGGCAGAATCTGGTTTGGATGGGACCCGAAAGAGATAGAGATAACTCAACTCCACTCTTCTGGACAATTGATTCATATGCAGCTCCAATTTTTGAATATGCGTAAATCCTGTCTCCTCACTATTGTAAATGGGGAGCACACTTTTGTACATTGGCGTACCTTATGGTCTGATCTCATTCAGCTCTCTTCATGTGATATTCCATGTATTGTTGCGGGGGATTTCAATGCCATTAAAGACCCGGAGGACAGAGTGGGTAGCACTACCCCTTGGATTCCGTCTTTTGATGAGTTCGATGATTGTCTCAACCAAGCTGGCCTTAAGGACCTTCGGTACGTGGGATGTAGATATACTTGGTCTCATTCCTCGGGTATTAACAGGAAACTCCGGAAGATTGACCGTGTCCTCATCAACAACTATTGGACACAACACTTCTCCTTTTCGTAAGCGTCCTTCCTTGTCCCAGGCATATCCGACCATTCCCCTATGGTGATCAAATTCCTATCGCCTCAAATTTCCAGGAAACCTTTTAAGTTCTTCAACTTCTGGGCTTCCCATCCAAAGTTCTTGGAACTAGTAACCCAAGTATGGGATATTCCAATATGGGGCACTCCTATGTACATTGTCTGTACCAAACTAAGATTACTCAAAGCGAAGTTGAAACAGTTAAACAATAGTTCCTTCTCGAATATATCCTCAAGGACAGAACGGGCCAGAGCTGATCTCTATGCTATTCAGACAGCCTTGGAATTATCTCCTTTTGACAAACCTTGCTCGTTAGTGAAGCGGAGCACCTACGCTCTTTCTCTTCCCTTAGACTACAAGAGGAATCTTTCTTTCGTCAGAAATCCAGGATCCACTGGCTTAAAGAAGGGGACCTCAACACTAAATTTTTCCACCACTCTATCAACAAAAGGCATCTTCAGAATCGCATTCTCTCAATTTCCTCCAGTGATGGTATGACATTAACAGAACCATCAGAGGTCAGAAATCATATTGTAACCCACTTTCAGGTGCTGCTCAATGGCAACTCTGCTTTTTCCCAGCCACTTGTTAGTGAGATAGGTGAGTTCATTGGACAGGTCCTTGATGAAAATTAGAGAAACTATCTAGCACAACCGGTTTCTAATGGAGAAATCCGGGCTACACTTTTCTCGCTGGCAAAAGGCAAAGCCCCTGGACCGGACGGCTATAATGTTGAATTCTTCAAATCTTCTTAGGAGATCATTGGACCTTCAATCCTCAAGGCAGTGAGAGATTTCTTTGAGACTGGAAGCATGCTCAAGGAGTTAAATAGTACCATCCTTACTCTAATTCCGAAGGTTCCTAATGCCTCATCCATGTCCGACTTTCGGCCAATTGCATGTTGTAACACACTTTATAAATGCATTTCCAAAATCTTGGCGAGGCGTATTGCACACATTCTACTAGCTTTGATCAACCCGTCCCAAACGGCTTTCGTCAAAGGTCGCAAAATTAGTGACAATATCATGCTTGCCCAAGAGTTGTTCGTGGACTTCCACCATGAAGCTTACCGACCGAAATGTGCCATCAAAGTGGACTTCCAAAAGGCCTATGACACGGTTGACTGGAACTTCATCGAGAAGACACTCAAGGCTTTCAAGTTTCAGGACTTTTTCATCAAACTAATTATGACCTGTGTAACTACACCCAAATTCTCCGTTTCTATTAATGGGGAACCACATGGTTACTTTCCTAGTAGCCGAGGTATACGGCAAGGAGATCCGCTTTCGCCGTACCTCTTCATCCTGACCATGGAAATCCTTTCTGGCATTCTTCAGGCAAAAACAAATTCTCCGGACTTCCGTTGGTTTTGGCGTTGCAAGAAGACCTGCATATCTCATCTATTCTTCGCGGATGATGTTCTTCTGTTTTCTGAAGGCCACTTGAGGTGTGCTGAAATAATTAAGGATGCTCTTGACCTTTTCTCCAGTTGGTCTGGCCTTCGACCGAATAGTAGCAAAAGTAGCATATTCATCTCGGGAGGGAATATGGCCTTGCATGACCAACTGCTTCAATGCCTTGGCTTCCAACTGGGCTCGCTTCCCTTTCGTTATCTTGGGGTGCCTGTCATCTCCTCCAGACTTCGTAAAGAGGATTGTAAGATCCTAATTGACTCAATCACGACTAGGGCCCGCTCTTGGACTCAACGATTTCTATCCTTTGCAGGGAGACTTCAGCTTATAAAATCTATCTTGCACTCCATACACGTGTACTAGGCTTCTATTTTTGCCCTCCCGAAATCTATCCTGAATTGCATTGAGACCGTTTGAGACAGTTTCTCTGGAAGGGTCCTGATCTTGGCATTGAGGGAGCCAAGGTAGACTGGGATAATGTCTATCTTCCAAAAGAAGAAGGACGTCTTGGTATTCGACGTCTCGTTGAATATAATAGAGCTTTGACTCTAAAACACATATAGATCATTTTCTCTAATAAGGAATCCATGTGGTGCAAATGGATTCATTCAACATTCTTAAAATCCAACTTTTGGGTGGCTTCCAAACCTACATTCTGTTCCTAGACCTGGAAAAAAATTCTTGATTTGCGTATCTCAGCCCAAGCCCTATTTCGGTGGAAGATAGGTAATGGCCACTCCGTTTTATTATGGTTTGATTGGTGGCACGACAGAGGACCTCTCTACCTTATCTTTAGTAATGCTGACATATACCAGTCACGGATTCCCAGAGATACTTCAGTTCGGAAGTTCTATGATGGCACCTGGCAATCATCATCCGTACTAGACATGGTTCTAAGTTGGACGGAGCCTCCTCCTATCTTTGTGGATGATATTTCGGATAAACTGATTTGGACTTCACATTCTTCGGACTCCTT
The DNA here is from genome assembly GCA_024733475.1 of Syzygium grande. NCBI lineage: Eukaryota > Viridiplantae > Streptophyta > Magnoliopsida > Myrtales > Myrtaceae > Syzygium > Syzygium grande. The sequence goes on along the minus strand of JAMXDD010000007.1, from coordinate 14,687,592 downwards.
CTCAGTTGCAACAGCTTGGAATCATCTTAGGAGAAGAGGTCACCCGGTCCCTTGGCATTCTTTCATTTGGGACCATCATATTGCTCCCCGACATGCCTTTCTCTTGTGCCTAGTCTCTCTCAACCGGTTACCTTCTCAGGTTTTCCTCCTTCAAAACCATAGAATTGACAATGCTTTATGTGCATTCTGCGGTATCAGACCAGATTCGGTCAATCACCTTTACTTCGAGTGCCCCTCTACGAATAGGTTGGCTTCCTTCTGGGCTACCAAATGCAACCTCCCTTGGCGCAACCGCCTGTGGCATGATCATATCTCATGAGCTTCAAAAGTCTGCGGTGGTCCCTCCTTTGCAAATTGCCTATCCCGGTTCTCTTTTGGAGCTCTAGTGCATATTATCTAGACTGAAAGGAACAATGCGATCTTCAGGAATAAGAGTGTCTACCTCCCGGGTATGCGCAAGCACCTTATCAAGGTTGTGAAAGATAAAGCCCGCTCCATGGGTCGTGTACATGATTCTTCTAGGAATCTTCTTTTCCAAAGAAAGTGGGGACTCCCACCTTCAATCTTTGATGTGGATCGGACTTCCTTGTAATTTGGTCTTGTAGTTTCTTTTTCTTTGCCCCTGTGGCTTTTTGTATAGTTCTGCTGGACCCTTCTTGACCCCATTTGGACAGTTTTGTTCTTTTTGGGTCAGGTTTAGGTTTAAGCTTTAGCTTGTATTTGGTGTTTTGAAAAGTTATATATATTCTTATCTTACCAAAAAAAAAAAGAGTCTGGGACATGAAAAAGCAGTGTGCCCTGGTAAAAGCAAGATCAATGCCTTGAAAAATGAGTAAAATAAAAAGAAAGAAAAGCATTTAAAAGAAAGAATGACAAAAGTCAAGTCAAAAGAAAAGCAGAGGTTGTGCAAAATCAAAGATCACAACAAGTTAGAAGTTGAAAAGAAAAGACCATGATGAACATCTAAGGGACTCTTGTGGTCATGCTTAGGAAAGATCCCCAGTAGACAAAAGAAAAGGTGGTGATGCCAACAAAATCGCCAATTTCATGAACACCTTGAACTTAAAACAAAACAATTGAGCCTTTTGAGCCTACCCGATACCAACATTACAACCTCTCCCCAAAGACTCTTCAGATTGGAATGTTGAGAGTGAAAATATAATTTCATGAAAGAAACCATCACTTAAAGAAGTGAGTGCAATATTATCTTACCTTATCCTCCAAGTTCTTAACTTGAAGATCCGAAGTGAGATGAAAGATGATAAGATCTTTTTCTTGACCTCAGAATGCCTATCTTTTGAATAGCCAGTGACCAAGCCAACATTACAATCATTTGAAAGATCTTATCGAATCAATTGGATTCTATAGATTGAGAATATCTCAAAACACCTAAGGATCGGTTAAGAGAGATAAAATTGAGAGATATCAGATCAGTCCCCTCTCAATCAAATGAAAGAAAGACCAAATTCATAGATCGAGACAAATCCTTTCTAATGAAGGTGTTCTAAATGATCATTCAAAACATTTCTCGAAAGATTTCGAGTTATTTGCTCAAATACTTCTTTTAAAAGGAAATTTGATTGTCAAAATGCATCGACATGAAGAATACTGTTGTTTTCAAAACCATGTTTCAAAATGGTTTTTTGTCAACTAAAAACAACATACAAAAGTTTCATTTTGTTAAAATAGAAATTTCAAAGCAAATTGCACTTCGTAACCTCTGAATAATGATTCTCGTGAGTGATCGCAATTTTGCAGCTTTGAGTATGGTGATTTTTACAATTTTCTCAAGTGATTGCAGGATTGTAGTTTCGGAGCTATCACCCTTTGAGTGTTCGTAATCTGTAGCCTTGGATAACTTTTTTGGCCCAAAGCATGACCCCATTCAAGTCCTATTGGCAGGAAGCCTTTAGGCAATTTCTACATGAAAAGTCTCCAAAATTCAAGTCCTATTGACAGGAACCCTTCAGGCAATTTCTGCATGAAAAGTCTCCAAAATTCAAGTCCTATTGGCAGGAAGCCTTTAGGCAATTTCTACATGGAAAGTCTTCAAAATTCAAGTCCTATTGGTTGGAAGCTTTTAGGCAATTTCTACATGGAAAGTCTCCAAAAGTCAAGTCCTATTGGCAAAGAGCCTTTAGGCAATTTCAAAATCCTACAGGTAAATTACATGGCAGGTCTCCAAAATTTCAAGTCTATTTGGTGAGGAGCCACTAGACAAAATAGGTATTCTAAAGCAAATTGCATTTTTTGTAGCTTCTGAGTGATGATTCTCATGAGTGATTGCGATTTTGCAGCTTTGAATATGGTGATTTTTATGGTCTTACCAAGTGTTCGCAGGATTGTAGCTTCGAAGCCATCACCCTTCGAGTGTTTGCAACCCGTAGCTTTAGATGACTTTGTGGCCCGAAGAATGTCTTATTCATGGTGATTTTTATGGTCTTACCAAGTGTTCGTAGGATTGTAGCTTCGAAGCCATCACCCTTCGAGTGTTTGCAACCTGTAGCTTTAGATGACTTTTTGGCCTGAAGAATGTCTTATTCATGGTGATTTTTATGGTCTTGCCAAGTGTTCACAGGTTTGTAGCTTTGGATGACTTTTAAGACCTAAAGCATGACCTCGTTATAGTTCTTCTGAGTGATCGCGGATTTGTAGCTTCGGAGAATTGATCCTTTGTAAGTAATCACAAACCGTAGCTTCAGAAAACTATTACACAAATCCTACAAGCGAGGAGCCCCTAGGCAAATTCAATTCTTACTGGCGAGGAACCACTAAGTAAAACTCAAAATCCTACAGGCGAGGAGCCTCTAAGCAAATGCAATTCCTACTGGTGAGGAACCACTAGGTAAAACCCAAAATCCTACCGACGAGGAGCCTCTAGGCAAATTCAATTCTTATTGATGAGAAACCATTACATAAAATTCAAGGTCCTACTAGTGAAAAATCACTAAGAAAAATCCAAGTCCTACAAGCGAGGAGCTCCTAGGCCAATTCAATTCCTAATGGCAAGGAACCATTAGGTAAGACCCAAATCCTATAAGCAAGGAGCCCCTAGGCAAATTGAAGTCCTACAAATGAGGAATCATTAAGCAAATTTCAAAGTTTTAGCTAGCAAAGAATCATCAGACAAATATTCAAAGTATTACTGGTGAGGAACTACTAAGCAAATTTAAGTCCTAAGGCAAGGAGCTGCAGGTGTTCATAATCCGTGAATTCGTTCTCAAACTGAGAAAACAAAATAATCGTCATAATCATCGCTATCATCAATTCATGCCCTTGGAGGAGCAAACAAAGAAACTCTCACAAATAGGTAAATTTCTCTCTCAAATCATTAAAAATCTTTCAAATATGTTTAAAAAAAAACCTTTGGACTAGATCACGAATCTCAAAAACAAAGACCCTAATTAGTGGTTGTGAAATTTTCAATGCCATTTTGTTTAGTGAGTTGACAAAAAATTTAAGGTGTCACCTTGTCTTTGAGATCAACCTCTAACGAGCTCAATCTCAAAGAGAAGCAGCTGTTGACATCTAATTTTTAGCTTATTTTTGTCATATTTTCAAAATTTTCAAAATTAGGTCTAGGGATCTTGGCCAAGCCTAGAAACCTACTTCTAAAGCAAAAAAATATTTTTTTTAGCATTTTTCTACATTTTTTTCTCAATTTCTTTTAGTCAAAATAAGCAAGAAAATCAAGAAAAATAGTAAATGGAATCAAAAAAATTCCATAAAAGTAGTCAATAATTTTATTTTAAATCCAATTTCATAAATGCACTTTCAATTTTAGAAAATTTCAATTAGGTATATGTTTTTCTCAAAATTGGACAAAATGAAACTCGAATTAAATCAAAAATGAAATTAATTTTTTTCTAGACATTTTTAGGTCATAGTGTCTTCACAACAATTGATCCCGGGACCTTTAATTGCATAATGGTCACTCCAATTGCACACTTTGATGCAAAAATAAAAAAATCCCCAAAAATTGATTAAAAATTGAGAATTTTGAACCTAAATTGGGAATCGTGCCCAAAATGAAGTTATCGAAATATGGGAATATCATTTCTCAGGTTAATCAGGGGTGGGCAATGCAATTTTGGCATCAATTTTGCCTGATCAGGTCATTAAGACCTTGAATTAAACAAAACCCTGTTAACCCGAATATAAAATTGAGGAAATTTTAAGCACAATTATAATAAACATTGGGGAAAGTTGTATGTTTGGGTTCGGAACATGCTGGGAAATACAAATTGAGGTTTAATTTGAAAATTTTGGTCAAATTAAGGCTCAATTTGCAATTTTATGCAAAACCGGAGCTTCTGAGTCGGGCGGATCAACCTGACCCCACCCGCACAGTGTCGTCTTCCTCACCTGGCCAGGACCCACGTGAAAACCAGAAATAGAAACTGTTGAGCCCGTGAGTTCGTTGACGAATTCCAATTAATATACACGTTTTTAATTAGATTTTCCAGTTGGAAAATGTCCAGCTGGCATCATTCAACGACTCTAACGAATTAACATTTGGTTCTAATCGAATTTTGGGGCTAGAATTGAAGAAACAAAAAGGAGAAAAAATTGAGAGGATGAACAGAACCTGTTCGACAGAATTTCTGAGAGAGAGAAGCGAGAGAAAGGAGCGAAACTAATGAGAGAGAACTAGAGAGGAAGGGTTAGAGGTCCCCCCCCTCCCCCCGCGAGTGTTCAGCGCCGCCGTAGACGGCGGGGCACCGGCAAATCGCGAGTTGGTCATAACCTCCCCTTGCCATTCCAATCATGTCGGTTTATCACGAAGGCCTGAAACCGGTGATTTTTCGGCCAACCGGTGGTTTTTCCGAGGAAACGAACACCATAAACTTGAAGAAGGTGTGTCGGTGAACCTTTCCTTAGCATCCATTCATCTCGGAATCCTCATTTTGGCCTCCTTTTTCCAAGGTAAACATGATCAGTTACTACACTTTACATGTTTGATAAAACGTCCAAATGAATGACCGAATGCATTCTTGTGCGATTTTTGAGATCTATTGGTTTCATAATATTATTTAGATCCCATTTCGTGTTTCTGATCATGTGGTTTCTGATTATTTGCATTTTGGATCGGTGAAACGAAAAAACAGCGGAGTCGTCCTTAAAAAAAACTTCGCCCAAAACCCCAAAACCTCACCGAGATTAATATGTGGCTATTGGCTGATCCAAGTTAGTTTTTCTTACTCCTTGGTTGATGTTTGATCGCTAGAAACAGCTAGGATGCTTTAGATTGAATGATTTGCATATTAGATGGGTTGTGTTTTGTGAGGATTTTCAGTTGTAAGTAGGATATTTCGAGCTCGAAAATCTATGGTTTAAGAATGTCAAATGATCATTTTACGAACCTATACGTGTAGAGGGACATACAATGAAGGTTTTGGATTGAATGGAATTGCTAAAAAATGGCCGGAAGGTCATCGGAAACTAGGTTGAAGTGACTACCTCGACCATGTTAAAACTGAAAAACCCAGAAAATTATGTCTAGTATGGTACTTTGAGCTAGAAAATAAAGGCATTAAGGTTGTCTAATGGCAGAAAACTTGGTACTGATGCATAGAGGGTTGATAGGTGAAGAATTTAGACCGGTTATTTTGGCCGAAGAGTCGCCAGAAAGTCGTCGGAATAGCAGCCAAAACTGCGATTTCGAAATGGAAAATCAAGAATTAGTGCCCGCAAGATGTTTGTTAAAATACCTAAATGAAAAAGGCAAAACAGTGCCGTTTTGGCGTGCCGTGCCCCCCAGAGAAAAAGACCGGTGACGACCGATTCAGTCTCGATCGAACCGATCCGAATTGGTTGGTCCGATTTAATCCCGGAGGGAAAAAATTCAAAAAATAATAAAACAAAAAATAAGAGACTAGAAAAATTCTAAAAATAAAAATTCACAAAAAATTCTAAAATCATAAAAAAATTAGATTTTTTTTAGAAAATTAGAAAAATTTGGAAAAATACAAAAAAATTCTAGAAAATTTATAAAAATTTCAAAAAATTCATAAAATAGAAATAAAAATATGAAAATTCTCCAAAAAAAAAAAAATTGAAAATATTAGAAAATTCATAAAAATTTCTACAAAACATTAAAAATCATTTTCTCGATTTTTTTAAACAATTTCGAAAAAAAAATTAAAAATCAAAATCAAAAATTCTAAAAACTCACAGAATGATTAGAAATCATTGTGGCCAGTCATAAAAAATGAAATTGGACTTTTTTTGGAAGTGTCAAATGACACTAAAAAAAATTGAAAATTTTGAAAATCCATAGAATGATTAGAAATCATTGTGGCGAGTCATAAAAAGCGAAAGTTTAGATTTTCCAAAAGGCCCAAGTGGCATAATTTGAAAAATTCCAAATTTAAGGCCAAAACCCTAAAAATCCTAAAAATGAAATGAACAAGCTATTCTGACTTTGGTTAGGGTTTTGATAAAATTTTCATTTCTAGTGACCAAATTAGGGTTCTTTGTGATTGATTTGCCATTGGATGTGCAATTGATTTTTGGATGCTTAATTGTTTGTCCATGATTAGATTAGTGAATTGAACTTAGGGATCTGTGTGATGCACTAGACATGCTATAATCGTTCTTTGGTATCGAAAGGGCATTAATGGTTTCAATTTGGGATCGTTAATGTAATCAAGTCCCTTACCTAGAATCTTTGGTTCGTGAAATGGAAAATCAAGAATTAGTGCCCGCAAGATGTTTGTTAAAATACCTAAATGAAAAAGGCAAAAACAAGGCCGTTTTGGCGTGCCGTGCCCCCCAGAGAAAAAGACCGGTGACGACCGATTCAGTCTCGACTGAACCGATCTGAATTGGTTCGGTCCGATTTAATCCCCGGAGGGAAAAATTCAAAAAATAATAAAACAAAAAAATAAGAGACTAGAAAAATTCTAAAAAATTAAAATTCACAAAAATTCTAAAATCATAAAAAAATTAGATTTTTTTAGAAAATTAGAAAAATTTGGAAAAATACAAAAAAATTCTAGAAAATTTATAAAAATTTCAAAAATTCATAAAATAGAAATAAAAATATGAAAATTCTCCAAAAAAAAAAATTGAAAATATTAGAAAATTCATAAAAATTTCTACAAAACATTAAAAATCATTTTCTCGATTTTTTAAACAATTTCGAAAAAAAGAATTAAAAATCAAAAATCAAAAATTCTAAAAACTCACAGAATGATTAGAAATCATTGTGGCCAGTCATAAAAAATGAAATTGGACTTTTTGGAAGTGTCCAAATGACACTAAAAAAAATTGAAAATTTTGAAAATCCATAGAATGATTAGAAATCATTGTGGCCAGTCATAAAAAGCGAAATTTAGATTTTCCAAAAGGCCCAAGTGGCATAATTTGAAAAATTCCAAATTTAAGGCCAAAACCCCTAAAAAATCCTAAAAATGAAATGAACAAGCTATTACAGCTTTGGTTAGGGTTTTGATAAAATTTTCATTTCTAGTGACCAAATTAGGGTTGCTGTGATTGATTTGCCATTGGATGTGCAATTGATTTTTGGATGCTTAATTGTTTGTCCATGATTAGATTAGTGAATTGAACTTAGGGATCCGTGTGATGCACTAGACATGCTATAATCGTTCTTTGGTATCGAAAGGGCATTAATGGTTTCAATTTGGGATCGTTAATGTAATCAAGTCCCTTACCTAGAATCTTTGGTTCGTAGGATTGCGGTACTTCTCCCGTACCACAATTAGGTTTCTAGTCGACCTACTATAAATAACTAGTGGTGACTCTAAGTTTAAATTTAGATCATATAAATCCGGCTATCATGTGAAGTACGGCCTAGGAGAGGCCCATATAAAAAATACTTCCATCAGAAAAGCACACGAGCCCGTGGCGCGACAATAAGGTGTGCTAAAGTTGGGGTAATTAGCTAGGAAACACCCCTGCGCATGTAAATGATTGATTGTGATTGAATAGGTTGTGTACTAATATTTGTTTGTGACCACTGACCTATTCTTGTGTTGTATAAAGACCCCTTAGAATACCAATATAAGTGCTTGGAACCCAGCCGTAACCTCGACCTCGAAGGGGAAGTCAAATCAAGACCTCCAAATAGATGGAATTCTACAGACTCTAGCGACCGTGGGAGAACTGTTGGGATAGCAGGCCCAACAACGAATGCCTAATGCTGAGAATGTGGTAGCAAATGGAAATGGAAAATGGTGGCCGGATGATGCACGGATTGGTCGAGGAATTCTTGAAGCTCCAACCCCCGAAGTTTATCAGAATGGAGATCCCGAAGAAGCGAAATCCTTGATCGATGAACTCTAAAAGGCATTTGAGCTTTTGAGATGTTCTGAGGAAGAGAAAGTTATCATAGCAGCCTATCAACTGTAAGGTAATGCCAGCTATTGGTAGAAAGCGACCAAGGAAATCATATTCCCAAAAAATACTGCTGTCAACTGGAATGCTTTCGTTGAAGCATTCAATGAAAAGTATTTTTTCGAATGTGCTCGTGATTGAAAGATGAAGGAATTCTTGCAACTTCAGCAGAACAACATGACGGTAGACCAGTACGAAGTAAGGTTCGCTCAACTGTCGAGGTACGCCTTAAATTTGTTGAAGATCCAGTGAAAAGGGAAAAAAGATTCCGAGACGGTTTGAATCCAGACATCCGAAGACAGTTGATGATGCTTAACCTCAAGGATTACAACGAGCTGTATGAACGAGCCCAGCTAGTGGAGAAAAAGTCCCTAGAACGAGCTGCCATGGCGACTAACCAAAGAAAGCCCTATCATTTGACTTCTCATTCCAACCAGCATCATGACAAGAGATCGATGTCGGGAGACAACCGTTTCTCCACTCCCAATAAGAAGATCAAAAATCAGGAGCCAATTTCCACTGGAAGCGATGCTTGCCATACTTGTGGAAGGTTTCATGGAAATGCTTCGTGTCCAAAACAAACGGGAGCATGTTTCGACTGTGGTCAAGAAGGCCATTGACAAAGGATCACCGCAACGACAAAGAAGTGAAGGCGATCCACAACAACCACAGGCGATGCAACAAAAAGAAGTTCCATCGCATGATAATCATCCTCCAACTCAAGGAAGGATTTATGCAATTACTCAAGAGGAAGCGAAAAACTCCAAGAATGTTATTACATAGACTTGATAAATCGGGTGATCAGAACTGTACTTGTACTATTTTATCATAGTATTTATGTACGACGTTTCAATGTATCGAAAAATCCAAGCAAGCAAGCATAAGAAATATTTAAGGATGGTAAAAGGTAAATCAGAGTGGCGCTACGGAAGCGTGGGAAGCCAAAGCTAGAAGATTTTCCATCAAGAAAATTTTCGAAGTTTTTTGAAAAAGCTAAACAATTCTACCTTCAGAAAGGAAGGTAGAATCCAACTATAATAACGGTTATCCGCAAAGCATCAGGATAGCGCCATTCGAGGCATTATACGATCGAGCTTGCAGAACTCCGGTCTATTAGAACAAGGTCGGGAAAAAAAGGTTAGGAGTCCAGAGCTAGTCCCACTCACCTTAGATGCTGTCTAGATAAGTAGAGAAAAACTTAGGACAGGACAAGTCGGTAAAAGAATTAGGCTGACAAGCGCCAGAAACCGCTTAAGTTTCAGGAAGGCGACTATGTCTTTCTAAAGGTGTCACTAATGAGGGGTGTGTCACACTTCGGAAGGAAAGGTAAGTTAAATCTCAGGTACGTTTTAAATTTTGAAAACGAAATTCTTTTAGAAGGGAAGAATTGTCACATCCTTAATTTCAGTCCCAGGGAAATGTCTATGGTTTAAGTTTGATAGTTTTCCAATCGGAACTAAAATTTTTACTCTTGTTTTGGATAACCTTATTTCGGATCCTTGGTACCCCTTCGTTTTGTTATTTTTGGAGAGACTTTTATGATCCGAATTTCTAAACACTTTCTACTCAAAAGGTGTTCCAAACGTCATGATGTTTTACATATTTTAATTTCAAAATTTTTGGAATTGATATGAGTGGTACGATGGCCTGATTTTTGGACCGTGTAAAACTGCCCAGAACGGATATTTCAGTGATGTTCACACCGTATTAATTTCCTACAAGCTTTTCTGGGCCAATTTTGGAAAGATTTCCTTCACAAAAGTTGTTGAGAACGTCTTTTTCTATAACTTACATAAATTTGGAAATTTTTTGAGATGATTTGAATTCTGGACAGGGCTTAATTTTAAAAACAAGAATTCTATTCCAGCGAACTATTTTTAGTTTCTCTTTGAGCTACTAAAAATGGTATTTACAGAGAGATTCAGATTTCGTACTCTACACAAAAAATGTTTGTTAAGGCCTTGTTTATGACATATTCAAATTTGAGAATTTTTGAAGTCCATTTACTATGTTTTCAAGTCCGATTTCGTGAATAGTGCAAAGCTGTCCGGTTTTGTCGGATTTCAAAGATTCAACATTTTCTATACGAGAACATTGGAATTTGGACTTGATGTCTTTTGGTGATATTTAAAGACATTCCCGCACCGAACCTCAGGTTGAATAAGATTATTATACGTGTTTTGTCGTGGAAAACCCTCGGAAATCGTGGAATTGATTATGATGCGTGTTACGACTTAAGTGTCGATTAGTTGTTATTGTGCAAACCAATGGTGCTGAGTCATTGTGAGCCGAACCGACATTTCTAGAAGACCAAAATAGGCTCTATGTTTGTTTTGTTGGGAAGAAACTAGAAGATAAGGCTTTGACATGGTCAAAGCTTCTCCTTCAAGCTTCCATCATTAAGTTTCATTAATGCCATTAAATGGCCCTTGACTTAGAAGCCCTATTTGATGATGACAAGCATTAATAACCTTAGAATTTGAAGGTCCTATCATTATGGGACACAAGGCAAGGCCATTCGGCCAAGCCAAGGGGAAGTCGAGAGAGAGAGAGGCCATTCAGCCAAGAGAGAAAGAGAGAGAGAGAGAGAGAGAGAGAGAGAGAGAGAGAGAGAGAGAGAAGCTAAGAAAACATTAAAAATCATTTTCTCGTTTTTAAAAAAAAATTTCGAAAAATAAAATAAAAAATTCTAAAAACTCACAGAATGATTAAAAATCATTGTGGCCAGTCATAAAAAATGAAATTGAAATTTTTTGAAGTGTCCAAATGACACTAAAAAAAATTGAAAATTTTGAAAATCCACAGAATGATTAGAAATCATTGTGGCCAATCATAAACAGCAAAATTTGGATTTTCCAAAATGCCCAAGTGGCATAATTTGGAAAATTCCAAATTTAAGGCCAAAACCCCTAAAAAACCCTAAAAATGAAATGAACAAGCTATTACAGCTTTGGTTAGGGTTTTGATAAATTTTTCATTTTTAGTGACCAAATTAGGGTTGCTGTGATTGATTTGCCATTGGATGTACAATTGATTTTTGGATGCTTAATTGTTTGTCCATGATTAGATTAGTGAATTTAACTTAAGGATCTGTATGACACATTAGACATGCTATAATTGTTCTTAGGTACCGAAAGGGCATTAATGGTTTCAATTTGGGATCGTTAATGTAATCAAGTCTGTTACCTAGAATCTTTGGTTCGTAGGGTTGCGGTACTTTTCCCGTACCACAATTAGGTTTCTAGTATACCTACCGTAAATGACTAGTGGCGACTCCAAGTTTAAATTTAGATCATATAAATCCCGTTGTCACGTGAAGTATGGCCTGGGAGAGGCCCATATAAAAAATACTTCCATCAGAAAAGCACGCGAGCCCATGGCACGACAATAAGGTGCGCTGAAGTTGGGGTAGTTAGCTAGGAAACACCCTTGTGCATGTGAATGATTGATTGTGGTTGAATAGGTTGTGTACTAATATTTGTTTATGACAACTGACCTATTCTAGTGTTGTAGAAAGACCCCTTAGAGTACCAATATGAGTGCTCGGAACCCGGCTGCAACCTCGACCTTGAAGGGGAAGTCAAATCAAGACCCCTGAATAGACGGAATTCTGCAGGCTCTATCGACCGTGGGAGAACTGTTGGGACAGCAAGCCTAACAATGAATGCCTAATGCTGAGAATGTGGCAGCAAATGGAAATAGAAATGGTGGCCGTACAATGCACAGATTGGTAGAGGAATTCCTGAAGCTCTAACCCCCGAAGTTTATCGGAACTGGAGATCTCGAAAAAGCGAAATCCTGGATCGATGAACTCCAGAAGGCATTTGAGCTTTTGAGATGTTCTGAGGAAGAGAAAGTTACCTTAGCAGCCTATCAATTGCAAGGTAATGCCAGCTATTGGTGGAAAGCGACCAAGGAAATCGTGTTCCCAAAAAATGCTGCTGTCAATTGTAATGCTTTCGTTGAAGCATTCAACGGAAAGTATTTGTCCGAATGTGCTCGTGGTCGAAAGATGAAGGAATTCTTGCAACTTCAGCAGAACAACATGACGGTGGACCAATACGAAGCAAGGTTCGCTCAACTGTTGAGTTACGCCCTTAAATTTATTGAAGATCCAATGGAAAGGGCAAAAAGATTCCGAGACAGTTTGAACCCAGCCATCCGGAGACAGTTGGTGCTGCTGAACCTCAAGGATTACAACGAGCTATATGAAGGAGCCCAGCTGGTGGAGAAAGAGTCCCTAGAATGAGCTGCCCGGCGACTAACCAAGGAAAGCCCTATCATCCGGCTTCTCAATCCAACCAACATGATGACAAGAGACCGATGTCAGGAGAAAACCGTTTCTCCACTCCCAACAAAAAGATAAAAAATCAAAAGCCAATTTCCACTATAGGCGATGTTTGCCATACTTGCGGAAGGTTTCATGGAAATGCTCCATGTCCAAAACAAACGGAAGCATGTTTCGGCTGTGGTCAAGAAGGCCACCGCATAAAGGACTGCCCGCAACGACAGCAAGTGAAGCAGTCACAACAACCACAGGCGATGCAACAAAAAGAAGCTCCACCGCATGATAATCATCCTCTAGCTCAAGGAAGGATTTATGCAATTACTCAAGAGGAAGCGAAAAACTCCAAGAATGTTATTATGGAGACTTGATAAATCGGGTGATTAGAACTGTACTTGTATTGTTTTATCATAGTATTTATGTACGACGTTTCAATGTATCGAAAAATCCAAGCAAGCAAGCATAAGAAATATTTAAGGATGGTAAAAGGTAAATCAGAGTTGCCCAGCGGAAGCATAGGAAGCCAAAGCTAGAAGATTTTCCATTAAGAAAATTTTCGATGTTTTTCGAAAAAGCTAAACAAGGCTACCTTCAGAAAGGAAGGTAGAATCCAACTGTAATAACGGTTATCCGCGAAGCATCAAGATGGCACCATTCGAGAGAGAGAGAGAGAGAGAGAGAGAGAGAGAGAGAGAGAGAGAGAGAGAGAGAGAGAGAGAGAAGCTAAGAGATAAGATCCTATTTAATGCCTTAATTGCTATTCATCATGACTTTTGACTATTGTGCATTAATGCACAATAATACTTGGCTTCTTCCCCAAGCCTATTTGACTATAAGGAAGTAAGAAGCCTCACGTTTGTCACGACCTACCCTTCGAGGGCCGAACTCGATGAGGCGGGTTTAGAGATAAGTGTTCATGAAACGATTCATATGGCACATCATAAAAATGTCCTTACTGAAGCATAAATCTTTTGGTTATCCATATGGCCCATTGATCATAAACGTGAATTTTCTCTAAATCCATATCTCACATGACAACGGATTGATTTTATCTTTTTAGGAGTCGCCACTAGCCTAGGTCGGGGGTCGGTTAGAATACCCAACCGAAGCGCGGGAGTTTCGTTTCGATTTCTACGAAAACCAGAGATTAAAGGTTCGGGGACTAACTTACATTAATATTTCTATTAACACCCTTTCGGTACCGCTAAACTTAACATGGTTGTTATCTAAGTTGTCATGCATTTGTTCTTTACCATTTTCATGCCAAAGTCTTAGTCTGCTATGTGATCATGCATCTTGCTTTTTGTGTTTTCATTTAAAGTTCTAAATTAATCCTATCTTAGTCTAGAAAAAAGAAAGAAACAATCAATTGCATTGAGAAACATTTCGTAAAGTTAACACTCAAAGTATTGAAAAGACAAGCTAATTCTAAGTGCAAGAAAGGAAAAACCCGCAACTCGTCAGGTATTTATTACAACACAAATTGAAAACCCGAGACATGATCGGAGATGAATGAATTGAATATGAATTGAAACCGGATTGGACATCGGTCTATCGCCATCATCCAATGAATACAAATTGAGACCGGATTGGACATCGGTCAATCGCCTTGGTCATTTCAATTTTGGATTATCTTCCCATGGACCGTCTCTCAGGTTTCGGTGTTTACATTCACAATATACATTCATGACAAACAATACCCAAAAGAACAACCAATGAAAAAACGAAGGTGCAAACAATTCATTAATTAAACACAAGCCTCAGGATCAGCATTTATTTTTCATGCATTTCGATTCACCACCCACCTAATCATATAATATTATTTGATTAATGGTTAACGATAATGGGCTACTATTTGCATTCACAAAACGGTAGCTCATATCAATTAACCCCTAAAGTCGGGTTCTAAATTACCACAATGGACTACCCGCTGAACATGCACCGGGCCCAACATTCATCTAGCAAACACATGCATAGCAATGGAATAAGCATGCATTCAGGCCCATGGGCCTTATTTTGAAACCAATCAAGCAATGTGAAATGGGCTTCATAAGGAGACCACTTATTCAATTATTATTTAATTCGGATTGTTTCTGTTCAGATGTGATTAACTAACCTAATGATGTCCAAATGAAGTGATTTAGATGTCATTAGAAAGCTTATGACATGAGGATCAAGAGTCAAGAAGACCATTTTTTCTAAATCCTCACCAATTTTCCTGAAAATATCAAATTTGATCTCAATGACAGGCTGGACTCGGTTCTGTTATGGATTTTAAAATAATGGCGGGAAAAATAACAAACCTTATCAAAACCACGTGAAACTTTTTATGCAGTTAGGATTCTCCATGTGTAACAACTTTCATGTTTTGAGTTTTGCTAAAAAGCCCTCCAAATTTTTATAAAATTCATTTTTCGCAAAGGACTCAATTGCAAATCAAATTTTAACCCATGAAGACCTTTTATGAATTTTAAGCAAATTTACCCTCCAAAAATTGCTATTAGGTCCTCAAAATTTTCAGTCAACATAATAAGACCCTAATGAACAACTTTGTAAGTTTGATTTTTTGCAAAAAAAGACTCTAACTTTATCAAATTCAGAGAAACATATTTTGAACTCCAAAGGAATGAAAATCAGATCTGGACACAGATACTGATCAAATTGTGAAAATTCCTTTTGAAAATTCAAATGACCTTTGATTTTGATGAAATTAGTATCAATAGAACGATCTCGATCTCAGTGTGAACTTTTGTCAAGAAAACGTTTTCATATTTCTAGCATACGAATTTATGAAAATCGAAGAATACACGAAGGTCAGTCAGAAACTAGTCTGTTACCCGATTCATGCATGAATGACGTTGCAGATCGTACCATGCTAACATACTTGGAATTTTATGAAAATTTTATGATGAATAGATTAAGATGTTCTCTACAACTTTCATGAAGAAAGTTTTTTCAAAAAAAGATCGTAGAAAATCATAAAACAGTACAACGTCAATCAGGACATCATCAGAACAGACTTGAACATCACATTCCAGATTCTAATTCTAACTTTCAAAAGAGTTTTGACATAGCAAATTAAGTCTGATTGAAGCATGCGATATATCAAATTGAAGCTTAAGACGTGTTTTACGATTCTCTAGTTCATCACTTTGCGAGATTTCAACATTAATGAGCTGAAATCAGCAACTCAAACATGCAGGTTTCTCTGTACACGAATTTGCAAAACAACATTCAAGTGAACTTACCTTGTTTAATGATGCTTCAACGCGCAATCGAGCTATCCGGCCGTCGTATTCAGATCAAGAACTGGAGAAGTCTCAGAAAGCTTGGCCAACCTATGATAATAGATTGCACAAACTATAATGAGAATCGATTTCGATCTCGCACTAATGAACTAATAACAGAGAATCAAATCAAAAGGCGTGATCCGGTTGCTGTTTAACGAGAAACCGAACACCACAGCCACATGAAGATGCCAAGGAACGTTGCTGGAGGCTCTGGATCACAGGAGGGAACGCCGATTGGTCGGTTCAACTGCTTGAACCGGCGGGAATCACCAGCAGCAACTTCGGTGATTCTGCTGTAGGAGATATGTCGTCGGAATGAGGAGCTCCGGCCACCGCCGAGGTCACCGGCTTCAGGATCGGTTTTGCCTCACCGTAAGAGACGTCGGTGAAGCGATAATCCGCTAGAAAATAGCCGGCGAGGAGGCGGGACAGCTAGTGGCCGAGAGAGAGAACGTACGCTTTGAGAGAGAGAGAGAGGAGAGAGAATTCAGATCTGAAAAATGAGAGCCCCCCCTAATTTTGGAGGGAAAAAATACTATATACTTCTCTCAACTTTGAATTCTAACCCTTAGATTAATCCAATGGCCCAAAATGCATCGTTAATTATTAAGAATATTCTTTAAAGGCTAAGGATTGGTGACATGGCATCATGAATGGACATGATCAATTCTAAATGAATGGCCATGATTGATTTGCTTATCCCCTAATTAATTTGCTTAATCCTTGAAGAAGGGCATTTTAGTAATTTCTCTTAGGGGCATTTTTGTAATTTTTAATTAAGGGCATTTTTGTCATTTTTGGACTCAAAAGGATGTGGCTGGCCTTGGTTGGTCGGAATGGACTGTCGATCACCAAACTTTTAGACCGGAAAATGGCCAATTCGGCTAGATCGGTTCAATTTGAATCAAACCAGGTTGAACCGGTTAGCCCTTAATTTGGCCTGATTGAACTGGTCCAATCCTTAATTTCTTTTGTTCTAATTTGATACAATTTGATCTCTATCATGATTAATTGACCCCATTAATATCGAATTCAATTAAATTGGATTGAACCGATTTGAAATTCATGCACAAATTGATCCAATTTAACTTGTTTGTCTCAATTGCTCTTGAATTTGGGTAATTGCATGGCCAAACTAGACTAACAAATTTAATTGAAGTTTAATTAACCAAATTGAGCCTCAATTAATCAGATTGAATATTAGTCTAGAGTGAATCGAGTTAAATTGCACTGATTAAATCAATTACCCTTAGACTTCTTAATCATTGAATTACTAAATTGATCAAATTGACTCAAATTCATGTGAATCTTCCAAAATTGATTTCGAATTTGGATTTCATATAAGAAACTAGGCTCATTCATGCATCAATTGCGCACATCATGAAGAATCGATCCAATTCACTTATTAGGGCCAAAATTGGCGGTTTTTGTGTTTGGCTTGGAATTACAAAATTGGTTCCCAAATTGAATATAAGATGACCTCTAGATCAAATGTTGTGAAGAAAACTAACCTAAAAAATGACTAGAAATGAAGTAATTTCATTTTTGGTCGATTTGAACCAAATTCCGCAAATTGGGAAAAAGTTGATTTTAAATCGATTTTTGTAAAATTTCAAATGTCAAAGGCAAATTGTATGCAAAATAAGATGATTTTTGGATTTTTCAATTTTTTGGTCAAAGGTTTGACCAAAAGTCAAACCCTAGTTAACTTTTCACTAAGAGCTTGATTTTATGATCAAATCTTTGAATTTTTCTAAAATTTCCACTTCTAAAGTAAAATTGGACTTGAAAGAAATCTTTTTATGTAAAAAGCCTCGATTTGACTCAGGGTTGACTTTTGGTCAAAGGATTGACCAAAAAAGTCAATGCGAAAGTCAACCATTTGACTTTTCGGGTTTTTGCATGAAATGAATAGAAAATCGCTTACAAAAGCTAAGCCAACAGACAGAATTAAAAAACGACACTTTTTGTTCAAGAAACAGGCTCCGTCGCGATCGGAAACCATAATCTCGAATTTTCTATTTTTAATGACACGTTGGTTAAAAATTAAGTGTCAACAGCTGCCCATTTTTGAGTAGGAGTTTAAAGAGGTTCCGCTCAAAAACTAATTGACATCTGCAAATTTTTAGTCAGCTCCACTTGGGAAGTAAAAGAAACTATAGACAAAGACATTTGATCAGAGTTTCACCTCAAGCACTTACCATTGACCATTTGGATTGTTAGCTCATTCATGTGTTTTTCTCTTCTCTCTCTCATGTAATGGAATGAAGAAAGAAAAGAAACAGAAATGGTTTTATAGGAAATCTATGGTTTAAGGATAATCAAGAACCTAAAGAACAAGGTTTAATGATGACCTGGAACCTAAGGGGCAAGGTTTAAGGATGACCTAGAACCTAAAGGGCAAGGTTTAAGGATGACCTAGAACCTAAAGGGCACGGTTTAAGGATAACCAGGAACCTAAGATAAGGTTTAAGGATGACCAGGAACCAAAGATAAGGTTTAAGGATGATCTAGAACCTAAAGTAAAGTTTAAGGATGATTAGGAACTAAAGGTAAGGTTTAAAGATGACTAGGAACCTAAGGTAAGGTTTAAGGATGACCAGGAACCTAAGACAAGATTTAAGGATGATTAGGAATCTAAGATAAGGTTTAAGGATGACCAAGAACCTAAGACAAGATTTAAGGATGACCAGGAACCTAAGATAAGGTTTAAGGATAACCAGGAACTAAAGACAAGGTTTAAGGATGACCTAGAACCTGAAGGTAAGGTTTAAGGATAACCAGGAACTAAAGACAAGGTTTAAGGATGACCTAGAACTTAAGGTAAGGTTTAAGGATGATCTAGAACCTAAGGGGTAAGGTTTAAGGATGACCTAGAACCTAAGGTAAGGTTTAAGGATGACCAAGAACCTAAGGTAAGGTTTAAGGATGACCATGAACCCAAGACAATATTTAAGGATGACCTAGAACCTAAAGTAAGGTTTAAGGATGACCAAGAACCAAAGGTAAGGTTTAAGGATGACTAGTAACCTAAGGTAAGGTTTAAGGATGATCAGGAATCTAAGACAAGGTTTAAGGATGATCAGGAACCTAAGGTAAGGTTTAAGAATGACTAGGAACCTAAGACAAGGTTTAAGGATGACCAGAAACCTAAGATAAGGTTTAACGATGACCATGAACCTAAGGTAAGGTTTAAGGATAACCAGGAATCAAAGACAAGGTTTAAGGATGACCTAGAACCTAAAGTAAGATTTAAGGATGATTAGGAACTAAAGGTAAGGTTTAAGGATGACCGGGAATCTAAGGTAAGGTTTAAGGATGACCAGGAACCTAAGATAAGGTTGAAGGATGACTAGAAACCTAAGACAAGGTTTAAGGATGACTAGAAACCAAAGACAAGGTTTAAGGATGAATAGGAACCTAAGGTAAGGTTTAAGGATCACTAGTAACCTAAGATAAGGTTTAAGGATAACCAGAAATCTAAGATAATGTTTAAGGATGACTAGAAACCTAAGATAAGGTTTAAGGATGACCAGGAACCAAAGACAAGCTTTAAAGATGAATAGGAACCTAAGGTAAGGTTTAAGGATAACTAGGAACCAAAGACAAGGTTTAAGGATGATCTAGAACCTGAAAGACAAGGTTTAAGGATGACCAGGAACCTAAGACAAGGTTTAAAGATGACCAGAAACCTAAGACAAGGTTTAAGGATGACCAGGAATCAAAGACAAGGTTTGAGGATGAACATGAACCTAAGGTAAGGTTTAAGGATAACTAGGAACCAAAGACAAGGTTTAAGGATGACCTAGAACCTAAAGATAAGGTTTAAGGATAACTAGGAACCAAAGACAAGATTTAAGGATGACTTAGAACCTGAGGTAAGGTTTAAGGATGACCAAAAATCGAAAATGGGGGGTTATAGTTTAGGCTAACCAAAAATCGAAAATGGGGAATATGATTTAGGCTGACCAAAAACCGATCCATTGGGGAAAGATATTTTGAAAGAAATTCCAAGATTGTTTAATGACAAACCAAACAGAATTATTCACATTTTGGTAAAAGACACTGATTATCAAAATCTTTAAGAGGAAATTTGAACAAAATGATCTTTGAATAACCATCAAAAGAAGTTAGATAAAAATGCCAAATTGGAAATAACCTAATCAAAAAGGTCTTTCGCATTAGTTCTCGTAAAGGCTTTGATTCCCATCCATTGATATAGGAAAACTGTTCAATTCTCACCGGTGATGTCTCACGAACCTATGTCAAAGGTTTTCGGAAACGTTCACATTGAATACAAATTGATTGATCAGAAAGGTCTTTTTAAAGGACTGTAATATAGGCTTGGTCATGGGCTTATACAAAGGGTATCTGCTTTGAGGCCAAGAAATATATCATCAACATCTTCAACAGGTTTACAAGTCAAGAACCTTGAAGATAAGATAAGATAAGATTATTTTCACTCCTTCTAACGGTAGCTTTTTTATGAAATCTTTACATTAACTCAAATCATTGCAATCGGAAGAGACTTCGGGGAGGGTTGTAATGTCGGTTTGGGTTAGGCTCAAAAGGCTTGAAATTTTGTATAAGAGATTTGAAAGAGAAGTGATGATTATCTTGGCATCATTACCAAATCATCCAAATTTGACATCATTTTGACTCTTGAAAACCTAATTGTCTCGAGAGTCCATTTTTCTTGCAACATAAGAGCTTTACTCTTTCTAAGCATCTTTTGCAATGAGAATTTTGTTTTTATCATAAGTATATTGTTTTTTTGCTTTTGCTTTTGCTTTTGATATATTTTCTTTTTCGTGAGCATCGGCCTTGCTTTTACTAGGCATATTGTTTTTTCATGCCCCATAATATTTATTTTTTGAGCTCTTTGGACTCTTGAGACTCCAATTTTTCCAAATTTTCTTGGTAAATCATATGCATTGCCCCAATGTGGGGAGATAATCAATATTTTGGGCTTTGAAATGAACACGCTTAAGGCTCAACTTGGCTAAGCAAGGGGTAACTGTGTTTGGATAGAGGAAAAGAATACTCTTATTCACTTTAGGATGTTTCGGGCTTCCATAAAGATTTACATGAAATTATCACAAGAAGATTGATGTAAGTGAAAGTAATAAAATCTTTCTTAATCTTTTTGCTCCAAAAATGATCAACCACAACTTCTTAACTTGCCCCAATGTGAGGTGATTCTTGATAGGGGTATTTTGAAAATTCTCCTTATTTGGCTCAAAGTGGCTAGCAAAGGATAAAATGAGTATTTAGAATAGAGAAATAAAATGTCTTTTATCATTTCAATCCATGTATTCAATGTGAACGAATCATACGTCCTAGGACATGTTTTTTTTTTCGCTCAATTCGTTCAAAATGTGTATAGGGACGTGTTTGATCAAAAGTTTGCCTTTTATCATCCTAGGCATTTCCATTCAACTTTTTGGAGAAATCCTCTTTTTGTTTTTCTAAAGGATCATTTGGTTAAATCTCCCGTTTGTGGGGAATTTTGATAAATAAAAATATTTGAATTTTTTTTGAATTTTTTTAATGACTCCTCTTGATCTTTTTTTCTTAACAATGTTTCAAACTTGAAAAACCTTTTGGATAGAAAAGGTCCTCACAAATAGGATCTACTTCCTAAGCTCTAGGGAGAAGATTAATTTGATGTAGCTACTTGCTAGAGGTTGATTCCTTGAGATTTGGAATAGCCTCCCTAGGGAACAACTGAGTACCTGCAAAATGAACAAGTATGCAAAAATGTCATGTATGCATGAGATGCATGATGCAAATGTCCTAAAGTGGCTTGGATTCAATCCAAAAGTAGCTCAAAGGCTTCTTATTTAAGGAAAATATTTCTTGACAGTATCAACATTTATAGGTTTTGGCAACTCTCGGCCATCCATTTCTACAAGAATCAATGCTCGCCAGGTAACACTTTCTTGATGACATACGGTCTTTCATAATTGGGAGAGAACTTCCCATGATCTGGAATAATGGGTAGGACTTTCCTCAAAACTAGGTCATTGACCTCAAAATGCCTGGGTCGAACCTTACGATTGAATGACTTAGCCATTTGCTTTCGGTAGCTTTGCCCATGGCATAGGGCTTTTATCCTTTTTTCATCAATCAAATCTTTGTTAAATCCATTCTGCTTCAGAAAGCTTGAGAAAGAATCCTTAATGAAGGAATTTCTACTTCGACAGATAAAACTGCTTCCATTCCATACACTAATGAAAATGGTGTTGCTCCAGTCGAAGTGCGAATAGAAGTTCGATAAGCCATTAACGCGTGCAGCAACTGATCATGCCAATCTCGGTAATTCTCTGCCATCTTGGACAAAATCTTATTTACATTCTTGTTTGCCACCTCCACAGCTCCATTCATTGCGGACGATAGGGAGAAGAATTCAAGTGACGGATGTGAAACTTATTGAGTAGCTCATCCACTACTTTGTTATTCAGGTTTGACCCATTATCTGTGATAATTGCTTCTGGAACCCCGCATCGAGTGATAATGTCTCGACAAATAAATTTTGCCACACTTCTCGCAGTGACATGGGCATAAGAATTGGCTTCGATCCATTTGATGAAGTAATCGATAGCCACTAGAATGAAACGGTGTCCATTTGATGCCTTAGGATTAATTGGTCCGATAATGTCAATGCCCCACGTTGAAAAAGGCCATGCTTCGGATATTTGATGCAATTCATTTGGAGGAGCATTGATTTTGTCTCCATAAACTTGACATTGATGGCAACATCTAATAAATTGAATACAATCGGCTTCCATGGTTAGCTAGTAATAAACTAGCCTCATGATCTTCCTTGCTAGAAGATGGCTGTTCATATGAGGACCGCATTCTCCCTCACGTATTTCTTTCACTAATAAATTGGCCTCTTTGGTGTCTACACACTTCAATAAGACCGAATCAAAAGATCTTTTATATGAAGCACCTCCGCTGAGAAAGAATTTGGAAGCTAATTTAGTCAAGTATTTCCAATCAGTAACTTGACTTTCTTGGGAAAATTTTCCTTATCGAAGGTAATTCATGATGTCATAGTACCATGGTTGACCATCGAGTTTTTCTTCTATAACCATGCAATACACAGGCTCTTTTAAAACATTGATTTGCAAAGGATCAATATTCAAATCATCGGTTACTTGTAACATTGAAGATAACTTCGCCAAAGTATCAGCAAATTGATTCTGAGATCTTGGCAAATAATCAAATGAGATCTCTTTGAATTCTTCTACCAAGTCTTTAAGATACTCATGATAAGGAATCGGTTTTGAATCATGAGTTTGCCATTCACCTCCTGTTTGGAGAATGATAAGTGCGGAATCACCATAAACTTGTAATCTCTTAACCTTCATATCTCCAGTGGAGCAAATTAATGTAGAAGTTTGGAAAGATGATTTTTCTTGAAAAATCAAATCAAAACAATCAAGAGGGATATTAACAAGCCGATCAGCTAAGTATCCCTAAGTCGAAAATTTGGGTCTCGAAGAGGTTAATTTTCTTGAAAAATGAAGCTTCTTTTCCCCAAGCAGATTAACATGAAAATTTGTTTCAAAGATTACCTCAAGAGTGCTTTAAACAAAAAGTTTTGAAACACACATTCTTTGAGCATGCATTACGCATCAGAATTCCTTAAAAAGGAAGTTTTAATGAAAGTCATGAAAAATTTCAGAGAAAAAGTTTGGATCAAATCAAATGGAAAGACCTACAAATGATGAAAGGTAAGCCACATCCAAACACGTCCCTTATACACTCGAGTGAATGGAAGGATAAGTATCAGAATGAGAGAAAACCTCATCTGAAGGAAATAGGGGATATTCGCAACGATTACATGAACTGAAATGATGAAATTTGCAAACCAAATTTGAGCCTAAACAGTGGAGAAATTTCCAAAAAAAACAACCCTGTTAAGAATCACCCCACACTGGGGTAAATTAGGAGGTTCACGGTTGACATTTATGGAGAATAGGATCAAGAAAGATTTTATTGCATATACTTGCATCAATCTTTTTGTGATAACTTTAGATGAATTCATATGGAAGCTCACAACATCCCAAGAGAAAGAAGAGCATTTCGTTTCCATATCCCAAACACATTATTCTTTGCAAAGCCCAATTGAGCTTGAGTATTCATTTCAAAACCCATATTGGTGATCATCTCCTCACATTGGAGCATGATATATGATCCACCTAGATCGACAAAAACCAAAAAGTATGACAAAGAGTCTTTAGAGCTCAAAAGGTCAGAAAGCCAAAAGAATTAGAAATACAAGTGCAAAAGAGTCTGGGGCATGAAAAAGCAGTGTGCTTGGTAAAAGTAAGGCCAATGCCTTGAAAAATGAGCAAAATTAAAAAAAAAGAAAAGCATTCAAAAGAAAGAATAACAAAAGTCAAGTCAAAAGAAAAGCAGAGGTTATGCAAAATCAAAGATCACAACAAGTTAGAAGTTGAAAAGAAAAGACCATGATGAACATCTAAGGGACTCTTGTGGTCATGCTAAGAAAAGATCCCCAGTAGACAAAAGAAAAGGTGGTGATGCCAAGAAAATCGCCAATTTCATGAACACCCTGAATTCAAAACAAAACAATTGAGCCTACCCAATACCAACATTACAACCTCTTCCCAAAGACTCTTCAGATTGGAATGTTGAGAGTGAAAATATAATTTCATGATAGAAACCATCACTTAAAGAAGTGAGTGCAATATTATCTTACCTTATCCTCCAAGTTCTTAACTTGAAGACCCGAAGTGAGATGAAAGATGATAAGATCTTTTTCTTGACCTCAGAATGCTTATCTTTTGAATAGTCATTGACCAAGCCAACATTACAACCATTTGAAAGACCTTATCGGATCAATTGAATTGTATACATTGCGAATATCTCTGAACACCTAAGGATCGGTTAAGAGAGATAAAATTAAGAGATATCAAATCAGTCCCCTTTCAATCAAATGAAAGAAAGACTAAATTCATAGATCGAGACAAAATCCTTTCTAATGAAGGCGTTCTAAATGATCATTCAAAACATTTCTCGAAAGATTTCGAGTTATTTGCTCAAATACTTCTTTTAGAAGGAAATTTGATTGTCAAAATGCATCGACATGAAGAATACTGTTGTTTTCAAAACCACATTTCAAAATGGTTTTTGGTCAACTAAAAAAAACATACAAAAGTTTCATTTTGTTAAAATAGATATTTCAAAGCAAGTTGCACTTCGTAACCTCTGAATAATGATTCTCATGAGTGATCGCGATTTTGCAGCTTTGAATATGGTGATTTTTACAATTTTCTCAAGTGATTGCAGGATTGTAGCTTCGGAGCTATCACCCTTCGAGTGTTCGCAATCTGTAGCCTTGGATAACTTTTTTGGCCCAAAGCATGGCCCCATTCAAGTACTATTGGCAGGAAGCCTTTAGGCAATTTCTACATGGAAAGTCTCCAAAATTCAAATCCTATTGATTGGAAGCCTTTAAGCAATTTCTATATGGAAAGTCTCCAAAATTCAAGTCCTTCTAAAGGTGTCACTAATAAGGGTTTTGTCACACTTCGGAAGGAAAGGTAAGTTAAATCCCAGGTACGTTTTAAATTTCAAGGATGAAATTCTTTTAGAAGGGAAGAATTGTCACATCCTCAATTTCAGTCCCTGGGAAATGTCTATAGTTTAAGTTTGATGGTTTTCCAATCAGAACTAAAATTTTTACTCTTGTTTTGGAAAATCGTATTTAGGATCCTTGGTACCCCTTTATTTTGTTATTTTTGGGGAGACTTTTATGATCCGAATTTCTAAACACTTTCTTCTTAAAAGTTGTTCCAAACATCATGAAGTTTTACATACTTTAATTTCAGAATTTTTGGAATTGATATGAGTGATATGATGGCCTAATTTTTGGACCGTGTGAAACTGCCCAGAATAGATATTTCGGTAATGTTTACACCATATTTATTTTCTACAAGCTTTTCTAGGCCGGTTTTAAAAAAGTTTCCTTCACAAAAGTTGTTGAGAACGTCTTTTTCTATAATGCATATGAATTTGGGAATTTTCTGAGATGATTTGAATTCTAGACAGAGCTTACTTTGAAAAACAAGAATTCTATTCGAGCGAACTATTTTTAGTCTATATTTGAGCTACTAAAAATGGTATTTACAGAGAGATTCAGATTTCGTACTCTTCATGAAAAATGTTTGTTAAGGCCTTCTTTATGACATATTCAAATTTGAGAATTTTTTAAGTTCATTTACTATGTTTTCAAGTATAATTTCGTGAATAGTGCAAAGCTGTCCAGTTTTGTCAGATTCAAAGATTCAGCATTTTCTATACGAGAACGTTGGAATTTGGACTTGATGTCTTTTGGTAATATTTAAGGACATTCCCGCACCGAACCTCGGGTTGAATAAGATTATTATACGTTTTTTTGTTGTGGAAAATCCTCGAAAATCGTGAAATTGATTATGATGCGGGTTACGACTTATGTGTCGATTAGTTGTTATTGTGCAAACCGATGGTGCCGAGTCATTGTGATCTAAACCGACACTTCTAGAAGACCAAAATAGGCTCCGTGTTTGTTTTGTTGGGAAGAAACTAGAAGATAAGGCTTTGACATGGTCAAAGCTTTTCCTTCAAGCTTCCATCATTAAGTTTCATTAATGCCATTAAATGGCCCTTGACTTAGAAGCCCTATTTTATGATGACAAGCATTAATAACCTTAGACTTTGGAGGTCCTATCATTATGGGACACAAGGCGAGGCCATTCGGCCAAGCCAAGCGGAAGTCGAGAGAGAGAGAGGCCATTCGGCCAAGAGAGAGAGAGAGAGAGAGAGAGAGAGAAGCTAAGAGATAAGATCCTATTTAATGCCTTAATTGCTATTCATCATGACTTTTGACTATTGTGCATTAATGCACATTAATACTTGGCTTCTACTCCAAGCCTATTTGGCTATAAGGAAGTAAGAAGCCTCACGTGAAATACCCCCCCTTGTCCCTCATCTCACGCCAACATCTTCTTCTTCTCCCTTTGTTCTTGCTTTCTCACTTTTGACCGAGAAAGAGAGAAAAAGAAAGAGAGGAAAAAAGCTCACTAGCTAGCCCGTGTCTCTTTTGTGGTTTGATCAAGTGAGGAAGCCACATCCAAGGCCGTGTGTTCGTGTTTAAGCCCAAGAACCACCAAGAATCGCCGAGACTCGCGTGTCCTTCACACGCCTCGTTTTCTCTAGTTCTTGTTTAATTATTGAGTAAGTGAATTCCCTAATACCGGGAAAGGATGTTGAGATGCATTGTGATGTGGTTTGCTTGGATCGTTTCTCGGTTGTTTGGTTGGTCGTAGTTGGTTCATTTCTCGATTTGATCATGTTTCATGTTTGATGTTGTTTTGAGATAGAACCGAATCTTGGTTTGTAAAGTGTGTACGATTTGGTCATGCGTGATGTTCTCTTATTTGAACTTTGCTATTGATCTATCATCGATGCGGGTGCAGTAAAGACCGACTTATGTTAACGGCAATTGATATATCCTCACTTGATATTAGTATTTTCACTTGCTGAGTCTCCCCGACTCATCCCCCGTTGTTTCCATTTTTTTTCAGGTCCGTAGGATGGCATCTCCCCCAGCCCGCGTTGGCAATCCCGTGGAGTAGAGAGCCGAAGTGCTCACCATAATAGATGTTAGAAAGACTGCGCCTACGGTCAAATCACAATGCTTGTGACGATTCGATGAGGGCCTAACGGACTTGGTGCCTCATCCGTACGTAGGTTCAACGGTGCTTTGACGATGCGGGCGGGCCAACTCCGGGATAAAGCCGCGGGTGAGATGTGAGATGGCTAGGTAGACGGGACCGAGGTGAAGGTGAAGAAGCGAGAAGTGAGAAGCCATAGTGGGTATAGATTAACCCAAGTCAAAAGGGAGAAGAACAGCATTGGTGCCAAAACTTGTGTACGGAGGCCACTTTGGTGCCAAAACTTTCAATCGGATCACTTAAGTGCTAAAAATTGTGAAAAATGATCATTTAAGTGCCATTTCACGGAAATCGTGGCATTTTTATTAATTTCTCAAGCGATGTGGCTCATGGGATCTTTGATGTGGCTTGGGAGGTCGACGTGGCATTTTTTTTCCTTTCTTTTTTTTTTTTTCTTTCTTTTTTCCTTTTCTTTCTTTTTTCTTTTCTTTCTTCTTATTTAAAAGAAAACAAAAAAAAAAAAAAAAAAAAAAAAAGAAAAGAAAGAAAAAAATCAGAAAAAAATATTTAAAAAATTGAATTATACACATGGAAATACCACGTGTCATTAAAATTTAAATATAAAAGCCACGTATTAAATTTGGTCGGAATTTCTCGCCGTTGGCACTTAAATAATCGTTTTTTCTCCGATTTGGCACTTAAGTGATCGCCGGCGTAAACTTTTGGCACTTAAATGATCAAAATGAAAGTTTTGGCACTAAAGTGGCCTCCGTACACAAGTTTTGGCACCAATACTGTTCTTCTCCCCAAGTCAAAATTTGCTATTTATAGTCATGGATGAAATATGTGTTGTTTGCCTTGGCCCGAAGGGCTTGTAAAACATGTTTACATGAATTATAAACATTAGGTTTGCTCATGATGTTTCTTGTCTTATTTCCGCTATGTGCATTGATTGTGATTGTCCCGAGAAATGCTTCCGCTTGTATGTAACGAAAGATAATAATAAATGGGACGTCACGTAAATGACCCCGAGGTGGGGCGTTACAAGAGGAATTGGGGGTCCATCCAGTTCACGAGGTCGACCTGCAAGAGATCCAAGAATGGATGCGGTCATGAGGACCTTAGAGGAGATTGGTAATATGATAGGATGGCAGAGTTAAGAACAAGCTGCTAATATTGCTCAAGCTGCCGAGGTCGTGATGGCCGCTGCTGCCAATAATAATAATGGGAATCAAGGGCAGGGACAAGTGAATGTGAATAGGCAAATGCATCATCTAGTGGAGCAGTTTTTGAAATTAAAGCCCTCTAAGTTTGATGGTAAAGGCGACATTGAGGTTGCATTGCTGTGGGTAGAGGAATTAGAAAAGGCTTTTGAGGTATTGGGGTGTACAGATGAGGAGAAAATGATGTTAGCAGTGTATCAATTGCAAGGAAATGCAAGTGATTGGTGGAAAGCCACCAGAGAAATGGTGTTTCCAGCTGGTGCCACCCAACTTGGGCGATATTTATGGAAACATTTAATGGTAAATACTTTTCTGAGAGTGCCTAGGAACAAAGGTTAGTCGAGTTTATGAGGCTTCGTCAGGGGCAGAGGACAGTGGATCAGTATGAGGCTAACCGCTCGATTGTCTAAGTTCGCCCCAAGGATGGTGGAGGATCCGTTAGATAAGGCTCGAAGGTTCCGAGATAGTTTGAAGCCAGATCTTCGTAGCCAAATGATTTCGTTGAATTTGAGGGATTATAACCAGATCTATGATCGAGCTCAAGCGATTGAGCGTGACTTGGCAGATAAGGCTGCCGCGTCTAGGTCAAGATTTGCCTAGGATAGGGACAACCGTCATTTAGGGAAGAGGCCAATGACGGGTAATCGACGTTTCATCCCTCCTACTAGAAGGAATATCAAGAAACTAACCCGTTTTCAGAATGGTCCATGTCGGGTGTGTGGAGAAAGACATGGAAATAGACCTTGCCCGAACAGCCGTGGAGCCTGTTTCGTTTGTGGCGGGTTTGGTCATCAGATAAGGTTTTGCCTCAATATCAGGCAGAATAGATCGCCTGTTGCCGCCACCCCGGAACGAGAACTAGATTGGAGCTGCCCGTCGACTAATCAGAATAGGCCACGAGCCCAAGAACGGGTGTATGCCATGGCCAAGAGAGAAATCGAGAACACGTCCGGGGTAGTCACAGGTATGGTTTCTCTATGTGATCATACTGCGTATGCTTTGTTTGACCCTGGGGCGTCACACTCATTTATATCAGAACAGTTTGTTAAATTGACTGGTATAGAACCGCAGTTGCTTAATGTTGTGTTGTGTGTCACCACTCCACTGAATGATAAGGTGCTAGTCTAGTCTTGTTAGGGTGCCCGGATTATAAAATTGTGATTGATGATGGGGAGGAAAGGATAGATTTAGCAGTTCTAGCCATGTATGACTTTGATGTGATAGTGGGCATGGATTGTAGCAGCAGGGTGATCAGGGTGATCCAATTTAATTCGATTAGACATTCGAAATTCGAATTTGTGGGAAATTGAGGAGGAACCTCAATCCTCTGGATTTCGTCGCTAGAAATAACTAAGTTGTTGAACGAAGGGTGTTAAGGATTTGTAACGGCTGTGATTGATTCGATGGCTGAGAAGCCGAGGCTAGAGGACATAGCCGTGGTGCGCGATTATCCCGATGTTTTTCCTCAGGAATTGCCGAGATTGCCACCAGAAAGAGAAATAGAGTTTGTAATCGAGTTGGCCCCTGGGATTGAGCCAATCTCAAGGCATCTTATATAATGTCGTTGTCAGAGTTAAAGGAGTTAAAGGTGCAAATGCAAGAATTATTAGACAATGGTTTCATTTGTCCAAGTGCATTTCCATGGGGAGTAGTAGTCTTATTTATGAGAAAGAAGAATGGGTCATTAAGATTATGTATTGATTATCGGCAGTTAAATCAAGTGACAATTAAGAATAAATATCCCTTACCTAGGATTGATGATTTGTTTGATCAGTTATAAGGGGTTTCGGTATTTTCTAAAATCGATTTGAGAATAGGATATCATCAATTGAGGATTAGGAAGGAGGATATACCGAAAACGGTATTCAGGACGAGATATGAACACTATAAATTTACGGTGATGCCATTCGGATTGACGAACATCCCTGCTGCCTTTATGGATTTAATGAATCGAGTGTTTAAGGAGTTTTTGGATCAATCTATGATAGTTTTTATAGATGATATATTGGTGTACTCGAAGAGCTCGGAAAAGCACGAGTTCCATTTGAATAAAGTTTTACAGACATTAAGGGAACACGCACTATACGCCTAAGTTTAGTAAGTGTGAATTCTAGCTCAGTCGAGTAGCATTTCTTGGACATGTAATCTCGGGGGATGGAATTTCGGTAGATCCGGCAAAGATTGAAGCCGTGATAAAGTGGCCGAGGCTGATGACGGTAATCAAGGTTCGAAGCTTCTTAGGTTTAGCAAGATATTATAGACGTTTTGTGCAAGGATTTTCAGCCATAGTAATGCCGTTGATACGTCTGTTAAAGAAAGAAATGAAATTTGAGTGGACTGACAAGTATGAAAGGAGTTTTCAGGAATTAAAGCATAGATTGACGACGGCACTAGTGTTGACTATTCCATCAAGATCTATAGTGATGTGTCGTTGAAAGGATTAGGATGTGTGCTGATGCAACATGAGCGAGTAGTAGCCTATGCATCTAGGCAGTTGAGACCGCATGAACTGAATTATCTGACGCATGATTTGAAATTAGCCGCGATCATATTTGCCCTTAAGATTTGGCGATGTTATTTATGCGGAGAGAAATTCCAAATATATACGAACCATCAAAGTGTAAAATATTTATTTTCTCAAAAGGAACTTAATATGCAGCAGCGTCGTTGGATGAAATTACTTAAGGACTATGATTGTGATTTTTTATATCACCCCGGAAAGGCCAACCAGGTAGTCGATGCATTGAGTTGGGAGTCAAGCATCGCGCACTTGATGATCAAGGAATGGACTTTGTGAAGGAGTGCGAGACTCGGAGTTTAAGTTCGAAATAAGTCAAGTCTCGAGCTTGTTTGCCACTTTAAGAATTGAATCGAAAATGAAGGCCTTACAACCTGCAGATCAAGAAATTCAAAAGATTCTGGAAATGGATGCTACCAAGAGAAAATCGAACTTCCAAGCATCCGAAGATGGGATCTTGAAGTTTCGTGGACAATTGTATGTACCCAACAATGAGGAACTTAAGGAAGAAATTTTGTCGAAAGCATTGTAGTAATTATAGCATCCATCCCGGTAGTACGAAAATGTATCAAAATCTAAGACAGTACTATTAGTGGAATGGTATGAAGGTAGATATAGCTAAGCAAGTGGTAAGTGCCTGACGTGCCAGCAAGTGAAAGTGCAACATTGTAAGTCCAGAGGATTGTTGCAACCTTTGAAAATCCCAAAATGGAAACGGGAACATATTGCTATGGATTTTGTAATGGGATTAATAAGGAGCGAAAGAGGCCATGATTCTATTTGGGTGATTGTTGATAACAAAGTCAGCACACTTCTTAGCCGTGCAAAAGAACTTCACATTGGATCGGTATGCCGAATTATACGTGCAACAGATCGTTCGTTTGCACGGGGTACCAGTGACAATTACACCGGATCGTGATTCTAGGTTTACTGCCAACTTTTGAAAAAATCTACAGACGGCATTAGGATCAAAGCTACAATTTAGTACAGCTTACCATCCACAAATGGATGGCCAGTCTGAGACGACAATTTAGTGGAATGGTATGAAGGTAGATATAGCTAAGCAAGTGGTAAGTGCCTGACGTGCCAGCAAGTGAAAGTGCAACATTGTAAGTCCAGAGGATTGTTGCAACCTTTGAAAATCCC